>OY294025.1:8064314-8373778 GCA_958510785.1 Exephanes ischioxanthus
TTCTTGATGTCCTGCTGGACATCTTGTTTGATATTCGGCGATACAGTAAACCAGGCATAAATGACCGGCAGTGTACGAGCTCGATTTTTTGAATGATGGAAAACATTAAAAAATAATAATTTTGAACGATTTTTTTTCTACGTCCTGATTCAGAGAGTGAAATTTAATGTTCGTTTCTCCCAAAGATACGCCGCCCAGATGCGTCAATCGGCCGTCTATCTTCATCAGACTCCTCAGCACCATCAGCAGCAGAGAAATCAGTCGCTCTCCCGCGCGACTACACCGTCGAAGACGAATTCCCTTCGGGTCGAAGATCCCGAAAGCAATAATTCAGTTTCCATGACCGATACGCCGTGTTCGTCGATTCGGAAATCCCAGAGGGAATATTCCCACAGGCAGCATCCAATGGCCACGCAATCTCTTCAGAGATACACCGAGTTAGTATATTTGAGAATATCAGTGCAAAGACCAAGGGTCTTTGCCAATGTCGAACGTGACAGAGTGCCAAATAAATCTCATGAGATTTCGAGGCAAATGAGCGACAGTAAAAAAAAAAAAAAAAAAAAACAATTGATTGAATCGAATCCCTCAGAGCGTCGAGCAACAACGAGGCTCTCTTGAGAAGATCACTGCGCGAGAGAAGTTACGATCCGAGCGCTCCTCGGGATTCGCTGATTCACGGCGAGTCCGGCACGGTCCCTCGCCGAATGCCACGTGACTTCGATCCATCTTCCAGCGGTGGGAGACTGCTCGTCGGGGAAAGTGCCACGGGCCATGCGGTGCAGAATTGTCACAGTACCGGCCACGCTGGTCCGCGACGCTGGAGTGAACAACAGTTTGCCAGGTCTGCTTCGGCGAGATTGCCGAGGACGAGGTATCCAAACGACCAGAGGGACGAAAACGAGTATACCGATAGGAGCGCCGCTCAGGGCTCGCGGGACGGTGAGCGCAGAATTCAACAGGTTCGTCATTTCCGTCTTCGGTCACTATTAATCCTTTCTCTATTGACGATACGAGAGTTACATCAATATTTGCCCCGCAGCTCATTTGCGTTAACGGCTTCCGTGAGGGCTATTCGGAATTGCTATTCAACTTCTAATGTTCCGAAGCTCGGAGTCACGCGAGCCTTCCGTCGATTCCATTGTGCTCGTTGTAATGGTGATTCACGAGCGTTGGCCCTCGAGGCCCGAACGTAGGTCGTCGACATTGAGTCACCGCAGACCTGTAACATTCCTGAGGATAAATAGTCGTACCTGTAACATATTCTCGTTACCGCGAGCGTGACTCATACAATTCCGACAGGTAGCTCCTACAGCTAGAACCGCATTCACTCTGCCTCCCGGCCCGTCATTGATATCACTGTCACGCACTGAAAGTGGTTTTCACACGTGACATACGTCCCAGCCACAAAGCATATACATTTTCGTGGCCAAACAAAATATCAAGTTGACACAACAGTTCCGTAACAACGAACACGTGGCATTCGTTACGGAAACATTATTTAAAACTGACAATGTTTTTATTTACACTTTATGCCCCCTAAGTTATGACTTTTTTTTTTTACACTTGTTATTTGTGCCGCAAAGTAAATTTTATTTCTGAAACTCTACGGAAGAAAAACGTGCGATCTAAATATTACATACAAAATAAACATTATTTAAAACTGACAATGTTTTTATTTACACTTTATGCCCCCTAAGTTATGACTTTTTTTTCCACTTGTTATTTGTGCCGCAAAGTAAATTTTATTGCTGAAACTCTACGGAAGAAAAACGTGCGATCTAAATATTACATCACTGTTACAAGATTGTGGGTGGTGGAATTAAACGCAATATTATCGTTTCAGCGTGAGGAGTCGATGAAGCGTCTTTTAGAATGGAAGCAGCGAATGCTGCAGTCCCCATTGACCCGAAAACCGGGATCGGCTACGACGAACGGGGGTGGAACCGCCCAGAACGAGCTTTCGAGTTACTACAAACGCCAGGCACTTCTGGACCTCGCGGCTCACGAGGCGAACGTCGCCGAAGCTCGGCACTCGAGGCGGCGAGACGACAATCACAGGCCTCACGTGAGAAGCAAAAGCACCGACGGTCGACGCTCGGTAGCAACGAACGTGTCCCGTTACAACAGTTACTCCAGCGACGACGAAGGTAGGGACACTTCTTCACCCGAGCTCGTTATCTAAGTTTCCGCTTTCGTTTTTCACCCCCTCTGGCTCCCATAAGTCCCTCGGACTATCGACGTTTTCGCCTAGATATATCAATTGGAAACATCTAATCTACGTCCTACGAATTAACTCCAGAATGCCACGGATACGCTCTTTTTTTGACAGATTTTATTTTTTCGATGTATATACGAATCAATACGCCCCTATTGGGTGTTCAATTGTCTTGAGAGTAAAATTCGTTTAAATTCGTTTAGATGATGTTAAAAAAAATATATTTTTTAAACAATTTACTTTATGAATTATGTCACATAAAAATTATGTTTAAACATTTTGTACACAGAAATGAAAGCATTTATAATAAAATCCTCGCTGACAAAACTTGTTTCAGAATCAATCACGATTAATCAAATTATGTCCAATGTTATTACTATTAAAATCTAATGAAATTTTCAAAAAGTAGATATTTCACCAACGTAGCTAATACGGCACGATGGCAGTTAAAGGGCTAACAAAATGTAGAACCCGCCCGAGAGTTATAGATCTCCTGGTGGCATTCTAGCGTTAATTACTTAGTCCAAGTACGATGTACTCGTTCAATGTTAACCGAATTAATCGTATGATTGTACATGACACTTCTATAAGCTATTGCTCTAAGAACGCGGAGATAGGCTGGGAAAAAAAGAGTAATAATTTAAAGGAAAGCAGAGAATTTCATGTCATTTGCAATAATACTAGCGAAGTGTATGTGGCAATTGAGGGGTCTGCCTTTGCTCTACCGGTAAACGTTGTAAGCGCAGGTGCCATGGAATTTTCCTACTACTAATGTTATAACAACAAGAACCGCACAATAAATGCCTCGCCCGACTAACACGACAGATACGACGAAGCAGTGAAGCTATTGAAATGCTTAATTTAATAATACAAATAAAAAGAGAAAAAACAAAAATATGAAAATCACAAATAGTTTTTTATATTTATTTTTTTGAATTGAATCGCCTTGTTACTCCTCTCTATATAACAATATGCCGAATTATTAATAACTGAGGTGCAGCGATGAGAAATAAGCGGGAATTTGTAATAAAGTGCAATATGGGCAACGAGGGAAGACGGTAGAAAATAAATTAATTAAAGTGCTAAGTAGAAATGTGTATGAAACAATGGGTGGTAGTGCCGTGGCTTGACGAGTGTGTGCGGTATGTTTTGTCGGTGCTGTTGGTGAGTTTGGTCTGCTTTTTATCGAAAGTGAAGTAAATTTATGGCGTTACCCTATTGCAATGCTAACGTCAAAACCGGATACATTTTGGAAATTAATTTTGGGATAAAATCCAAATTCGATATTAGTATTTTTTCATGGATATTTATACGCACCGAACGGAGCATGAATACAATATTTCATAAAAAGATATTAACAATGTCGGTTCGTAGTTTTTTCAAGAATAAATTCCGAATTTTTTTCTTCCTTTGAGTTGGTAACAGCCGTTTTGTCGTAAACGGTTCTTGCGCAAGATTGCGCATGGCGGGAGGGCCCAGATAAGCTCGCGTTATTTTGCATCATATTTGACTGTCCATCGAAACGTGAAAAGCATATGGCAAGGACAAAACGTACACTCCGAAAAAGAATATATTTTATAAAAATAAATATTTACTTGATTAAAGCAAATATTCACTCGATTGAAATAAATATTTATTTTAAGGGAACCCCTGAAATAAATGATTTTTGGGGGTGTACGGATCGAATATTAAGACATTAGTTTAAACTTAAGATCGGAGTTCGACCCGACCTTCATTGCGTGCTTAAGTTTGATTTTAAGTTCGGACCTAACTTTGATCTTAACTTAACTTTGACTTAAGTTAGGGTTTGACTTTGATCTTAAGTACGATCTCAAGTTCAACCTACACAGAGAAAAAAAAAATTGATTGAGTCAACAAAATGAGCGCTTACGGGTGGCGAAACAAATTTTTGGTTGATCGAACGAAATAATTGTTGTATTAAGTAAAGGAAAATTTGAATCGACGGTCTGTTAGTTCGATCAACGAGGTATTCCTTTCGATCAACCAAACAATTGTTTCGCCGACCGTAAACGCACATTTTGTTGACTCGATTGATTTTTTTTCCTCTGTGTAATGTCTTAAAATTCAACCCTACGACCTCTATCCCGACTAGGAAAACCCACCAACGTCAACTTTCGAACAAAAGATACCTTCCCGAGAGGAGTATTGGTGTAGGCTCAGCGCACGGCATGTTGAGGTATAACATTGATTAATCTTCCCCATAACTGTATAATTACGCTGGAAAAAATAATGACGACTCAGAAGCTACCAGTAGTTAGGTGAGAAAACTAATCTTTCTTTTTTCTAATTAAAAAAAAAAAAAAACGAATGGATTGTAGGGGAGAGTGGGGCAAAATGGTACAGCGGGGCAAAACGGGATTACGAGACAAAACGCAGTTGTCCAGGACTTTTGGATGGTGGCGATGGTGGTACGTGGGGCAAAACGGGTTTGAATATCTGGATGTATCGTTGGGACAAAATGGGGCATCCAAAAATTATTGGAAAATTGAGTTTTGCCCTCATTGTCCCGTTTTACCCCGCTGTGCCATTTTGCCCCGGTCTCCCCTACGAACCAACTATTAGTTCTCTCAACTAATTACTGCTTTCTGTGTGCGTTGTTTCGTTCCCAGCGTCGCGGACTCTACAAAACCCCTTTACGTAACGCCTCGCCAACTAACGCAATGGCTAACTTGTACTCGAAAACTAAAACAAAAAATCGCTGAAAGATATTTAAAAAAAAATCGTCGAGTAACCCCGACGTCGAGCCCAAAGCTCGTCCGTTTGTACAAAGTGGTGAGGGAACTCCTTGCAACCGGCTCTTCAAGGATGTTCAATCGTCCGGATGTCAATGATTTCGATGTCCCGATCTTGATGAGACCTTGAGACCGTAGCCGTTGAACATCCTTCCCTCTCCTCCTCTCGTCTCTCTTGGCTTGCGGCTTCTCAGGTTCTTGGTATAACCGGATCTGTCCAATCTGTACTAACGTATCGGATCCATCCGTGTCAGCGACGGTGGATCACATTGAATTTGGGAAAAAGAAAAAAAAAAAAAAGACTAACCCGTTGAGTTTAAAACTGACCCTCGAGTAACGAAGCACGAATGCTTGTGGTCTCTGTTTCGACGACGAATTAGAGCTAAACGATGTCCGGAGGAAACGAACTCGGAGACCCTCGCACGCAGGCAGAGCTCCACGTCATCCCGTCGAAGAGAACCCAACATCGGTGACTCCGGTAGCGGTCGGTGGCAGCCACGAGGTCGTCGTTGATCGAGCTAGTCCGAGCAGAGGAGGCGCCGTTGGTCACCAGCAGACCGTGACGTCCTCTCGTATGACATCGCCCCCCCGTGACCCCTCGAGCAGCTACGACCGTCACAGTGCGCAGGAAAATCCTCTACCCCCGATGGGCGGCATCCCTCCGGACGCGGGCTACGAGGAGGTCAGTTTCTCCCAGACCTATCAGAGAGACTACACGATATCGGTACCGACCGGTCGTCAAGGTACCGCGACGAACACGCCGACGGTCGAGCCACTGATGGTGAAGACACCGAGGAGGCCGTCGGGGATCCTCAAGACACCGACGAATTATCCGGTCGGGCGACACGGGGGTTGCGGCGAGACCGGCAGATCGAGCACACTCGCGGGTTACATGCCCGGCGAGACGTGGCAGATCCCGAAGAACGTCCAGTGGGGCGCCGCCGACGACAAGCACAATTGGGACTCGAGGATCGACGAGAGCAGAGTCATCAAAGAGTTCTCTTATCAGTACATAAAGCCCGAAGAGCTCGTGGAGCAAGTGACGGAGGGTGACGAGCACATCGCCACCGGTGAAACGACGAATTTGGTTCAGAGTAGAATAAGATCGTTCGAGACCGGCGCCGATGAGACGGCCCTGGTGAGAGATGTTTCGGCGATGCAGGAGCCCCTCAAGGTTTCACCGTCCCAAGCAACGGAGGCTCACGTTTCGAGGCTCGACTCCGCAACGAGAAAGGCTTCGCCCAATATTCGCGAGTTCGCCCTGCGAGACACGAGCGAGGAGGCGGTGAGGTCGAACGACGGGAGACCCGAGGACGACGTCGATCCATGCTCGAGGCAGATGGTCGACGGTGGGAAGTCGGTCAAGGATCTTCTCGCCGATTTCGAGAGGAAGTCGCAACAGGTGAGACGCCAGGAGAACGACAGGAGGGAGGAGGTCAAGCATCGCGGTGTATTCAGCGATACGGAAACGCTTCTCTACGACACCGGCAGCGATCTGGATCAACCGGACAGAAGCGACGGGGAGGATGAGGATCTCTACCAAGCGATAAGCAAGCGTTGCGGGAGCAACGACGATCGAGCCGGCACGACGAACGGAGCCCAAAGCTCCGGTGGCGACAAGCCGACTCAGACGGAGACCTCGGAGGCCATCAAGGGGGATTCTTCGGTTCTCGACGATCTTGAGGCAACGTCCAATCCGGATGCGTTCGCCAGACTCAGCATGACCGAATCCATGGTCACCCACGGCGATCAATTGTCCGACGGGAGCGCAACACCGAGCCCGCCCCTCAATCTCGACGACATAAATCCCGAGGAGCATTACCTGCCAATGTCACCGAGGAAGGCGATTCTAGATCCGAACAACGACGACAGACCAAGTCCGAAGATGATGGAGAGCCTGTTCGCCAATCTCCGCGGTGAGGAGAGCTCTTACGTGGAAATGGCGCAGAACGGCATGGGGCGTTCTCTGCTGGCGCCCGAGGACGATGGCGGAAAGCACGATTCCGGTGACTATTCGACTCTGGACACGCCGCACTACGAGTTCGTTTGCGTCGCGGACAACAAGGTCGAGCCCGTTTACATGGAGGTGAGCCAGTTGTCGGAGAACGAGGAGAAGAAGACCGTTGGAAAATCGACGAAGAAGAGGGACAGGAGGGAGGGACACGGTGACAATGGTCAGCTTCCGGTGCGACCGGATCTTCCGGACATCCTCACGGCTCTGAAGTCCGACAGCTCCGACGCCGACGACGAGTCGTCGAAGGATCTCGACTCCATCGACGCACCGCGTCATCCTCGCTTCAGTCTCTCCGACACTTTCAGACCGGCCTCGTACTATCTGGGCGCCAGTCGGGCGATGATTGCCGAACTGCACGATTCCTCGGACTCGGAATTGGTGTCACCGCCACCGATACCGACATCCCCACCGCCCCTCGACGACCTCGACTCCCTCGATCTTCAGGACCCGATGGAGGAGAAAAAAGTGTCGCCCCAAGTGGCGTCGACCCGCGACAACTCCTCGACGAGGTCGTCGCCGAAGTCCTGGAACAAACCGGCCGGACAGGTGGACAGTCACGGTTCGTCGTCGCGATTCTCCGGGGCAACGATAAGCTCGACATTCCGCGACAGCAGAGTATCACTGGAGAGTGTTTCGGGCAGCGACTCGTTGGAGCTGAGAAATCCCGACGAGGAGGCCCGCCACCGGCAGCTCAAGAGACGACCGGTCAGCGACGAGGTGTGCGAGGTTCTCGACAGCCTCGACGAGCTCGAGTCATTGGGCAGCCGCTTCGACGGCGCCAGCATTGATCTCGATCGGTATCTCGAGGAGTTGCAGGCACGGGACGCATTCAACGTTGATCTATACGCGAAGGATCTGAGTTACAACAGCATATACGGTTTCAACGAGAACATGGTCGTCACGGACAAGCTGCAGAAGCAATCGCCCCGCGATTCGATCAACAAACCAGGCGCGACGTCCAGCAACAGTCTCGATCAACCGTTCCAGTACGGTTGCCGTGGGAAAACGAGCTCGGCCAGCAGTCTGCCGTCCATGAGAGTCAGCGACACCCCGCCGGCTCATCAGCATTCCCAATCTTTCACCGGTGACGCTCATTACGAGAACGTCGCGAGCTTCTCGCCGTTGCGCGGCTCACCGGCTGTTCGGCCGGAGCACGAGCAGAATCACGATGACTCCAGACACCAGAAGGACCTTCGTCACGGTGGTCAGATTATATCGCACAGCAGAGACTCCAGTTACGCCCTGTGCGGAACTTCGAGTTCGGCGATGTCCTATCATCGACCGAACAGCGCTCTCTCAGCGACCCCGTACGTTCATCAACAGCATTCCGGAGTAACTCGTAGTCACGCCAGATCGGCGAGTCACGACACACCCAGAGACCTCGTGTCGCCGAATCACCGATCGTCATCGAGTCAGGACTCGACTTTCTATCCCGCCACGTCTTTCGCGGTGAATCCGCCGCATCGCCATCAGAGAAACCCAGCCGGAGATAACTTCGCGATGGGACTCGGTCATCTTCATCATCGACACCAGCATCAGCATGCCGACAGCGACCACGCCGGAGCGCCTTACTACTACTCGGATCTGCAGGTGAGCGTGTCAAGCGTTGACGCCCAACTCAACAGACACTCGATCGGTCACACTTCGAGGCTACCACAGTTGAACAACCAGCGCGACGACTCGGGCATCAACAAGCGCAGCGACATCGGCAGACTCGTCAATCCGATAACTCGTCAGATACCGCGCAGAATCGAGGTCGAGGACATCGACGAGGCCAGACGAATCGCCGCCGAGTTGAGGAAGTCCTCGGGCCAGTATCTCGTCGAGAAGAATGCCGGACTCGTCGACAGGAAAAACTTCTACGAGTCCGACACCCTCAGACGTGCCAAGTCCACCGATCCGCTGCCGAACGAAACGCTGCCCGACGTCAGCACCGTCAATCTCTATCCGCTCGGTCTTCGGGACAAGTCGAACAGCCAGACGAACCTCGAGCTCGACAACATCGCCTCGCAACTCGAGCAGATCGCTCAACCGTCGCACAGAAGGTCGAGGTCCCTCGAGGGACTTCTCGATGACGTCGGTCTGCAGAGTCTCGTCGAGCAGAGACACCTTCCCGATCGCGTGTCGTCGGTGCCGCCGATCAGAACTCGCGAGACCGAGGACTCGTTCGGCCCCCTCGTCTCGAGCTTCACGCCGATAAGCGTCGACGATGGCGGTAATTTCGACGGCGAGGATCCGTGGGAACAGGACACCCTGTGGCGCGAGAGCCTGCGAAGAGTCAGCCTGCGTCAGGCTCGGTCGTTGGACAATCTCGAGAACGCGGCCAGATCCGCGGAATCGTCCCAGCAGGAATCGAGGACACGCACCAGGATAACGCGAGGCGCCACCTACGTCAACGACAGTGTCCTCCAGAGGCAACAACTTCAGTCGTCGCCGCAGGAGACGGCCGAGAGACGATCGAACGAGAGAAGTCAGACTGAGGCCGACGGACCCGAGGACGACGAGGGTGCCTACGAGGGTCTGTCGATGAGCCACCGACTGACCGGCGATTACATCTGGGATCCCGACAACGAGGCTTACAGAAGACAGAGCTCGACGAGCCAGCACGGTCGCGGTCACGGTGCCGGATCCAGCAAGAATTTTTTATCGGAAGGCAACCTTCCCCCGTCCGTGCCGACGGAGGCGAAGAATCGAACGTCGACGTCAACGTCCGGCTCGTTCGAGCTCGATCGAGAGAAGCTACGTCAGTGGGACCTGGTGTCGAGCGCTTGCTTGCTCCAGGAACAGCAGCGAACGTCGATGGCGGAATCGGGACGAGGGTTGCCAGTTTCAGAGGTGCGCCAACAGCAGTGTCGAACGATCGACGCCGGAGACGGAAGAAGTATGATGATGATGATTGAGCCGTCGAGGGGAAGGAACGACGGTCGGGAGGGTAACGATGTCGGGGTGAACTTCGAGGGCGACGATGGCAAGCAGATGGGCCAGTTGAGCGGGGCAACCTTGTCCGAGAATTGCGATGACAAAGGGCTCAAGGGGGAAGGAGAGGACGGAGGCGAAGAAGAAGTGCGAGATGGGGCGGACGAATGCCGGAACGGAGCTGCAGGTGAGTGGCTCTTCGGGACTAGTGCAGGGATGTACAGGAAGTGATAAAGAAAGAGGAGGTAAAACGATGGCCGTGTTCCAAAGCCAAGTCAGTTGCATTACGGGCGAGGGATGAGACCGAGGGGAATAATCGTTTGTCCGCCCCTTCTGGTACACACTTACCCCCAACCCCGTTGTCTTCTTCCTCCGCACGCCTTCGACTGCGACCACGACGACGGAAAATTGGATTGAGGACACAAGGCCCGAGCGGTGATGGTCGGTGATCCCTCAAAGACGAACAATCAATTACTCGACCGCGTCGTCAGAACTGTTACGAATCTGACTGCTAAAGTACCTGCGATCGGCAATTATATACATTTAAACGTGTGATCAAGGACTTCTCTCTTTAGTGATAAATCGATATATATATATATATCGTTTTTTTTTTTATTTTTATTTTGTATATGTAGTTTATAGAAGGACGAGATTTATTTTCTACTTTGTATCAAAGTAAGACAAAGACACTCCAGACGGGGTTCCTACTTGGCGTCTCTGAATCGAAATGTTTTTCTCTCTTGTCAATTTTGCTTCTTTGTAATCTTTGCGTCAATGATTTGAACTTTTTCGGAAAGCAATTTTGAAAATTTACCCAGATTCGACGTCGGTTTACAGTAGGATTACATCTTCAACTTGACTCAATTTTTATCTCCAGATGTCACGATCGTTGGCTTATGTGACAAAATTCAATAGTGACAAAAAATTGACGATACAACCGATTTTTTGTACTGTGAAGCCCGTGAGCATAGTTGGTTTTTTTTTGTACCTTGTTCACGCTAGTACACATTTTGTTTAGTTAAATTGTTCGCGGTGCACAACAGTCGAAGG
This sequence comes from Exephanes ischioxanthus, assembly GCA_958510785.1. Lineage (NCBI taxonomy): Eukaryota > Metazoa > Arthropoda > Insecta > Hymenoptera > Ichneumonidae > Exephanes > Exephanes ischioxanthus. The sequence goes on from OY294025.1 coordinate 8,075,266, forward strand.
ACATGCGAGTTGGAACACGGCCTGGGGTTTCGGTGTCGGTCTCAGTGGCTTTATAGGCGAGAGTGGAGCAAAGTGAACACGTGAGGCAAAATGGACTCGTTCCGAAATACAATTTTGAAAACGCCGATGTTCGGCCTAGATTATCTACTCTCCAGAAACACCGCTTGTCTAAAGCGATCCATTTTCACCCATGTAATTTTTCGTACTTCAAAGATTGACATTTCGGCTAAAAAATAATTCAAACTCAGCCTTAAAATCATGAATTTTTACAGGTATTGTAGGACAGTTCATTTTGCCCCATACCTTTATTTTGTCCCGATGCCCAATATGGGGATAGCAGATTTGTTCTGTCTTCGAAACAAAAAAATATTTAAAAATGTTGTGTAAATCGATAGAACACTTATCCGCTCGATTTTGGCCCACTCGTCCCCTAATAACAAATTATAATAACGACGATTATGATGATGATGTGTCTATACGTGTACAAGACCTTATCTCGTTGCGTTCACGCCATGTGTAATATTAACGTGAACTCTCAGTTCCGTCCGCTCTGATGGGAGATCGTATGTAAAATGTACACTACGTACCGAGTATCCTCCGCGTACGTATTCGGCATGTAAATATTTTATGACCGACTGACGCAATGTGGCAATGAAACGTTACATTTTTAATAGTACGAACGTCGAACTACATACAACAAAAACGAGGAGAAACGAGGCGACACAGTTTCAATCCTAGCAATTTGCGACTTTTCATTTTGTTAATTAATCGATTACAGTCGGCGATGAACCGACTCGTTGCGCGACCTACATTGGGTTAATTTTCAACACTCGACATCGCCGTGACAAATCAGTCTCCACGCTGAGCTATCGACTGGGTGAAAAAAAGTTATTTCGCAAAAATGTCACATCGAAACTGACGCTATTTTGCCATTTTCATTACCAACGGTTTCGCAGTATTGTCGCAGCATTTGCGATGTTTTTCTACAAACAAACAAAAAATCTAACGGCCGAACTTATTCATGGTGGCCGCTAAAGATCCCTGATTTTTCCTGACGTTGAAACATAAATGTTCTTCGAGTTTCAACTGAGACCCAAATTTCTAAAATAGGTCGGGACTGCTCGATTATCTTTTTTAGTGTCAATAATGGAAAACTAAATTTACCAAAAAATAATCCGAAGAATGGTCATCACATGCGACCCATTCAAAATTACCCAAATTTAATGTTTATGTTCCGATATTTCAGAATCCATGTTGGCAAAAAATCATTCGAATTTTCTTTTTTAAGTCTCGTCCATTATTTTATAATACCTGCGATTTTTGTTCCGAAAGTCTAAAATTACGTACAGAGACCTATTCCCTCAAAAAAAAAAAAAAAAAAATTGGTGACTTTTTCCTGATTTTCCTTGCCATTTTTTTTTAATCCCCAAGGTTTCCAGGATTGTTCACGTTTTCTCTAACCGGAGGCCACCATGTTGTTAAGCTTTTGCCAAATGCGGTAGCTCAGGACTAGTGCGGATGCAGGAGTGTTGCATTTTCGTTGTGCTGGAGTGGCGTCAATAGCTTATTTTTAAAAGGCCATACGAGGGAAAGAACCGCGAGGAAAAAAACTAGCTAAACGTAAACAGAGTTTAAACTATCGGACGGTCGGACGGAAGGGTTCGTTCGCAAACAGCGAGCCGGAAGTTTGCCGGGAGAGTTGCCTGACCGATTCAGAGGCAAGTGTACGCTCACTGCTGTGTGAACTCGAACGTTGGGCGTATTCGCAAAACTTTTCAAGCCCGACCAACACACATGTCCGCATATGTTGAACGAATCTCATACATTGAAATCTATTATTGTTACGATTATTATAATTACTATAATTTACTATCTTCGTGCAGCATTAATGTGTCGTACAGTATTGGTTTTATTATATCGACGGACATTGAATGCCAGTTTACCGGAAAAAAAGATAGATTATTCTTAGCGAAAAGCGATATCAACAGTTTCTTCCGTTAATCGATTATGACGTTTGAGGTAGAAAGTTTATTGCACGAGCGCCTATACACTACTCATAGAATATTTAACCTTTTATTCCTTTTGTAAATACAACTTTACCATTTTTTTCAAAAAAAAAAAAAAAAAAAAAAAAAAAAATGAACTTGTTTTATAAACCCGAGGTCTTTGGTTTTTCTACCTCTACAGGATTGCGTTGAAAATGATCGATTTCTGTTTGACCGATTGTCAATAATCGATTGTAATTCAGGAACTGGGGAACATGTGATACGGCAAATGTCATTAACATTCGTCCATTCATTCGCAATGAAGAAACGAATTGCGGGGTCACGTGAATTATTCGAAAAGTTTTCGCAGACGACGCTGACCTCTATAGCGGATATGACTAGTACAATGCCTGCAGTGTTGCACGGTGCCTCATTCGATATTGGATCATTATTTAAACATTGTACGGAGTACACACAGATTCTCAACCGAATGTTCGTGCATCGTACGTGTGCGTTTGCGGACAGTACTATAGTAGAAACTACGCCAGCACGGGAGCCTACATAGCATACATAGTTGATGACCCGTCTCGAGAGTCAACGGACGGAGCTCTCCAGACCGATGGTTGCAGGCCGTTCACTGACTGCAGTCGGATTGACGGGCTTCGTGTAGAAAATTCCACTCTACGAGAGTAGACCAAAAAGAAAAATGTAGATGCCGCCGAAATGTTGCCGGGTGAGGATGACCTAAAAAAAAAAACAAGAATCGACTGAACTGACAGTAGTTTACCAGTGGCTCTCCGTCCGATATTGAGTCAGTTATTCAGGCACGATTCTCCGTTACCTTCTTCGCAATTACATTGAACTTTTGACCCCACGATAATCGTCGTCTCGCGGTAGTTAAACTTGTACGGCGATATGTGCGTATTTTCATTAACGACAGCCACTTCGCTATTTCCGTTTGCGGGCACAAGATTTCATCGATAAATAAGACGTCATAGTTACAACCTTGATGAAAATGGGTTGTTTAGGTGCGCAATACCTAATTGACAAAAAGTTCATGATCTTCCGGATAGGAAACTGGTAATTCATGATGCATCTGGCTATCATAATAATCATAATACGAAAGAATTTTCTGACTTTCTACAGGTTTTTCCCATATAAAAAAAAAATTCAAAGTGAAATTAAAAATCTGAAAAAAATTCATACGTATTCAGAAAAATAAACGAATAATTTTCATTAAAAAAAAAAAGTTATGTTTCCGGGAGATTTGTTGAACAATGAAATTTTTCATCAATTTGTTAGTAACATTTTGGAATTATTATTATGTGAAATCAATCTTTTCGGCATCTTTAATACGCTTGATTTTTTTTTTCAGATTTTTATACCATCGCGAAGTGTTTACAATTCCCTCTCGATTCTCTGAAACTTATGCGAAATCAACGCCATTCGCAAGGACTACCTCAAGACCGCGCTCGGGACGATAGATTTCGCACAGGACTTTAACGAATCTTATCGCCTCTGTCTTTCCTAATTTTGCCGATCTTATACACCGACCTTAATGGCATCCACTCAGAACAAAAAAAATTGTTGGATTAACCAAATTCGCGGTTACATAAGTTCAAAGCTACGATTTGCTTGATACAACTAAAGCATTCTTTTGTTGAACGATTATTCGCTTCATTCGATTCAAAACATTTCGATTCAAACAAAATGTTTTATTGTCCCAATCAAATAACGCTTTTGAACGCAGGTGAACGCACCTTGGTTAATCCAACGCACCTTGGTTTTCTCAGTGTCCTTATCATCGGTGTTCTTTGGCATTTGTTTCTTATAGTGTAAATACGATACGTAAATACATCGACGTAAAATTTACATCTCACGGGATAACGGGTTATGCAAAAATAAGGTCACTCGTGTTCCACCACAGCTAAATTACTTCTCGCTCAGGAGGGTCACAGGTCGGGGACAACATATGCAACGACGTTCACATTAGGGGAGACCGGGGCAAAATGGCACAGCGGGGTAAAACGGGACAGTGAGTGCAAAACTCAATTTTCCAATAATTTTTGGATGCCCCATTTTGTCCCAACGATACATCCGAATATTCAAACCCGTTTTGCCCCACGTACCACTATCGCTACCATCCAAAAGTTATTGGACAATAACGTTTTGTCTCGTAATCCCGTTTTGCCCCGCTGTGCCATTTTGCCCCGCTCTCCCCTGCACGACATCGTTATGTTATCATGCAACCTAAAAATGATGTAACCATTACAGTCTTTGTTTGGTGGGTTTGTACTATTTTAAGATAAAACGGATCTGTTTTAGCGTAATTCCCGTGACGAATGCTGCGGTAAATTGACAACGACAGCGGTCACCGCTAGTCAGCCGTCGCTGCTTTTAGGGGGTGACGGTCTCCCGTATTACGATAGGCGGTAGAGTATGGGCGAGAGAGTCAGTAGTCGGAATCAGTGTACACGCGGCGAGACTGGCGAGACTGTCGACTCTGGGCAAGAAAGAGGAAGAGGTCGAGGCTCGAGCCGCGACTCAGAGCCGAGTCAGTTAGCCGGTGGCGCTCCGTGCGACACCATGCAACCGGTCCGCGTGCGCTCGTCCATTCGTCTATCGTAACAGCATTCACGTTCGATCGAGGGTCTACGAATGTTCTAAAACAGATCGATTGAACGAAATTTTGCGTCGACTGATTAAACGATAATTACCGTACCTAACCTTTAAAAAAAAATGATAACAACCGTACCTAACTGTATCTAACCGTAAAATGGATTATTCCGAATGGACCAAAACAATAATCGTCGTCGAGTCTCCCCTGTCTAATAAACCAGTCGAATTTTAATGGGGAGCACGAGTTTATTCGACACCAGCATCTTTCATTGGATGGATACATTCGATTGTGGATCCTCGCACGCGCTGCGGCTATGTCGACTCGTTCAATCGTAAAATTCCGTCTGGCGTACGGGAGATCGAACGTTCGCGTTCGCAAATACCTTTCGTATAGTTGCGAACTGGAGTGACCGATTTTAATCGGGAAAATTAACGAGCGCACTCGCGCGCACGTACGCGCGCGCCGGCGCTCCCTGTAGCTAATGGACGTTGCGTTGCGATTCAACAGTTTAGCGAATCGAACGGTTCGAGTATTTGCTGTAACAGAAATGAGCGAGCGGAGCAGAATATAACGATCGAATTCCCAGCACGGAGCGAAAGCAACGAGACAAATGGGAACACGCGTGACTACCGGGCAAAACAAGTTTTCATTTAATGGTATCCGAGGATTTTCGCTATCCAATTTATTCGTCACTGGGTATAGTGGTACAAAAAAAAAAAAACAGCACCGACAAACAAAGTGATGTACATCCGTGAAAAAATCTGGTTGGCCACGGACTTGCGGTAGATGTGTTACGTGTGTCTACCGAAAGTACTGCTTAAGCCTGTGTACATCCAGAAAAAAAATTCATTTGATGGCCAATGCTTATTTTTTTTTTTTTTTTTCAATTATTCGGTTTAAGTAAAATATTCATTTGATTTAAATAAATGATCATTTGAATTAAGTTCATACTTACCTTAATGAAATAAATATATATTTAATTCAAATAAATATTTTACTTGAACCAAATAAACGGTGGGCGTACAACAAATTGTTTTTCTGGATGTAGATTTCGGCTTTTGCGGCCTGAAATCCACGGTCTAATCTACTTTCATGTGAAGTCCACGATAAACTGTTTACTGCAGAGATTAGTCTGTATAGACCGCACTCTACGTAGGGCGTAGACTTGAGCAGACGATTATCAAGAGACGCGGCAGCGTCTCGGCGCCGAGTATTTTATAAAAAGAATTTTTTAGCCAAAGGCTACCAAGTAGTTATTCTCCAATATGCCGGATGTGGAATCTTTGAATCGATGATATTAGAAAACGAAGCATCCGTTCGGAATTTTTAAAACACATTCACGATATAATTCGGACAGAAGCTTTCCAACGCGCAGAGTTACAATCATAATTGTCTGGCAGATGCTGCGAAAGGCGATCGTGCGCCGAAAAAGTTCCCAAATTGTATGATAAAAGTGTCGCGTCGATGTTCGCTATGTATAGATATGCGGTTTGTAGATGTCGCTTCGGTCCGCGCAGTTTTCTTCTGCTACTGTCAGTCCGCTTTATATCTTGATAACCTATAACCTAACTCGTATTCACCATTGTGTATTTTGTATATATATTTTTACAAAAAATAACTACAATCCGTCATGTGCATCCTCAATCGCGGGAATAATTTAAAAAATCGTGCGGTACCGCGTGTGTGAAAGTAAATTTCTTGATCAGCTGATCTATTTGGATATCCGTCACAGGGTTTTGGTTTTGATGAAAAGTTTGGATTTTTAACAATTATACAAGCGAGACAAGACAAACAAGTCATGTATTAGAAGCTTTGCAGTTGTTCTCGAAATCTATACGTCTACAATCGTCCCAGTAGGCGGATTTTAGATAGATCTACATAATAAATTTACCACGGGTCCATCGAAGACCTTTTTTTTTACACGGACAGTCGACACAATACACAATAGATGGGAAGAACGACGATAAACTCCAGCTCAAGGAAAATACGAATTAAAAGCTCGGACGAGCAGGGAGGTATAATCTTTTGGCGGGGAGGACGGATGATTGCAAGCGCAGTCGTGCTAATTCAATAAACTGATGAACCCGGCTCTCGACCGCGTATTGATCGAGGTGGCAGTATTTCCGGTTCGAGCTCATTCTCACATCTCACTCTCAAAGAGCGGCGAGTTCGTCGGTCCGACTGTTCGCGATGTAGGAAAATCCAATAACTTTGTCGAAATCGCGAAACACAAAGCTGCTTTCGAACCATGCGAAATCCCATCAATGGAGCATACGGTGTTTTCATTGTCTTGTTATTTGAATACGAACGTTTTCGATTGACGGGTAAAAGGATCTCCCGTAGCAACGGATGCTGCGAGAGATGGTCTATTAAAAGAAGACCATTTCCGGCAGATTGGAGTACAGTGGAACCTCGATTATCCGAACCCGTCGGGACCGGATCTAGTCTGGATAATCAAGAGTTAGGATTATCGATGTGCATTTTTTTTTTTTTTACGGCATTATAACACGTATATGCAGAGGACATGTATAAATGAAATAACAGTATGTATTGTACTTCAAAACATATTTCCAACATCAAAGTCAATGTATGTTTCGCGCTAACGTTCGGATAACCGAGCGTTCGGGTAAACAGAGTTGTGGTTCGGATAATTATCGTAGCGTTTCTTTGAAAAATCGTTTTTTTTTTGTTTTTTTTTTAATACTTCGCGTCCCGACACTACCGTGTCTCTTGATATAGCCAGGCGGTAAAATAATGTGGAATAACATGGAAAAAAATACTCAATTTCTATGTGATAACCGAAACTACCGGTTCGTTTTCTATGAAACTGTACACGGTACAAAAAAATGCTTCGAATATTTAACAAAAATGTCTTGTTCGCGAACGCTCAAAGTTTTTCTTTTCTTGTGAATTTTACAATTTGGCACAGTTAAAAGGGCAGTTCATTGATAGGGGAAGAAAAATCGTAGAATGAACAAGAAAAAACAAGTGGTGGACCACCACTTGTTTTTTGTGGGCAAAAATGTTAAACATTTTTAACATTTTTGCCCACTTGTGGGCAAAAATGTTAAATCTGCCAACCTTTATTGCGCAATGGGTTTCAAGAGTGTCGACGCCTGTAGACGAACTTCAGAATCTTAAGAGAATTTCTTTTTTCAATTTCAGTAAAAAAAAATTAACCTCTTTTATTTTTTTCTAATCAGCAAAAAGATCCCTCGAGCTTCGGTGTTCGAAACAGAAAAAAAAAATGCCGTAACTATGCTCTCACTGCAGCAGACGAAAGTCCAAGACTATGACAACAGCAATGCGATACCCGAGCTAGGAAGCTGAATGGCTCCGCAGCGACAAAAAAAAAAATAAAACATAGGGCGAACCGAATTTTAGAGGCCAATTAAACAGCTGAGCTGCAGAAGAACCAGTCCCAAGAGTCTTTCAACCACGAGGTCGAGAAACTGAGAGTCCACGTGGCAAAGTGGCGGGGAAACAGCGCGTTGCGGTGGATTGCAACAGGAGGGTCGCCTCACGGCAAGCACGCGGCGAGTGAGCGGTAAAGAGAAGGGGGGGGGGGGGGGGGGGCGAAAGACGTAGTCAAGAAGGCGGAGGACAAAGCGGCGGGGAAGAAACCGTTGCGCTAGTTTGGTTCGGTGTTTACATCGACGAGCCGGCCCGGTGGAATCAACAGAGGAGTTGTCAAACGTTGATTTATAGTGTGTGTGTGTGTATGTGTGTGGGTGTGTGTGATATGTTGGCGCTTTGACGCGACTGTTTGCTCGCTCCAAATACCGGAAGGGAATGAGAGCTTGGCTCTCATGGAAAATCGGCGTCGCACTGCCGACGAGTTAAGTGCCGAGGGCCTCCATGCGCGTCGATGCACGTGAACAAGTGAACGCGACTCGAGTGAAGAACACATCCTGTGCGCGCATCGCAGATTGTACACATTCACTGGAATCCGGACAGGCTTACACTTACGGACCCGGTGAGATAACCTCAGGCCGAGAACGCGTGAGAAACGGGCGCACGGACGAATAATCCACGAGAGTTTCCGCGAGGTAGTACGAGTGAAAGTACAAAACGCACAGGTGGCGCTGCGATTATCATGGGCAGGAGAAGATATTAGGAATTCGAAGCGGAGGGACGCGCGTCCACGGTGCACGAAGATGGGAGGCAAGGTTGGATTTATATGCGGTAGCTGTTGGTCCGGAAAATACAGTACGTACCATGACACACTTTGTGACAGTTATGTTTCTCTTCGCACAAATAACACGGCGGGGTGGGACGACCTTCGGGGAAATAATTGTTCGACGTCGACGAAGCGCAGAAATCAAATTACTTGCACGACTCGACGAATATAGAGATAGTCCGCGTTTCTTATTAATGGCCTTACGGAAAAATGCGCAGTCTGCCGCAATTATGTTTCTTGTTAATTTCACTATTTTTTTTTTTTTTTAGTTAGAAAATCAAAATTAAACTTTCGCAAAAAAAAGGATATGATAACAATAAAAACACAAAGGGTGTGAAACAATTTGGTCGACTCGGTGGGAAAAGTCTCGAGGATTCGACGGGCGTGCCTCCAAGCGAGGAGGATATTTTTCCGACTACTTATGTAAAATTTAATTATTAAGGAATTTTTTGTTTCACAATGTTTATTTTCCATTTTATTTTTTTCCTCATTGTATACCAGAAAATTTTTTAAATTGACAACATAAAAATAACGTGTACCTCTGTGGCCGAGATATATTTGTAAAAATTCACAAACCTCTTTCACTGCGTAAAATTTCTAGAGAATAGTGTGCAAAATATTGTTTTCACAACGACGTGAAGAACCTCTTTCTGACGAACACCGATCGAAAGCGTTAAAGGAATGTAATATCCGGGAGCATCGCATATTGAAAAAATATTATTCCATTCGTTTTTCATGTTGGAGGGTTGAGTACTGGGCCTCGTCCAACTCTTCGATAATTCGATTAACGCAGAGATGAGTGTGGAACGTTACCAATATTCCCACGGTGATATACATTTTTTTAAATCTCCAATTGGATAACGCTATCGCAAACGGCTTTTGATATCGCTTGCGGTTTCGCGTTTAGTTTACCACAGCGTAATTCCATACTTTTGAAATGTAGGAATTGGAATGTTGAAGAAAAAAAAAAAAAACAGAAAAATAATGCAACGTTTTCAACATCGCATCTTCGGTCCGGGCTTGAGTTTCTGTACGAGTCCAACGACTAAGTTGCCCAATGTCGGTTGTGGGTTACAATCAAACCGGATATTGGTAGTTGCCCAAATAAAGTTAAACATTTTTGAACGCAAATAATTGATTTCAACAATAATAATAATAATAATAATAATAATAATAATAATAATAATAATAATAATAATAATAATAATAATAATAATAATAATAATAATAATAATAATAATAATAATAATAATAATAATAATAATAATAATAATAATAATAATAATAATAATAATAATAATAATAATAATAATAATAATAATAATAATAATAATAATAATAATAATAATAATAATAATAGGTGACATTTTAAAATAGTCTTAGAGCACAGTAATTTGATCGTTTATTCACCAGCAGGTGCAAATTCAATTTGCACTGTTTGTTTTTTTTTCTTTTTTTTGACAAGGGCGTATCTCGTATGCTTGCACCAGATGATACACCCTTCTGATTTCAGTCACGCGATATGGTATCGTCTGCGCATAGTGCACACTCTCGTACATATCCGACGACGGAGGTCCGCGCCGTACACACGTGTACGGAATACAGCCTCGGCTGTAGGTAAGCGTTGTGCCATGCGTTCCGTTTCGTTCTACGAGTACCGTTACTTCGGCGCGAGTCTCGTTCACTACCTCTTTCTCTCGCCGTGCGACTCTTTTCACATAAAATATGTACCTCGATGAATCGACCGTAAGCCGGTGTAGGTTACTGTGCGACGTAACACCACACCGTGAACCCTCCCGTTGAGCCAGTGAATCCACGGAAATCTCGAGCTCACTGGCGCAGGATACTTGTCGCCGCTATGCCCCAACGACCGAATTCCACGTTCGTTGCGGAGCCGCTGTTGCCGCGGAGGAATGTCCGGAAAATCGCAGTAACCCCATTACAGCACAGCCGTTTATACCTTTACCGCCTCGGGTCATTGGGATAAAGTCTTCGATTTGAGGATTCTTCTCGACGGAATTCGAAGAGCTTCGTATCGCTGGGCGAAGAATGGCTACTTGCGTCGGATTAAAAAACAAACAAAAAATGTTTCTGTTGAGCGTCAACTTTTATACTGGTAAACGTCCCAATGGCTGGACACGTCGCGGGCTTCTCCAGTGGAAAAACGTATATGCTGAAATGTGTTATTTCACTCGGTGCGAGAATGGCGGTTTTGCGCACCCCCCCATTTTCACACCTTCCGAAAGAAAAATTTGTACAATACTCGTGCGCGAAACGTTTTCTTAAGGACATGTGAAACGACTCAGTCGTTAACCAAAAGGTGTAATGAATGCGATTCGGAGACCGTAGACTTTTCGGGAAAAAGAAAAGCATCAGCGGATGCACAATTTAACCGGTTTTAAATGGTGTCGATTCGAAAAATGCATCTATCTCTCTCGCGCTCATATGTCACGTGGTACATCTTTCGCGTGGCCTTAACTCGTGTGCAAAACTCGCCTTCGGCTCATGCCGCAAACTCACACTCAGAAAATGTTTTTTCGCATCAGTGTCATAATGTACGATTTTTGAACACATGAACAAAAAGTCCCGCTTTTCGTGACTATAAATTATGGCGAATGTGGCGGTTTTTAACGAGGCTTGTGAAGAAAAAACTGCGCATGCGCGCAAGTGCGCTACGTACTTTTTCGCCCTTTTTACGTCATCGAAGGGAAATAAAATAAAAGTAATGAAAATGAAAATAACGATGTAACTCGTGACAACCGAAAGAATACGAGCACAAGCGCGGGGTTCTTTAATTTTTCGACGATGGAACCGTTGTCGGTGGAGAAAGCTTGCAAGACGAAGAAGAAAAAGGTAGTTCCAACCGTGCCGGTTGTTTGTCGCTCCGACTGGCAGCTCCCGGTCACAAAAGCAACAACAGCGGTGGAAGCAAGCCGCAGTTTCGCTGCCAACGTGTCAGTACGACCCGTTCGCAGTCCCAAGTGTACGTGCAAGCTGGTAAAGTTGTTTTCGTCGAGGTTTCTTACTCTTCCCATAACTGGATCCGTAACGGAGTACCAGTATTATACCTTATACGAGGGAGAGGGACGCCGATGTTAACAACTTCGAACTCCCGGAAAGTTCCGCTCTTTCGGGACACCGCCAACTCGCTAACGCGCATATGCCGATTTTCCAAGTGTGCAATCGTGAAGCACTGTAGTCATTCATAAATGCGAAACTTCCGGCTCGCTTGGTTCTTCCAAATTTCGTGCTACTCCGCAACTCTCGGAACATTTTTTTCCCCTCCGAGTATTGTTATTTAAATATTTATGGTATATATTAGGGGAGTGCGAATAGCGTTTGAATTGAGTTGAATTTATTATTGATATTCAATTAAAAATTTGAATTGAATATTCAAAAATTTGCATAATTTAAAAAATTCGGCTAATCCAAATATTTGTGAATAGTTTTTTTTTTTTTAATTCGAATATTTCGAATAATTTTTACGAATTGGATATTCGAATGATGAAATTCTGATTGCAATGAAAATGAGCACATAAATTGTATTTATTGAATGAAGAGTTTTGATTATTACAAAGCTGAAGCCCTTACGCTCGGTTGCAAGTTATCCTCTATTTTCAAAGCTTAAACGTGTACAACAAATCCTAAAATACTAAAATACCTGAAATACATAAAGTATTTAAAATACTGCCCAGCTCTGCTCTCAAATTAATATTTCTAATTATTGGAATAATTCGTTTACCTAATTGGAATATTCAGACTATTAAAATCATTCGAATATTTTGAATATTCAAATACGAATTATTCATATTAAATTCATGATGAATTATAAATTTTTTTGAATATTCGCACGTCCCTAGTATATAGAAATAAATATATTTTACACCATAATACATAATGTACATTATTGTTATGCATATTAATAGAGAGGTTTTAATGTCGAGGAAACAGAGGAGGGAATCGGATCTCGAATGTTGCCGGCCGATCATTGTTTTCTATGTAGTTATTTCAACCGCTTCCGGCAATTATTTAAATTTCAATAATATATTGACGATTATGTACGCGAAAATTATATTCACACGAAAATTGTTAAACTCGTTGTTCATCGCGCGTGTTTCTATTGTTCCAGCGCACAGATTATTTTTATCGTCTTCGAGCTGGAATAAGTATATACTATAGTGGAATAAGTATCCACGATTTCCGATGCGAGGGTACTGCGATCTCCTCTCTTTTGCCAGGGTGCGTTGCACTGCAGAGTGCACTAGAAACCGTTCAAGTTAACGTTCTGCGTTGTTCGTTCCTCGAGTGCGGTTACCGGAGGCTTCCCAGTCAGCTGGTACGGCCAATCCGCTTTCGTCGTCCGTTACTAGCGGCCGAAATATTGCAGCTATAAAAAATGGCGCTTTTTTCGCACGCCTCGCGTGCGAAAACCTCCATTTTCACACCTTGTGAAATAAAATTTTGTTCGATACTCGTGCGAAAAATGTTTTTTGAACTCGTGTGATTGCAACACTCGCCTTCTGCTCGTGCTGCAAACTCACAGTCGGCAGAAAAAGTTTTTTCGCACTAGTATCGTAATATACATAATAGTATATCGTAATATACTATTATGATCCTCCTCGGTCGGTATCGTTGAAGAAAATTAATTACATTTTTCCTTTCCGACCGAGTCATTCTACATGCCCTTTAAATGCCGAGCAAAAAAAAACCTCGTCGATTCTCACACCCAGAAAAATGATTTATTTGACGGCCACCGTTTATTTGGTGTAAGTAAAATATTTATTTGATTCAAATTAATATTTATTTCATTTAAGTAACTATTTACTTGATTACAATAAATATTAATATAAACCAAATAAACGGCGGCCGTCAGATAATGTTTTTTTCTGGGTGCAAAAGAAACCATCATAAACATGAATCCCTACCTCCTGCATTAGAAACATTCAGGTTGATGCTGTAGAAACGCAGTGTACACTATTAGAGAGTGTAAAGAATGGTTGATCGAAACGGAAGGCAGCGAGTTCTAAGTCACCGTGCCACTATAAGTACCGTTACTCGGCATCGCGCCCCGCCCAGCAATAATCTCTCTGACGCTGGATTCACGCGAGCCTGTTTCACTCTATCCTCCCGTGGCCGGTGTAGCCGGAAGCCGCTGGTACTCTTCCGTGCTTAGAGTGCAGTTACCACTGTGTCGAAAGAAACGAACTATCGAGTGACCGAAGAATAAATGTTTCAAGATTATCATCGTAATTCAACATTCAAATTTAAAAAAAAATATTTAGATCGAAAAACGATTATTTTTCGACCTAAATATTCAAAAACCAAAGAAATCGCTGCAGTATTTTCAAACTTGTGCTGCTGCTATAATATTCTCACAGACTTCTTTACAACACCCCGCTGTATATTAAGATTCAGGTGCGGCAAGTGCCGAGAGCTTCCACTACATCGTGTCGCGTTTTACACCATACATGCATATTGCATATTGCGTACTCCACGTACCCTTGCATTCACCATATATTTCTTATATACATGCACTGAGAAAAACTTACATAGTCAATAGTTCCCAAGGGGGGACGTCTACATTTTATAGTTACGACAATAACCAAAAATTATAGTTGTAACTATAATCATAGTTTAATCAATTGAGTAGCGTAGAGCGGGGCAAAATGGCACAGCGGGGCAAAACGGGATAATGAGACAAAAGACGATTTTCCAATAACTTTTGGATGGTGGCGATGGTGGTACGTGGGGCAAGACGGGTTTGTAAATCCCGATGTATCGTTGGGACAAAATGAGGCATCCAAAAATTATTGGAAAATTGAGTTTTGCCGTTATTGTCCCATTTTGCCCCGCTGTGCCATTTTGCCCCGGTCTCCAGTATATACTATCACAAACTATCTATACAGACGTCCCCCCTGGGAACTTTTCGTTATAGTAGAAAATACCATCCTTTTACTCAGTGTGTGTATGAAATGGTGTTTGTATTTCATAGCTGTTCGTCGACCACAATTGCGTTTGCAAACTTCGGAGATTCTGAAATTTGAAATTTTCCATCTCCCAGAGGACGATTATAATATCACGATGAATTTTAGTACGTGGACAAATCGATTGTTCGATCGAGACTCGATGGATAAAACGACGGAAAAAAAGCTCCGTTATATTCCCTAGAATGTGTATTTTTCTCCGTGGAACACGATAAAGTGAGGCTTTATACCGTTTTATACGGAAGCAAGAATAGTTCGAAACTACCGAAAATCGTGTATCTTCGGAATATTGACGAAAAAAAATATTTATAAAAATGTCCTCTAAAATGTTGGATTGATAAAAGAAAATCGAATTTACAGACAAGAACGATTCGGTCGATTTAGGTAAATTTTCCCGAATAAATTGAATTCTTTTCCGTGTGTAAATTTCTCCGCTCGCGTCGCAGCCTCCCAAAGCATGAATGCCTCTGTGGGGTTGGGCGCTCGCGTTAAGCTGTTATCCAGGCACTTGCTTAGCTCCGTCATAACTTAGCCTCGCACACCTCTGTGTACACATTCACCTTTGTGTTTGAACAGCGGTGGACTGTGTGCGCGCGTGTAGATAGCATACGTCGAATACACACGGGCACTTTACAACACGCGGATGATATAGCTGGAGCCATTATGGGAGCGTGCATTCATGAATGTTCGGGGGATATATACGCGCGTACAGGGCGTTTCGCTCGGGCGATATGGAAGTTGCCTAACTTTCAAACAGCGACACTCGACGAGGACGAGACAGTCGGTGAGGCGCTAGTTAATACGACCTTTTCACCCTCGACGTCGACGGGTCCTTTATTGGATTGTGCATCTGTGTGAAACTCGCAGCGCAGCTTATTAATCCGGAGGTCGCACTTGATTAAAATCAAACGACGAGGATTATCTCAATTGTCATTACGTAGCAGCATTTTATTTCTCGTCATCGGAAGATTTTTTTTTTTCAGATGCCAGGTGGAAAAAGGTTTTTCAGACTGAAGAAACTTTTCTTGTTCACAAAAGTCCGCGATTTTTTTTTTCTCGGTGATTTTCAAAAAGGAAAAATAGTAAAATTCGTCGAAAAAGAAATGGTGAAAATTAACAACTTCTTTTAGACCGTGTAGAGTCAATTATGCCTACGGTATTGTCCAATATCCTTGTTAAGGTCGCGGGTCGAGTGTGCGTGCAGCCGACGGGCTTCCGTTTGCAGTGGAGTTATAGAGAGACTCAAGAGACCCGAGTAGACTCGAGACAAGGTTTGAATCGATACCGGTTACGTCACCACGCAACCGGGGTCAACGAATGTTGCGTCTCATACTTTGACTCGCGTCGCCAGACTCGCGGTCGCCAAGTCGATTGTTTTACTGCCAACGGTACGTCAACTCACCGAGGTCATTTCTCTTACTTTCGCCTCGCGGGAATCATATATTCATATAAAGATGCATGAGACGCATTCGTATTTGTGAGCTCTAAACGATGCGAAATCTCCTCTCCCGCTCGACTCAGGCTCGGTCGGTAACAAAAACTGTAATCCATTTCTTTTTTAAGGGGCTGCTGAACCTTCCTGTTTTACCGACGAAAATAGGCGATTTCTTAGTTTTCACTATTCATCGTTACTATGCGACGCGTATTTCTCAAATCTTGCAGGACTGCATTAATAACGTAAACGATTCGGCGAGCACTCGAATTTCGGTCGAAATCTTTCGAAAAATAAAGAAAATCGAATATTATAAACTGTCGCGGAAACCAACATGGTCGCTGAAATGTTTACAGCATCCGTTTTGTTGGATGTAATAACTGTTGCGGAAACCGAGGTCGCACAAATCGAGGCCCTAGTGCCTTCGGAAAAATGACGTTCGCTTAATCGACGATTCGGACGAATAACGTTCGGCCAATTACTATTTCCGAAGAGAAATGTTCGCGGAAATGAAGGTTCGGAATAATGAAGTTTCGGAAATTGGACCGTTCTGGAAAATAAAGATTCGCCAGTTTACGATTCGGCATAATAACACTTCGGAGGTTTGACTATTCGGATGAAGTGCATTCGGACCCATGATTTTTGGCTATACGACGACGATTCGGTCGATTTTAGTTTCGGGCAAATGATGTGGCTCCTAACCTAAAATGTTGAAGGCCTCGAACAAAAAAATTATTACAGCTTTTGTTGCCGACCGAGTCTGATTCACATCGCCTCAAACGACTGGTTGGGTTTAGCCAACTATTTGTTCACGCGGAGGCGTGGCTTAGGTACAAAGTTTATAGATACCTTGTACGGACGTGTACCTTATAGGTACTCAAGATACGCTTCTTAGGAGATCTGGTACAGGCGGTGGTTGTGCCACCTTGCGCTCACTTACAATTTTCTGCACCGGTGCCAATTGGGACGACTATATTTACCAGCGCCGAGCGGGGCCGGATATCAAACTGACAGATAAACTCGGCGGAAGGGAAGATAAACGCGAATGGCCGGCGCCATCGAATTGCGGCTAATGCCGGATGAGAATGAAATATAACACCGTGAAAAATGTTTTTACTATTTTATACCCGAATGCAGATCGGTAAAGTAAGGTTAATCTTCGATATAGGGGCTCAGCTCGCCGAGAATGATCATCCGTTGATTTTGTCGTTCACAAACAAACAAAAATTAAAATTTTCATATCGCTTTCTCATAACATCCCTTTATTCGCAAAGCTTCTTTGATGAGAGAGCATTTTCTTTATCTTCGGTTTCCTCATAGAGGAATCTTTGCGGATAAAGGGATGTTAATGCAAAATCTGTATCAATATTCCGATTTTTTACTTTTTTAACGTCAACGTCGTGCTTGACTTTTAGACAAAACGACTGTCCTATTCAGGTTCAGCGCGAAAACATACATGGAATTATGTGCTCCAAAACATTGTTTGAAACTTTCGATTTTTAATTCTGCGATTAAAAAAAAAATTATATTCACGATAAACTTTTTTCGGTAGTCACACTTTTTCACGCTGATCACGAATCCATCATTTATTTTATTCACGGATGAATATTTGATACGAAATTTAATACGAAATATTTCGTACGAAATTCAATACGGAATATTTAATACGGATACGATTCAGAACACCGTTGTGAAGGCGAAATAATGGGTGATTGACGAGTTGAATTTTTTTATAACGGAAAAAAATAGAATAAAACAAAACACGATATTTGCCCGATATCGATGGACGCCTGTTGAATTCTTGCATTCCCCAACTGCATCGCACATTTTTCCCCAGAGTGTAAAGTTATTTTATGCTTTTTGTAGATATAACAACTTTTCAACTGGGGTTAATTTTTTGTTGTAAAATTTTCGTTTCGCTTTTTTTTTTTTTTCTTCGTACGAGACGCGACGCAACGATGACGGAAATTTTCGATTAATGAGCTGTTATCTTTACCGATCCGCTATGAAATTGCTCACAGGAGGATGCCAATTAATTGTTCGATGTTGTCGGGCGATGCAGTGATGAAGCGGGGAGCGTTGCTCCGGACCGGTGTGAGGATAGAGGCCGAGACGCCCTGGGCAAAGCCTTGTGTAACCGCCGTTTACACGTGGTGGTGGCACCGTTTTGTGGGTTAATTGCACGCTATAAATTGTCCTTTCCGGTCCCCCCTCAATGGCCTGCTTCCGACACAACGTTCTATGCCACAAACGAGACAATCTCTCCGTTCTGTCTCTTGCCATTTTCTTCCCCGGCACATTTTATCGTCGTTTTCTTTTCCATTGTCTCTATCTTCCTAAAAACGTAACGCTAAGGACGCTCGAATGCAACTCCGTTGTTTTCTTGAAAAATTTCATTTTTCGAGCTGTTTCATTAGCTTGCAATTCTTTTGAGGCCAGTCTATGCTCGGGCTTTACCGTCAAAAGAGAGAACGGGGGAAAAAAAAAAAAATTGCGGCCTCGAAGCGTTAATTGTAACTCTAATTCTCTCACACGTTCCTCTTTTGTCTCCGGTGCCGCACTTTACTATGACGCTTTAATTTTATTTCGTCGTTGTTTCGTATCTCGTTCCCATGCTCTCGTAACACCACCCCGAGGAGGGGGGGGGGGGGGCACTCGTCATGACCATTCACCGGAATTAACGAGTAGCCTTGCGATTTGATTATAACGTTCGCACCGGCCATCGTGCGGCATTGTGTCCAGCTTGGCGGTGGTGTCGCCTCGACTATATTATCACGGGATTTCTAATGAAAAAGCGGAGTTGCGTAACGAAGGCGAATCGGCTCCGTCGTACGTTTCGGGTTGACTGGCCACAGGTAGGAAATTCGAACGGTCAATTTGTTTATTTTAACGTCAAGTCTGCACTGGAATATCCGCCCTTTCGCACCGAACTAAAATAATGCTGATGCATCGACTGCTGACAAGCAAAAGGCCTCTCGTTCTCAGTCGATACGTCGACCTACACCGAGAAAAAAAATTGGTTGGATTAACCAAAAGACGCGGTGACATACGTTCAAAGCTGTTATTTGTTTGGTACAAATAAAGCATTGTTTTGTTAAGCGATTATTTGCTTCAATTTATTCAAAATTTGTCGACTGAAACAAACATATGTGTTGTACCAACAAAATACACCTTTGAACGTATGTCACCGCGCATTTGCTCAATCCAACCATTTCTTTTTCTCAGTGTATGCCATCTTCGTCGATTGTAAAATCAATAATCGGAGGCGATGCAGCTCCGGCGTTACTGGAACAGCAACGAATGTCAAGATGGATGAGTTTCAAGGCTATATCGATCACTTTATTCAATCGCTTCTATGCATATAAGGCTCAGAAGAGGAAAAAAAAAAAAAAAAAAAAAAAAAAACACTTTGGATGCTCAAGTGGCTTTCGGTGGGGCTGTCTTTTCTCCTCTTGATAATAACACTTCACCCGCAGCCATGACCCGGTGTAAGACAGCAGAAGTGAGGAGTACAATTTTAGTCGATCGAAGCTTCCATTGGTCAAGCTTTATATATGAATATAAAATTATTGGGCGAAACTGGCGTTTCGCTGAAACTTGATCCATACGCTGTTTCGGTCTTTGAGCTTTTCCCTAGGTTGAAATAATGAAAATATGAGCGTGGAGCCCGAGCCGGGTTCCCCCGCAAATTGTTGCGGTTCGCCCGGGCTATCTTTGGAATTGTCTCGGGAATATTCATGGGTTTGGCCACCTACAGGATACCCCGAAACACACGCAAGAGCCTACAGCCCCTGAAAGCGAGGCCACCACGAGGCCGTATCCAAGCGAGGTTTAGTCCTCGCTCTTCGCGGACGTTCGACGCCAAAGAGCCCGAGGATTGCGAGGATACATTATATCTCTTGCCGCTGCTGCGAAACTCAAGTTTCACGCCTCGTTTGTGTGGTCCCTTCAAAAGGGCTATGGAAAATTATTCATATCGCGCATCCAAGTCAGCACAGCCAAGTTGAATTCTGCAAGAAACGTTGGATCAAATGCTTGACTGTGAAAAGGAAAGAGAAATTGAAAATTGACATTTTTATATCGCTTGCTCATAAAAGTTGAAAGTCAAAATTTTCATATCGCTTTTCGAATATTCTGAACACGTTTTCATTAAAATCCCGATTTTTTTTTTTCTCTCACCAAAACAAAGCTTCCTCTGTGAGGAAGCAAAAAAAAAAAAAAGACAAAAACTATCAAATTACCGGTGTCTTTTATTCGACCACGATAAAGTTTTGAATTGTGTTTACGAAGGGAAATAATAATTGCAATTATTTAACGAGACAGACGAGTGGATAATTTTTTTTCAATCAGGCGTTTTTCTTGTCCATTTTCTATCACGATATAATGGAATTCAATATTTAGGTGCAGGGGAAGGGAGGGGGAGGAGGGGGTAGAGTCATTATTACACAAAATGCCGCGAATCGAAACGTCGAACTCATGCTAGGTTTTTACAACATAGAAGGGGCAAAGGCGCGAAGGAAATAGAGAAAGAGAGACGAAAGAATGTGAATGGCACGATGACTAAATGGGCCAGAATAGAATTGGCGCGACGAATGTGCATTCAACATACTTTTGTACCCCGTCGGGCGTTCTCCATTGTCAACGGCGTTTAACGCTGTGCTCGGCAATTCCCCCGACCATTGACGGTCCCTTGAATTCAACAGCCGGAGAAGCCCACATGCTTCGGGGAGAATTGAAATTTTCGAAGAGCGAGATAGAAAACTCTACGGGACCGACGTTGCGATTAGAGAATCCGATGAAAAGAGCCATTGACGGGCGGCCCGGGGGTTTGGCGAACCATCGGTAAAACTGGAGGATTTTCGACTTTTGTTCTTGGCATTTAACGCTTCGGAATGATTTTCAAGCCAGATTTTTAATTGCCTGCAATCGTAAAATGATATTGCCTAAAGAAAAAAAATATTTTTAGAATCGAAAAATAAACTGAAAACCATTGAATGGGGGGGGGGGGGGGGGGGGGAGGGGGAATCTACACTGAATAAGACATATTAAATCTCGCCACTTCGCTCGTAGTTCAATAATTTCATATCACGATTCGCCGCAAAATCGAAAAATTAATTAAAAATTAACATTAAAAAAAAAAAAAAAATCTTTCGGTTCTTCGATAACGACGCATAACAGAGAAGCCACCCATTTTTTTTACCTAAAAACTCAAATTCATTCGTCGATGGTAGCGCCCTTTATTAAAATAACGTGAGTTCGTGATCGTTTCCTGTAAATTACAGTCGAACCGCAAACAAGCATCGAGGTCCAGTGCGGTATAAAAAAAAAAAAGAATAAAAAATTGTCGAGGAGCGGGAGAAGCACCGTTTGACCGCCGCATTCCGGACTAACCAGTTTCTTGTAAGAATAGCTCGCTTCGTGTCGCACCTTCTGTATCCTCCACAAGGCTGAAGGGCCCAATTGTCATCACAGTATCGAAAACGAAAAAAAAAAAAAAAAAAAAAATTGCAGTCTCGTTATCAACTCCACGAAGATAGACACACACCAGAAATACAGCTGTGTATAGAATGTCCTCACGTATAGCATGCGCGAACTGAATTTCTAACTGTTTTCACCTACTACGGATTTTCATTCTTCCCTCACGAGCTCTCTCCTCGATAAAAAGCAAGGTAAATAAACCCGATGGTTCGAGGCGACCGCTTGTTCGCAGAAGCGAGAGAAAGAGACCAAGGCTGGAATGCTGCAGTACCCTGCGTTTCAATTATCGGAACATTAGTGCACATCTGCTAACGAGCAGATCCGTTGATTGCACTGAGTTTGAATCCATGGCGTGAAACAAATCGCACCAATGACGAAAAAATAAAATCGTCTTGACTTTTGGCGTCTATTTCGATACTAAAATAGTAGCGGGTACAACCGCTGAAATTGTACGTGAAAAAATGTTTTCACGCTCTATCCTAAAAATATTGAAAATGTTCAGTATTTTTAGCATTGAGCGGCAATTTTTTTTAGGATTTGGACAGACACTGTACAATGGGTTTCCAAAGATTCATTCTCAGGTGATAATTATTCTAAGGCCCCCTATGAGGAGGAGGTAGAATCTTAGGGAGACTCAGGACATTTTGCTGAATATCTTGCCGAATATCTTGCCGAATATCTTGCCGAATATCTTGCCGAATATCTTGCCGAATATCTTCCCGAATATCTTCCCGAATATCTTCCCGAATATCTTCCCGAATATCTTCCCGAATATCTTCCCGAATATCTTCCCGAATATCTTCCCGAATATCTTCCCGAATATCTTCCCGAATATCTTCCCGAATATCTTCCCGAATATCTTCCCGAATATCTTCCCGAATATCTTCCCGAATTAAAGGCTTCATCCGAGGAAAATATACGAAGTTGTTGGCTTTTAGTGGATTGTGAAAGATTTCTAATGGGAGTTGTGACCGGTAGAAAAATGGGTAAGTGAATCAGAATCTAAAGGTGATGAAGGGTCGTAAATTATAGGTGGGACAGGACGGAGTCAATTAGTGAGGTCGGAGAGTTTAAGGGAAGAGGTATTTGGAAAATAACAGGCGTTCAAGCTTGACCTGGTCTCGTTATCGACAATCTAATTAAACGTATCTTATTTCTAGAGAAAACATGAATATATTGTTAATTAAAAATTACGTAGGACGTGTGGCAAGACAATGTCCTGCCACATGGTGGCCGCGGTCCGGGAAAATCGGGGAAAGTCAGGGAAAAAAAGTCTTGGTCAAAGAATCGTGGAAAAATCACGGAATTTCAAAATTGGTCCGGGAAAAAGTAAATTGTCGCCGAACCTTCTATAAATAAATAAGAAGTGTATGAAGGGAGCCTTCAAAAAAATTTGGAACAATAAAAAAAAGAATTGAACATTAATACAATAATTAGGCATTTTCATTCGCATCATTATTTTTTTTTAAATAGAAGTCGTCAGAAGTTGGGTCAGGCAAATTTTTTTAATGGTCAGTGAAAAGTCAGGGAATATTTGTCCGGGGAAAAAACGGCCACCATGTGCCGGACATTCTGCTCGATATCTTGCTGGATATCGCCAGATGAAAAACATTTACAACTTCACACGACGTGTGATAGCGAGGTATGGACAAGCGAACTTCGGTAGATGCGGCAACAGCATCGACTGTAATTGTTCGGGTACCAAAGCTGCGAGTCTCCAGTACTGCCGTACGGAACACGTAACTCGTGTATGGAGCTGCGGACACACGGTCGTACTGTGTGTAGTAAGGATGTGCCTACACATAGGCACAATAGAGCTAACGGTGTACCCGGGCTTTTCAAATCGGCAGGAGGCAACAATGGGCCGCGTCGTGCACGCGCCTTGTGCCCTCCGCTAAACCGTCCCGTACAATGAGCTCCATTATGTCGGACATATGGGACCTCGAGAGAGACGGAAACTTCCCTGCTGTGGATAACGTGTGAGAAAGACCGGGGGACAGGGGCGCACGTAGAGATATATCAGCAGACCGAACGTGGCGGAGGGTCAAGCGAGGGAATGAGAAATAAACGAAGGAAAAGTGAGCGAGGACGAGCGAGGGTGGAAGTTGGAATAGATAAGTGCATACCCAAGATTGAAAACCAGAGTTCATCAGTCCTCGCCACTGAATACTCCGCATTTTCGTCCGTAAATGTTTGGTTCTTCATAGAAAGAGCTTTGTTTTAGTGACTTTTTTTTTTCTTGAGTTTTTCATACGAACACGATAAGAATATCTAAAAGGTCTAAAAATCGGAAAAAATATACAACATCTGAGTTAAATATTCGTTAAATTAAGATGATGCAAATGTGATGTGCATAATTTTTTTTTTTCGCAAAATTCTGTCAAGTTTATTATAGTATAGCGTGTGGGGCTGCGCATCTAGAAGGGCATTGACGAATCAACAGAGTATTTGGCGGATCGAGGCGGATTCGAGAAGCAAAGTTTGTCAATAAAATCCATAGATAAGCAATGCTCGACTCGCAGCTTCCATGTAGGGTAGAGCGGGGCAAAATGGGGCGGTGGGGCAAAACGGGACGGTAAGCAAAATACAAGTTTCCAATCATTTTTGGATGCCCCATTTTGCCCTGTTGATACATCCGGATTGTCTGTCCCGTTTTGCGCCCTTCTCCCATCCAAAAATGATTGAAATATGGCGTTTTCCTCCGCTGTCCCGTTTTGCCTCACCGTCCCATTTTGCCCCGCTCTTCCCTATAGTGCGTAAGATTGAGCAAAAAAGGAGTTGGGGAAACGGTACAAAATCGTGTTCCATATTTGCGGTGAAAATATTCGAGCGACACGAGAACGCGCTTGTGCGGATTCGTCGTTCATCTGCGGTCCGTGGAAATTTTCGTCGAGCGAACCAACGAAAAGCCGGGTACGTGACGCGGATACCAACCACCTCTTTTACTTTTATTATAGGGTATATATGTACTTCTATCGACTGTAGAAAGGTTTTAATGTTTCACTTCCATACGTTGCGAAGAAAGACATTGCCCGCCTAATTTTCTTGTGTAATCAATGAAAATTATATACATACTCGGGATGAACAGTAATTCAATTAAGGGCTTACGCCACAGTAAATGCGTAAAAACGCACGCCAACTTCGTGATTTTTTTTCTCAGTAAATATACGCTTTATCGATTTCATTGAAGAAAAATGTAATTGTTTCTTAACAAATGATATATAACGCAGTCCTTGACGGCAGAAAAAAAATTGTCGAAATGGCGGCCAGTTAAAAAAAATAATCGATTTTTAACCGAGTTTATTTAACTTTCAATCATTTGTTTAAATTATTTTTCATTATTATTTTTCAAATATGAAAACGTCGAGGACTAAAGAATCTGTACAAGTCAATCGTTAAAAATGTTCATAAAAATCCATCAAGCCGTTTTTGAGATATTAGGACCACCGATTTTGAAAATCACGTTTCGAGACATAACGCTGTCTAATTTTCGTATTTCGATGAATTTCGACATAAAAATTTAACTGAATGCCCTTGACACTATAAATTATTAGAAAATGGAAAACAAAAATCGAAATTTTACTGTGGCGTAAGCCTTTATGGGTAAATCTATCGTGTAACGCATCCAAAACTATGGAACAATTTAGTTTCCGTCGCGATGACAATTTTTCGAGATTTTTTTTTTCTTTTTTATTCACAGAAATGCGAAAAACTAAAGACGAACTGTTTGAATATAACCTGCTGTGAAAATATCCCGGGAGCGAGTCATGTACGTTGCCAAGAATGTTTTCACTGCCGAGTGAAATTAGCGCAGGAGACGGAGTTCTCTTTGCACAACTATTATTAGACTCTAGCTGTCGACCCGATTTTATTTCGTTCCTGCTCCCATTAAACCTCTCCCTATAGCCACAGTGTCAACTCCTCTTCGCCGTTCCGTTCGTTCTCTATCGAAACGTTACATTTTCTCGCGAACAATCGTCGCTTGCTTGTTGCCAGCTCGACTCCTTTACTCGATTATTTATATTTTTCCGATATAAATCGAAGTTCCCGATTATCGATAAAATCCCCACCGGGGAAATGCGCCGTTACTCGCATTGCGACGATAAAATATTCAGCGCGTTTACCAATCGGCTGCGATGAAAATGTGTTGAACGGGCTCGAGAGACCGTTTTACATCAAAGTTCTCTTTTTTTTTTGCATTCAGTAGCGCTTCGATTGCCACTTTAGCAGATTTGATGTTTTTTCACATTTCTTCTTCCATTTTGGTTCAAAAAAATTCTGGAACAATTTGATGGATACTGGTGCAAGATTTTTTTTTTTTAATTACCAGGATTTTAATACTATTATTTTTGGTTGGGGTGTAAAAATGATGCAAATTAAATTTTCACAATGCTTCCTAATTTTTTTTATCGGCGTCCACAACGACCAAACTAGTCTTCCTCACGGAGGAAACTTTCTGACCTTTATCAGCTTTTTTCCCTCATTGAGGAAGTTTTCCGTGGAGGTTCGTTTTTTTTCAGGCCTAGCACATGCGCCCATCCATCCAGCCATTTTTTTTCTAAATGGTATTTATCGAATTTTTAGCTCATTCTCTACGTGTTTACCTAAAAATCTCAAAAATGTGTAAAAAAAATAAATAAATAAAACCAAGTTTTTTCGGTAAAAAAAAAAAAAAACAGTAATTTTTTTAAACGGCACGACGGAAAATTTGGTAGTTAAAGGGTTACAGTAGGACCTCTTAAACTAATTCGTCAGGCAGGGTAGGAGGTTTCATCTTACAGTTATTACAGCTGCACACAAATAATAATAGTAACGCGAAGTTAGAGAGGCGCGGGTCAAGCGAAAGGTCTCACAGTTGTTGCATTATCCTGGAACGACGAACTCCCCGAGCGACCTTAATCCTCCTCGAAGTCTCGAGCGCACTTGTTGTCACGAGAATGCGAGGGAACACTTTCGCTCGTGCCAGCGGCACGAACCCGCAATGCGCAATCAACGAATTCCAATCTCTGACCGATAGAATTCGAATACCCCATCCCCTCCTTCTCCTCCTGTTAATTCCTCGATTCGCACGAGACTTCATCACCCCGCAGTTTCCCGTAGACTTAATAATATGCGAGCATAAATTCGTTCATTTCAGACGCGATTTTTCAGATCCGAATAATTCGTTTCTTTTTTTTTTTTTTTAACGTGTCTCTCAGTTAATGAATTCTTGCCGCGGAGGCGGGCGAACTGCGAATTCATGGCGTCAACTTTTAAAGGGAATTATATGTCGTCGTCGCGCTTGTAACAAAGGTCGAAATGAAAATATAAAGCCTCGGGCACGAGCGTTCACTTTCATTTAGACCCAGGTTTTATCTGAGAGCGAACCGAGGAGGTACTTGCGACTGCGTTACCGAGGGTCCAACATGGATTCACATTTATGAGGTACGCAGAGATTGGACTCTCGGAAATCTCGTAATACCTTCGTACAATGATTCGCGTGTGTGGGGGGGGGGCGTAACAAGAATGCCTGCTTTCGCGTACAGCGCGGACCCACACGCGTATCCATCGAGGAATATCGCTGTTCCCGGGGTAATTCCGATCGAACGGTTCCGTGTTACACTATCGCTGATAAATCCTCGCAACCGACGATTATGCCCTCCCGAAGGTGTTCCTATGTAATTAAATTTATCCATATACCGCAGTACTAAAATTCGAAGAGCACGTTCGCCCTGTGGAAGCGTACGAGATCTGTGCCTTCGGTTTAACGACACGGTGAACACTTATGGAATGCATTTTATTACGAAAGTCGAGAATCAACGGCGGTTCTCTGACATTAAAATTTCGATTTTTTTTTTTTTTTCACGAGATAGCTTTCTCTATGGGAAAGAAAAATTGTGTAAATTATGGCGGATTGGCCGAACCGCCGCGGTACGTTGAAATTAACTTTGAACGGGATTATTTCGAAACATGAATACGACGACTGATTCCATCAAATGTGTCCATCAATTATCGATTTAATCTAACGATAATTACATTATAATTCGTACTTGCACATGAAATTTAATATATTCCGTTTCTACACAAAAACTTCCGTATATAAACCCGTACTCCGTATATAAATTTTTATACCGTACTGTTCTTTTTTAAGTTGGCAGCAACAGTTTTCGCCACGCTAAGCAAAACTTCGGAACTTCTTTCGGAAAAAAAATGTAGTTTGTTACGAATTACAATAAGGTGTGAAACAAAAATGTATATCAATGTTGAAGGGAACCATTACTCATTTGAAGGAAACAACTAATATTGTTAAATTATTGAATTCTTACATCTCATTGGTTCGCGACAACAAAATACATTTTTGTTGTCACAAAAAAAAACTAGCATTTCTGTTTGCGCGACAAACTTTCGGCGTGTACAGGCGAACTTATATCTTCTCGGGCACTGTTTCACGTGCGAGAAGTGATTACTCGTGCCTGACTATCTAGCGGCATTATTTTGTCGTTGCCATTTCGAATTTGAGTCTACAAAATAAATAATCGACCGAGTACGATTAGAATGGATAATACGTCGCTATACGAAACCAAATAAATTGTAGTTGATTTAATAACACAGTGTTTTTGAGTGTGCATTATTTATGACTAAAATAACTAAAAAGTTGCAAAAAGGCCAGTAAGTTCGTCCCAACTATACTAAGGTTCACTTTACCTCAACAAAGTAATTGAATCAATTATAGCGAACAGGATACAGCTTAGCGTTTCGCCGACCTTATCTTCGACAGAATAATCCGGTCGTATAATCAGACAGAGGTTTCTCGAGAACAAGACGAAGCTTTGAGATAACCGAATATTCAGTCTACTCATCGGCTTCAACCGAAAACTTTTTCGGTCTTTACAGAAATCCATCCAATCTAATATACGGTTGCATGATTCAACCAAATCGCGACTTTCCACAAAATATTTTAAGGTTTAGCAAAAAAAAAAAAAAAACCATGTATTAAAGGAAAAGAACGGACTCAGTTTTTGACATTCAAAAATAAAAATACGCATACGTTTTGGTTCACCGATCGCTTATCAAGTTAACCGAACTGGTAGATATTCTTTTGAATAAATAGAGCGTTTCACCTGGATTGGTGTTTCAACATTGATCATATTGTTGATTTAAATACGCCTTACTTCATCTGAATAAACATCGGTAATTCCGATCAAATCTCCAGTTAACGAAACGCATTTATTTGAATCCACTGAATTTTCTTGTCTCAGTGCACTTATCTTAGTTCAACGAACCCGCGTCAACGTTTCATGGGATATAAGCTCCGTAAGAAAATGACTAAAGAAAATGAAAATAACTTTGACGCCCTGTTGTGACGAAGCATACGTAAGAGGCTGCTCGCTACTCGACACAGACTTTAATCAGCTTCCCCTTAATGGGGCCACCACTCGTCGAGCGTTTTCCGGCGCAGCCCAAAAGTCCGTTGCCAGCATATCGTGGCTTGCCTTTTATTCACCCGTCGGAGAAAATATCTTGGTACTTTTTTTTCTTGGTACAGAGAAAATGTGACTACAGGAAAGCAGTATGATGTTCAAGCGGCAGCGAATCACGAAGGGAGAGGGCTGGCGTGAGTCAGAGCTTTTTCATTTCGCGAAGATATCGCATTACGGACATAGCCGGCCGCTTTGAATTCGAGAAAGCGGGAAAAGGACTTTTTTTTTTTTTTTGCGAAACATTTCTGCTTTTTCCTCGTTCTTTCCAACGCCTTCTGTATCGTCGTACCTGTTTCAGCCTGCGGACCACCTCACGTTCCACAGCCCTCAGCTTCTCCAGGTTTTTAATTGCGACCGGCAGACTTTATTTTTAATATCGCGCTTCTTATTTTGTTTTCTCTCCGAAGTGCCGATTTTAGATAAGATCTCTTCGGAATTAAATTACAGCTTTGTCGGTAAAAGAAAATAATCGCGTCTTATCAATTTTTAGCTTTTCTGAAATTAGTTTTTTTTCGAGATTTTCATGTAAACATGTTCCAAAACGTCGAAAAATCGTCGTGTGTGTGTCGGGTCTGTAAAATTCAACCGTCCGTAACTCAAGAACGGCTTTGTCAAACGGGTTGAAATTTGGCACGCATGTACCCCAGTTGGGTGCCTCTGTTTGTTACAATTTGCACAATAATTGAAACGTTTGTTCAGATCTTATCATATCTTGAAATTTCGAAAATGAAAATTTCAAAACATGTGTTCGCGCTCTAGCTTTCGCAAATTTTGAGTTATCGGACCGAAACTTTTTCCAGAAGTACACTAACATCAAACAATTTTTGCTTATGAATCTGGTAAGAATCGGTCGAGGGGTCTCGGTTTTGTGAATTTAAATTATTTGAAAAATATCATTTGCACTCTAGCACATATGATTTTTAAAAATATTTGCCTAAAAAATTCAACACAAATAACATATTATGGACACATGCTCGCTATAAAATTTAGAAAGAATCGATCCACCCTTTCAAATTTAATAAATTCTGAATAAAAAAAAATTCTTACCTCATGACAGACGCACGTTTCCGTTTCAAATATTGAGGTAGAAGCTAAATAAGTAATAGATTCGTGACCAGTGTGAAAAATAGATAGACGAGGTTGAAAAAGCTAGATAAAGAGGTATCATTTGGAATTCTTGAGTAAAAATCGAGAGCAAAAAAAAAAAAATTGAGCAAAAAAAAAACTATATTAAACTTTTTTTAGGTTTATTCGGGAAGGCAGGATATAGAGAGCAACATTTCTCCCATGGTTACCAACGATATTTTTTTATCGTTCTCTGGTAATCGTTCGATCGTTCGGTGAGAACCATAAATGAATAGTCTCTCTTTCGAGTCAAAGCGTTGGCCCTTTACTCGGGGACGAGAACCTCGCCGTGTTGCCATGGATATACAAGGAAAGCCGCACAGAGGTAGCGAGCCCTTGAGAGAATATCCGGTGGTGCAGGATGTATGCAAATAAATGTCTCAAGCAGTGGCTCGATGAAAAATACTCACAATATGTATGTTTTGCACGATGGGTTATGAAGATACAATTCGTTTTACAAAAATGCGCCAACTTACTCGACTGGGTTTTCTTGTAGAGATCTGCCTCGGAGAGCTAAAGGTTTCGTGGCAGAGGCTCGCTTGTTCTGTCTGAATTTCGGTGATGCAGCAGGTTTGACGGTCGGAGAATAACTAATTTCATACTCAAAACCTGTGCTACTAATGCCAGAAGATTTTAACAATACAGAAAATCAGCTTTCTGTGTGCGAGAGAAGGGAGGAATATTTAGTTCGGCGCAACGAGTTGATGATGCTTCAGAACTTAGGAAAACGGTATTCGGGAGATGGAAACTTATTACACCAGGGAAAGCTTATAACGGAGGTGAGAAGTGAGATCACGATGGTGTCAGCGAGTGTTTGAAGGGAAAATACATTGAGCTTTCGGGAGTGACAAATTTTATGGTAATTAATGGATAGAGACTTGGGTGACAGAATGTGGATTCGGTGATTATTCTATAGGGGAGACCGGGGCAAAATGGCACAGCGGGGCAAAACGGGATTGTGAGAGCAAAACTCAATTCTCCAATAATTTTTGAATGCCCAATTTTGTCCTAACGATACATCCGGATTTTTAAACCCGTTTTGCCCCACGTACCACCATCGCCACCATTCCAAAGTTATTGGAGAATTGCGTTTTGTTTCATTATCCCGTTTTGCCCCGGTGTGCCATTTTGCCCCGCTCTCCCCTAAGGTAAGAGATGAGCACTTAAGGCTTCATTCGAGGAAAATATACGAAGTTATTGCTTTTTAGTGTGGCGCGTAAAAGATTTCTAATGGGAGTTGTGATCGGAAGAAAAATGGGCAAATGGAATGGCATGGAACAGGCTGAAGGCGAGGAAGGGATCGTAAATTTTGGACGACACGGGCAAGGGCAAATAGGTGAGGTAGTAGGTTGTTTGCAAAACAAGCGTTGAGGTTGACCCGGTCCCCCTGTTGGCAACGTCATTAAGTGTATCTTATTATTAGAGGAAACATGAGTATGTTATTTGTTGAAGATTACGTAGGACGTAACTTCGCAGTTAATGAACAAAAAGTGCATGTTTGGCGCAATCGACTATAACAAGATTGTTATCAATAATTGTCATAATACTCATTCAGCATTTTGAATGCATTTTTCTACTTACCAATGTTGGAATACATACTCACCATAACCAATTCTTTGATGTCAGGATTGTCACGAATTCTGCAAAGAGTCGCAAAGATCAGAGACCTTGTCGAATGGAATACGATAAAGATTTTTAACAAGAAAAATGTCATGGGGCGCCTGCACTGATAAAAAAATACGGTTGAATCAACTAAGATTCGGGCAGGGACGTTCAACTAAACATTTTGTTGGTACAGCTAAAAAATCGATTAGTTCAACCATTTTTTGGTTGATTTCACCAAAATATTTTTGAGTCGTTAAAATATTTTGTTCGACCAACTAAATATTTACTTGAACGTCCCTGCCCGAATCTTGGTTGATTCCACTGTACTTTTTTATCAGTGTGTGTGTCAATTATAAATTTACGGCGTACCTTCGTAGTTGACCATTCCATCTCCGTCCAAATCGGCTTCCTTGATCATATCGTCCACCTCATCCTCCGACAGTTTTTCTCCCAAGTTCGTCATTACGTGCCGCAGTTCCATCGACGATATAAGTCCATCGTTGTTTTTTATCGAATACTCCGAATCCAACATACAACGATACGATACGATTGATTAACACGATCTATACGATAAAATCACCAACCATTTTAGTTTCGTTGAAGCCTTCTTACATACATATACAATCTAAGGTGACTACATTTTTCTCCCTTGGGGCAAACCCTGTTAACGAGTCAGGGTATCGAAGATGCCGGTTTTCGACAGAGTTCTTGATGCGAGCACCTAAATCTAAATAGTCTGAATAGCGGCACAGCCCGGATCCGATAATGAGATATCGGGAGGTGGAGAATCACGATAACACCCAATTACCGAGCTAACCGGGATCGAAATCGAAGGATTTATGGGGTGAGCCTCTAATTTTTGCTCTCTAATTACCAGGCCACCCTTGCCAAGGCGCCACCGCGTTACCCCCGAGATAATTTATACGGCCGACGGTGTGGCAACGGTAAGCGCAATGGAGCCGGCAAGACAATGGGTTTGTACGCTGGTCGAGCGGTTACAAGGTGCCGGTGTGTACCGACGGGGGTGTTTCGTACCGCAGAGCCAGAAAGAGAAAGCTAATCGGATGGGAAGGGGGCTTGAGAAATCGGGCGAGAACTCCCTCGACAACGGGGCCGGGGGGAGGGTGCAACAACTAACGCGAAACACCAGCCAACCCGATTCACAATTAACTCGTGCTCCGGCCCCGTGTATGGAGTGTGTACCGGTGCTGCTACTACATTCCGTTACAAGGATTACGACGATATCGGGAAACCGGCGAAACGCTCACTTGCCGCTAACGAGCTTAAGCATTGCACACAAGTCCGGGTCCGACTAATGAGAAACTCGCCGATCTCGGGGGGGGAAAAATTTGGCCCGACACTGTTAGATGTATTGCCGGTACAATTGAAAGTGTATGGGAGTGTAACTGAGAAATAATTTGAATTAAAAAAAGTCCGTCTTGCAAGTCTCATATGTCTGGTTTAAAACTCATCTGGGATCATGGAAGACTTACGTCTTGGCATTTTATAAAAATTACGTAGCAACAGTTTTTTTTTGCCTAAAATCGATTGACTTAACCCTTAACTACAGAAGATTGTAAAATTGAGGAGAAAAAAAGATTGGGGACGCTTGCGGACAATGAATGTTTTTCAAAATATATGAAAAATTTCTTTCTGGGACTCGTGGCCAGGGAGTTTCATAGTCTAAGAAAGAAAGGAATCGTCAATGCTCGGACGAAGTGACGAGCACGTGCGTATATCCCTGGGACTCGTAGCTGTTTCGAAATCTTCCCTTTTCCACCTACCGCGACATTAGGTACTCGGCGTCGTGTCGACGACCTCGGTACGTGGATTGCATTCGGTCGGAGTGAAAATAAAAGATCGGGCCAAATAACCGGTCACGCTGCACCAGATACGTGACCGGTATATATATTATACATACGTAAACCTTCTGTTCCTTAACATACGTATGCACTATTTACAATGATATTGTAGTGCGAATTTTCGCTGGAATCGAAGTTCTGCAACACCGTAGATGTTGGGATATTCGTGGAATTGCGAAGTGGATAGAACCAAAGAATCTGTGAAAGCTCGGCACGGTATCCTCGCGAATGAATACCATCGATTTCCACACGGCTCGCGTGGACTCATTTCTCAGAATACACCTTGTTCGAGTCTAGTCCGTCGCTGGGTTGTCCTCCACACGAAATGTGGACTGGTACTGGACAGTACCTAATCAGGAATACTCAATTATGTCTCGATTGGCGCCAGTTTTGTTCGTAAAGTAACGTTAGTCATGAGGTAGTGAGGCACTGGCCAGGAAACCTTGATAGAGAGGGCAGTGGCGGCAGCATCTTTCGAAGATGATAACACGATAGGTGGTAAATTGTGTTTTTGGGTCTGTACCTCTACCGGCGTGAAAATTTGTCAGAGTGTAACGGTCTAGAATTACATATAGGTTAGACACCCATGTAGGGTGAACGAATGAGGCTGACGGTCGGGCCAACCTCGAAGCCAACGGTCCCACCATTGATGATTGTTTTTCAATGTAGGCCCTCTATAAGTAATTTGTATAGGGCGAGAACGGTTTTATCGTATACTTTTTTGAATAT
The DNA here is from genome assembly GCA_958510785.1 of Exephanes ischioxanthus. Taxonomy (NCBI): domain Eukaryota; kingdom Metazoa; phylum Arthropoda; class Insecta; order Hymenoptera; family Ichneumonidae; genus Exephanes; species Exephanes ischioxanthus. Next base: position 8,109,726 of record OY294025.1, read on the forward strand.
TGTTAAAGTTGAACTATACCTATCCCTTTTTTATGCCTCGCATGTCTGTAAGAGATTATATTTTACATATTTTCTCTTGCGAGAACACTCGAAGCGATCATACTCAGTCAATGTATTGCCTAAGCATTTATTGATATGCAGTACGGAACCCAAAAATAATAGACATCTTTTGCGAGAATTAAAGGTGTCATTTCGCATGCTCTTATATTGACGCCCGGGGACACTTCCACTTGTGAGAAAAAAATTAGGCTTGCGCCATCTGGCGGCGAATGCCGTCAGTTGATGGCCCAATGTTGGCGTCACATCGGCAAACCGACGATTGGCGCGGAAGACCAATGGTTCGTCATGCATCAACAGACCAACGGGTTGTGAATCGATTTTCGACTGAACGTTACATTAGCCTCATTACATTAACCTCAGACGACAAACCAAAAATTGGCGAGTCAACACTCGTCCGAGCATTGGCCGTAAATTGTTCAACAAACCAATAGCGAGCCAATACTTGGCTAAACATTGACCTGACATCAGCAGACCAATGGTTCGTAAGTTCATGCATTAACAGACCAACGGTTAGCGAATGGATATTCGACCGACCATTGGCCTAATATCGGTAGACCACTGAATGGGTTAATTCATGCTCCGCCGAACGTTGGCCTCAAATCGACAAACTAATGATTGGTAAACCAATACTTGGCCGAAGATTGGGGTATTAATATCGTTACGTCAACACTGATCGGCCATTTTCGTTCAATCGGCAAAACCTCCATGGGCAACCCGAATAATGGACAAATATGGGCGACGTTAGCGCAGTGGTTCGTGGTCTCCTTTAGAAACTCACTAACCCGGTTTCGCATCCCGGCCATCACCACATTTTTCTATGATTCGTATTTGAACCAGCCATCACATCGTCGGTCACCATCAATCCTCCGAAGTCTCCGCCCGGTCGTTACAAGAGTACTGTGCTGTCCATGAATGCCTGGACGATCTGAAAAGGGCTGCTATAAGGAAAACTGACCAGGCATTCATGAACAGCATGTCCTCTATAAGAAAACCGGACAGGTGTTAGACACTAGCGAACCGGAAAAACTCATTCATGTCTCGACTGGTGTAAATTTTGTTCGTAAAGTTGAGTTAGTCATGAGCTGTCGATGCACTGACAAGGAAACCTCAATAGAGATGCTACCACCCGCAGCTTTTCTTACTTGCGGTTGGTTCGCCTCTTCCTAGCCAGCCCGTGCGGAGTTTCGTCATGGTAGGCCCGAATTCAACTAATCAATGAATCAAGCGTGTCGTAAATAGGAAAACTGGATGAGACCATAACCGGGTTAGAAAAATGCATTTATCTCCGAAATATAAAAATGTCCTTCCACGGCTCTTCGATAAGTTCCGAAGGCAACGACGGCGAAGATTCGCTCTTTCTGAAGTGAGAATATAACGAGTGTGCACTCAATCGTCAGTGCCAAGGTGCGAGTGACGATAATCGAGAGAAAAAAGTCCCTTCGGACGAGCGTGAAAGGAAAAGGAAAATTAAACGAGATGGAACGATAATGGAAGATAAACTCCGTTAACAAGCGTCCCCTATGACGATAACAAATAAACCGATAACGAAATTTCACGCCGAGTTACGGACGAACGATGACTTTGTAAACTCGTGAAAGAAATTTCTCGCTCTGCCGGGGTAGAAAGGGACGGGTGACTCGCGACGGAAATTCCAGAGTTTCTCCTCGGTCTTCAATCCCCGTCGCCTCGGGCCCGTTCTATTTCAACGTTGTTTCTCGAGGCAAATCCTTTTCAGATAAGAGAACGTCCTTCCCCGTCGGTCGAGGCCGCTCGCCTTCGCTGCAGCATCCTCGGCGCCGTGTCCCCAGATTGAATTCCCGATCTGCCTTCCAGAGTTCAGCCAACGTTTCTCGTATCTGCCTCATTCAGCTCTGGTGGAGAGAGCTCTTCGACCCTCCCGGCACCTTACCTCGTCCTTACCGTCATTCGTCGTCGAGCGTCGTCATCCAACCCCACGGCGACCGGGGGGGCCTCCCCTGACACTCCTCGTCGCACTTATGGCATTCCTCACTGTACAAAAATGCATAACGCGCCGCGAACCGGAATAGCGACGAGATAGCGCAAAGAAAGACAAATGGTGGCAATTCCCTGACGGTGGAACACTCGGTTGCTCCGCTGTTTCGTGGCGGAAGAAAAGTTCCGCTCCTGAAAAAAAAAAAAAATTCTTACGATTCGTTTCTTCCGTCAAAGTAAACTGTGATACTCGGATAGCAAAGACTAACGATCCACATGGAGAACCGGAGTCAGTTGGTTGAACCAATCGTGTTCGTTAAAAACGCTCCAAAGGATTAATGTAGTTGGGCCAGCAAGGTTGACGGGTTGAGCTAAAAAATATTTGCAAATCAATCAGTGTGTTGGTACTAAAAAACAATTGATTGGGTCAACAAATTGATTGGTTGGTGAGCAAAAAATTGTTTGGTTCAAACCAACAAATCACGTGGAGAGAATTTAACCAAGTAGTTAGTTGGTTGCCTGCGAATTAATGTGTTGGCCCTAAAAGTAATTGGTGTGGTCAACAAATTTATTGATCGGTGACCAACACATTTTCTGGACCAACCAAGCAAATCTGCTGGGAAGTATTTAACTAAGCGGTTAGTCGGAACAACTAATTATTGTTCTTCGTGCAGTCGGTGTTCTAATTAACGACGAGGTTACTAAACCAATCGCAATAGTCATAGGTCCCCTATAATAAAAGAACAGCTTGCTTCAGAGCCCTAATGGGCGCCATGCCCTTCATTGATGCCCGGACGACCTGTAAAGAGCTGCTGTAGGAAAACTGACTGGGCATCAATGAAGGCCAGTGCATACTTGGGTACCCTTGTCCGTTCACCTCATGGTGCTTTAATGGTTCAAACGAGTAGTCCAATTATCGGTTATCCCACATAAGTGACGAGCGAGTTTATTTCTGTTGCAGCATCCGGGTCGGGGTCGGTGATCGGTCGGGATCCGCTGCCTCCAAGGGCGGTCAGCACATCGCAGCTTCCGCAGGGAACGCTCACTCAGCCGCCTTCCGGAGTCTCGACGCTTCCCCTTCCGCGTGCCAACGGCGGGCATCGTCAGCAACTGCCAGCGTTTCCGGTTCATCAGTCGACTCCCCAGTCGGCCGCGAGACTGCCGACGGTCGTTGGAAGCGAATCCAACGGCAATCTCATCAGCAGAGTCGCAAGTGCCGGCGACATCAGGCTCAGTCCCGTATCGTAAGGATATAGAATAATTTCTTCCGTATTTCAACGTCACCTCATCCAAATCGCAGATTCCGATTGACAATTGAACAGCCGATTTCTTGTAACCTCTTTTTTAACTTCACAGTGGAATGGTATTTTGATGCAAAACTGTATACATCTTTTGCAGAGCGTCCAACGACCCGAAGAGCCCGAGAGTCTCGTCCCCGTGCGGGAGCGGTCAACTCTTGACAAGTCCCGCGAGAAACATGAGGATCGTATCGCCGATAGAGAATCGCGTTTCGAGTCCCAACAATAGCGAGAGGCATTTGCACAGTCCGAGTGAGTATATTATATTTGTTCCATTTTTCCACCGTACACCCTTCTGGGTTTTTACGGAACCCCATCCCGATTCCCCCCCAGCACTCAGCTAAGCTACCTAACTTCCAGTGCGTCCGTAGCCGACTCAGCTACACTGTACCGCATTTGCCGGGGACACGGGGAAACTACGGAAAACCCGTGCCGGTAGAGACGGCCATATTCCACTGATCCTCCGATATTTTCGCACTTTGAGTAAAGTGCAGAAACACCAAAGTTTCAGAAGAAAGCGCCTCCCGCTCAACGGTCGATGCGTCGGCTAGCGCACGGCTATGCGGTCACCCATCCAAGTACTGACCGCGAACGATCTTGCTTGACTTGGGAGACCACCGGAGCCATGCCCCAACCGCGCATCCACCGCTGTCGGTCCGAGTTAGTATATTTAACCATAGTGAAATCATCACTGCCACACTGAGAAAAAAAAAAATTGTTGGATTAACCGAGGGGCGTTCACCTGCGTTCAAAGCCGTTATTTAGTTGGTACGATACAACTTTTTGTTTAAATGGAAATATTTTGAAACGACTGAAGCGAACAATCGTTCAACAAAAGAATGATTTAGTTGTACCAACCACATAACGGATTTGAACGTAGGTGACCGCGAATTTGGTTAATCCAACAATTTTTTTTTTCTCAGTGCATAGATGTCCAATTATTTCACAGAGGCAGGACACACTAACTATACCCATGTCGATGGCGAAGAATCAAGAGGGGGTAAACCGTGTGTTTTAATACGGGGGTTGCGACATTGTGAATTTTAGCCGTCGATATCACAGTGGAAAGATGCTCGATAGTCGTTACTCTTGTTTTGAAGCCATGTTGGATCTTTTCATCCCTGGCTGGCCTTAATATTTATGTCACAGAGTCATTTAGATTGATTATTCCGAGGATGGCGGGACGATGCTATTCTTTGCGAGTCCCGTCCGCAGTCGTAACTGAAAGTGCTCCACCGCGAAAGCCACGCTACCGGTCCGGAGAGCTTAAGCGATCATGAATTATACATTGTTTGCAATGGAACCACCTTTGGCATGCAAGCACAGTGGTTTTTTTTTTTTTTTTAAGCTCCCGCAAATAGTAGCCCTCTTCGGGGGATTCTCGAAGGCTGTTGCCATTTGATTTTTCGATTTTTCTCAGCACACGCGAACAATGTGAATACAGAAACTCTTAACTGTCGAAACATCGAGCGCGGTCCTGGAAGTGTGTGAATCATTCGGTGCTTACTTGACGATGACGATGAATCGGTGGAAAATTATTGTATTTTTGAGATGATAACTCTTGTTTTTGGAACTTACAGACGATCGAAAAGTCGCAAGCCCGATTGGCAGGGAAATGGATCGGGGCGGTGACGGAAGCCTCAAACAGATGCAACGGATAGTGCAGGGTCGGGAAAGTTCCGATTTTATTCATAAGAGGGTGAGTTATGCAATGAGAACAATGATTATTATTATAGCGCATACGCTCAATCGACGAAAGAGTATGTTTTGATCGGCTTGGAACATACAGGGTTTCCGTTCAACAAAGGGATTCATGAAAGAAATGAGGGAACGTTCTTAAAGACACAAAGAAGCATGCTCGAGCTATACTTTAAGAGGTTACATCACCCCGAAAGGCTACAAAATGAGTCGGCATTCAGGAATTTAACCCCGCAATATATTTTTTATCGACGTCCAAACACGCTGTCAGTACATGTGTTTGGGCAATAGTGGCATTCTGGTCGATAAGGTTTGACCTTATCGATTGCATATATTTTCAAAAGCAAATGAACATATATATATATTTATATTTCACCAAAAATATCTTCACTAAACATTCTTTGAAAATTAATTTAAAATAATGATTAACAATAAAAATCGCATCGCGTATTTAGCAATACGCGCCGATATTCTCGTGCCGTTTTTTATTCGTGACGCGGATTATTTTCGTTCGGTAGGATTTAAATTGCGATTTTATTGAGACACCAGTTCATGAACTTGCTCACCTCTGCATATAATTCGGTCAGATGCTCTTGCGGGATAAGAAGAGCCAGAGGAGGTGGAGGGTGTGGAGTGTGGATGCATGCGGTGACCACCGGGGTCCAGGGTCGATGCTGCGACACGCTGCTGATGGTCAGTACCGGTCAGTAAGGGCGCCGTGCCAGCGATCGAATTGTTAAGAAAACCAAAAGCTGTTCGTTCCCCCAACGCCTTGTCTCTCTTGGCTGGAAATTTCTCCATCTCCGTCGAGGTTCTATTTGCCAAGTTTTCCACCGTAGTAACGCATAGATGATCCATCTTGCCACGAATGCATCACTTCGTCATGTATAGGGCTGGCGCTAAGCTAGACGGTTTTTTTTATTATCGGATACCATCGCAGATGCCAAAAGACTTAAAACTTTAAAAAAATATTCGTTTCAGCCGCCATCAATAATCGATCACGGAGACGATCGTTGTAACAAAACGATGCGCCAATTAATGCGATGTAAGAAGTGTTCGTGTCTCGAGGAAAAGAAAAGTTCGACAAAAGGTTACCTATGGGTGCGGAATTTTGACCTCAGTATGCACCGTAGTTACGAACTCGGGGAGAAAGAGGCCGCTCGAAGGCCAATTGGAAAGCGACCTTGATTCCCTGTGCCCCAAAGGGCCCCGACCCTGGGACTGGTTTCGCCTTGCGCAAGCAGACCCGATCCAAGATTCGAGGCATCGCCGAATAAAGGTCATTCGTACCTGGGAGCATAACCGCGTTAATGCGTACAAAGCATTAAATTGAACAACAGTTTTCGTGAAATCTTTGAGGTTCTTCCAACGTTCTTAATTTTCATTGTCGAGTGAATTTTATATCGGAGGAGGGTGAACGAGCACCGGCCATTGGGCGAATCCGGCCAGGCTAATTTTCAGGAATCGTCTGGTGATGTCAAGATGAGCCGTGACTCTTATTATCGCTTACGTCAGGGCGAGACGATTGAGTCCAATTTCATCGTTCTAGCTGGTCTAGAAATGTTCTGAGCGCGATTCATAAATTCTGTCCGTTATTCATGGCGGAGTCGCCGCGCTTTTGGAGGTTAGTTTTCATTTCAACGCACTTTTATCGTTCTCTCAACGGCATTTGAGCCCCGGTGGCGGTAAAAATGTTGATTGATATCGATTTCTATGCGTACAACAAAACCAGCCGCCGCTACGGGGCAAAACGGGCGACTGGGCGAATAAAATGGAATTCGCGAATGGAGGTTATGTTCGATGGGATTTGATTGGATTTGGTGGGATTCTGAGGGAACGATTCGTTGGCCGGTAGAGCGTGATACCGACGTGTCGTACGGCCCTGGTCGTCCACGGCGACGAGGAGCGGAGACCGCTTGGCCCTGGCGCACTGCCGCGCAAGGAGGCGAGAGACGAACGCAGTGAAAGCCCGTGCGCAAAAGGCAGAGGGCCCAAGCGCGAACCCGCACAAAAACATACAAAACAATGTACCTCGAGGAGAGTCGAAAGAGAGAAGGGAGAATGAGATGGAGAGAAGGCGGGGGGGAAAGAAGGGAGGAAAGAAACGTGAGGAGAAGAGTCGGTCCAGCCGCATGGAAGGAGCACGATGCACGCCGGCGAGCATTGCAGGACGAGCGGACGAGAGAAGCCGGGCAAGACGCCAGTCTTACATTAGTCTTCCCTGGTGGACTACGGAAACCGCGATTGTATCGCTGTATTTTCAAGCCGAAACGTCGCTTTTACCGGGCGTAACGCGCACAAAACTTTCTTCATAGTTTTAAACTCAATCGTATCTGTAAATATTTTTTTTCCCTCTTGAATTTCATCTCATCGAGTGTAACTTGAACTCTTTCCCACTTGAAACGTAGGTAACAGTCGAGTGGCGTTGCAAACTTTCGAGACGGGAACATTGATATAGGTAATTGTAAATTTAATGTTTAAAAACAGTAAAGGTGATGTATATTGTGTATAGTGTTCCGGAGGTTTCGTGCAAGGACATCCAACGTCTGTTGAGGGGAAGGTTGGGGGAAATGCGATTTCAGGCAAAGAAACTTGCTTTAATAACATTTCATTGGTAAATGAAAAATCATATAAAAATACCATTGCTTGTTCGTGAGGGTCTTGCGGTCGTGTAGAAAAATTCCCATGTTCGAAAATAACAAATTGAAGAGGAGCTGCGTTTTTGAAGAATGGAAAGATATCAAAAAGTGGTATCGATGACAAAAAAATTGAACTCCTTCCGCAATTTGTTTTAGGCGAATCTGGGATTTTTTTTCTATGATTTTATTTTTTATTGTTGACTACAAATAAAAGCAACACGTATTTTGGCCTTAAATCGTCGACATCCACCTTAATTACCAGGCCGTGCACAGCTTCGGTAAAACTGCGAGCCAAAATGCATTCACAATAGCATTCCCACAGATGAAGTTTAGGAATTGAGTTTTAATAGTTGCAAAGCGCATCGCTAATGGTGAGGACCGAGGAGTGACTGAAAGTCCAGTCATTGAAGGTAATACGCGACAAAGTATCGCCACTGATTCGATGATTGTATCGCGGCACACTTTCTATCCGAGAGTTAGAAATGTGATTTCGCATCTTCGCCGAGTCCGAAGTAAGAGAAAATAATGACGGATGGAGTTGGAACGAGTTTCCATCGGGCTGAAAAAAAGTTAAATTATAGTAAGGATTCATCGCTGAAATGACGTTTGACGTCCGGGTAACTAGCGTCCCGCTTTCGCGCGGGGCACGATTCAATAAAAGAGAAAAAGGCACCTTTACGTGGTGAAAATCTGCACATCCGGCCAGCTCAAGCCGTCTGTGAGTCGCAGCGGTTTAAAAATTGCAAATTTATCGCACACACATACACACATCCGGATGCTGGCGAAAAATTACATTTCTCCTAGTTTTAGACTTTTTAAAGCGATGTGACGCTCCCTCCTTGCCACGCAACCAGTCGGTAACGAAAATGGTAATTTTTTTTTGTCACGGGTGCTGATAATCTCCGGTTGAAAGAAAAATCTTACATGAAGCGGGTATCAATGGAGGTTCGTGTAAGAATTTGCTTCTGCACGCGAACGGACGACATAGTAAACACTAATTGCTTACAGTTTTTATTATCGACCACGTTTATTTCACTTCGTCTTAAGGTCATGTGAAATATCACCGACGGTAATAAAAACTGTACTGTATGTCGTTATGACACCGCAGACCGCCGAGAAAAAAGAAAATTGTCTTTCCCTAGGGAATAGAAAGACGGCAGCGAAAGATCATTTTCGTTTTCCTCGGCGGAATTTTGTCTCAAAACGGTACGCAGTACAGTGTTTGCACTGAGGAAAAGAAATTGTTGGATTAAGCAAATGAGCGGTGACATACGTTCAAAGGTGTATTCGGTTGTTGCAAGGAAAATGTTTGTGTCAATCGACAAATTTTGAATAAATTGAAGCAAATAATCGTTTAACAAAACAATGCTTTATTTGTACCAAACAAATCACAGCTTTGAACGTATGTCACCACGACTTTTTGTTAATCCAACCAATTTTTTTTCTCAGTGTGTTACCAACTGGGCACGGGGTCGGTGGGCGGGTGGTAAGGGGGGGAGGGGGGGTGGGGGTTATACGACATCACCTTCGGTACTCGGACAAAAAAAAATACAATTTTTTTCTCGCAGACACATCCGTCTGGGAGGAAGCAATAGCTATAATTTACTATCTTCATTTCAAACGTCAGCTCTCGCTACTTATTCCAAGCCGATCGAAACATACTATTCACTATGCACGATGAGAATGCACGTTTAGAATTGATGTGCTCGTGTGTCGCCACATTTTAGTGTGCTTGTATTAATTTTTTTTTTGTTTCTCAATAATACAATATGGAATGTTGCATGTTACGTGTTTTATTCGACAGAAGAACGCTAATAATAATAAGCAAAGGTCGGGAGGAGTGAACGGCAGCGGTGGACGAATAGGTTCCGCTGGTGGGAGCAGTCTCGTCCAGGTATCCGCCGGTGAACTTTTGGGACGGACACACGAAGAGCTGGTTTTACTCTTGATTCAGCTACGCCGACAAAGTACGACCCTCTGCAAAGCCATGGAAACGTGCCACATGGAGATTGAGGCCCAGGTCTTAAAGTTTGCCACTTTTTTTTTTTGTTTTCACTCCCCTCGGGCCCTGGGTGGAGGCATCCTTGATCCAAGAAACGTCGAGAATTTCGCTCCCATATACATACATGTATGCCGCATACTGCTTTGCACTAATATACACTGGTGCCACGATCTTCGGAGAAGACGCCATACACTGATAAAAAAATACGGTTGAATCAACCAAGATTCGGGCAGGGACGTTCAACTAAACATTTTGTTGGTGCAGCTAAAAAATTCATTAGTTCAACCATTTTTTTGTTGATTTCACGAAAATATTTTTGAGTCATTAAAATATTTTGTTCGACCAACTAAATATTTATTTGAACGTCCCTGCCCGAATCTTGGTTGATTCAACTGTACTTTTTTATCAGTGTATAACGTATTTCGATAATTTCTTTGCACGGTTGAGTTGAATTTGAGAATTGTTTGCAAGCTTACTTATACGGAGAAAAATAAATAGTTGACCCAACCAGCCCGCGTGGTCAAATGAGCTCCAGGCTATTAATTCGGTTGGGCTCGTATTAAGCGTGTTAAGTAAACCGGCGATACCTTTGCAATTTCACAGGCAATTCTAAGCGAGCTGGACAATCCGCGAAGGCTTGAGAATCTTCAAAAATTGGAGGAGCTCAAGAAGCATTTGATGGATCTCGAAAAGCAGGTGAGCACATATGGAGCGATTGAAGACATTTTTTTATGTGAATACACTTTTAGCCCTCTCTCGAGCGAAGTTGCTATAATTTGCACGTTATCATTTTTTATCTTCGGCATTTCATCAACTCAGCAAGCACTTCGTAGCTCGGTAAGCGGTGTCAATGCACTGTGTTGACATTGAAAAAAAAAAAAATGTTCACTCAGAAAGTATTATTCGCTCCGCGACTCTACTGGAGGAAACTCTGTACGATGATAGACGCGGCAGTTACGACATGATGTAATTTTGTCTCGTGTACACATCTTCCGGGTCATGAATAATTAGAGCCGAGTGAATCTCTCGAAATTCATTGTACTAATTAAAAAAATATGTAATAAGAAAAATGTTCACCCGATTAAAAAAAAAAAAAAAAAAAAAAAAAAAACTACTGAAGACGCTTTCACATATAAAATTTGTTCATACTTCTTTAACGATTTTTCTTCATTTCCATGACGATTGCAGTACGAGAAAGGAAAGCCGCTTGTGAACCTCGTTGACAACATGGTCAAACTGGGCTCGCTCTACAATCGCAATACGAACAGCGGAACGGGGAGCATCTCAGGCTCGCGTCACGATCTGCTTCAGAGCCAGGATCCCGTGCGAGATCAGCGCGATCGGCTTGAATTCAATCAAAGGGTTCAAGAGCAACGCCTGCTGGCCGAGGAACGCAGAGACTGGGACAGACTGAGCCCCGATCACGGTCAACTTCAGGTACGCACCGTTAATTTTAACGCCGCGCGTTGCATTCCATGGATAGCCGAGCACGCGCGCATAATCCGCTTTACCGATCGAGTTGAAACTGGAGGCTCGATTAACTGGAAATCGACCAATCTTACTGCAGAATATCTCAATTACGTACGCGAAGCTTCTCGAACTGTTTCAAATTACTCAAGTTCATCTTTTCTATATGTTTGTCTTTTTACGTCGCGTCAATCTTGAGCGTCGAGTGGTTACAGCATGAGCGATTGCAGCAGGAAGCAACTGTATACGCTCCGAATGGTTCGTTCCTCGTCTCCGACTCCTCCTCTTGACTCTATGCACCCGTATATCGAATAACGTCTCGCGCAGCTAGCTAGAGCAGAGTAGCCGGTTGTTATTGTCATTGCCGTGACGTTACAACCGGAATTCTGTGGCTGTAACGTGACACTCGGCTTCTCCCGCAAACTCAAGACGAAGTTACAAACGTCCAAGCTCATTCTCCGTTTCCTTGTGCTTCTGCGACAGGCTAAAGTGCAGCAGCTCTACAAACTCGACCGGTTGCTCCAGGAAGAGTCCGGAACGCTCCACAGTCTCCAGCAAGACAAGGCGAGTAACACGAGTTTTCCACCGGTGGCGAAAATAAGTTTGTCCCATCGCCGTTGAACCGATATTTACGATCTTCATTTTTTTTCCAGGACATATTGGAAAAAGCTCTTGGCGGTTTGAGACACAAGCTTCAAGGGAGCCGAAGCAATCCCGCTGAAGTTGAGCGGTACAGGAAACAACAACTACTTCTCGAGAGGGAACTCAGCCGAGTTAGATTACTTCTCGCGCACAATTCAAAGGTACGACAATGATCCGACGATCGTGAAACCGAGAACTTTCGTTTGTAACTTTCTTCTTTTTTTTTTCCTTTTTTTTATCATCAATATTTTATCGCAATAATTCCATCCAATTTTACCTCAATGAATCAGTAGAACGGATTATTGAATTGGCAGTGTAAATATGAAAATTCATCAATTTCAAAATTCCCCCGTTCCGTGAATGATCAAACACTGAAATTCCTTCTTTCCAGATGAAACCCGTATTCTTCCAGGTAAATCAGACGATTAACGAGCAATAATTATTGTTCCGTTTTGTTGACGAACAATTATCTTTTATTTTATATGCTTCTATTTGTAGTCTACGGATGAGAAAGTCTTGGGATTTTTTTTTTTCGCTGTTTTCAGCATTCGTTGTATTTCTTTAAATGTTAAACTAGCTCGCGATAGCTCTTTCAACGTACAATTCAGTAACGCCGACGGGTGATCAAGGATTTTCTCGTCAAGCTGTATTTTTGTATTTTACGATACTTGGAAAAGAATTAAAAAAAAAAAAAAACTTTGATTAATCGGATAATAACGCTCGGACCTCGCTTATTTTGTAGAAACTCGAGGAGACCGTGGCGGAAAATGCGCGTCTGGAGCAGGACCTCGTAGTGCTGCGACAGAAGCTCCAGACGTCCCGTCGATACGCCGGTAACATGGCGAGGGACTCGTCGGGAACCACCGTGGCGTTGGAGTCCGAGCTGCGACGAGTTCAGCAATTGGTCGGCGATTTGCAGAGACAACGACAAGAGTTAAGCGTTCAAGTTCGACAATTGACTGAGAAATCTCACAGCTTGGTGCAACAAATTCGGCCTGTTCCCTCCTCGACGTGTAAGTCGCTTTCAAAATACAAAAATAAATAAATGAATGTAATTTACAAAAAAAAAAAAAAAAAAAAAAAAAAGCTCAAAAGATAACGATACTGTATTAATTTCAGCTTCACAGATCCACAATCCGAAGAAGCGTTCGCAGAGTTCGTGGCTTGAGACAGACCTCGATTCGGGAATGACACAGGATCATGGCCTGGATTCGCCGTCGAGCCCGGCTCTGGCCGCGTCCCTGCCGCGCAATCGACAGAACGGAAGTTCCCATCAGCAGCACAGCAGATCGCGGAATACCGGAAAGGAATTGCCGGGGGTTGCTTACAAAGAAAATTCACATGCCCAATCGCCAACGCAGCAGCAACAGCAGCACGTTCGTCAAGCTCAATCGAATCATCAGCAGCAGGCTTTCCTGCAATCCCATCAGATCATGGAATCGACGCAGGACCACATATCCGCGCTGTCGCCGCAATTGAGGGAACAGATTCAGCAGCATCAGCTGAAGCAACAACTGCTCAAGGATCAAATGCAGGGAAAAGCCAGCCCGGTACAAACGAACGCCACACCGCTATACGTTAACACGGATTCGAGGCGACACGGTGAGTTCGTTTGCATGCAAGGTCTTTTGACTATGAGGATCGTCCAACTTAAATCGGTGTAAAATTCATGAAATTTTTGTCGCGATCGTTAGACTTTTCTTTTATCGTAAAATTAATTTCTCACGATCGATTAACTGTATCGATTATTTACAGACGCGCCAAAGCGCACCGAACTCGCCGTTCATAATGGAATGATAGTCCCTCCACCGGAGTACGTTCCCCCACCTCCACCGCCTTGCACCGACGAATCTATCCTGTTGAACGGGAATTACAACAATCAAGACGATAACAAGTTCGCCGGTAAGCAAGCGTCGGTGAATGTCGCTCGGAGTTTGTTGATACAATTTTCGTTCGTGAACAAAAAACAAAATTTTAATGAATTTTCCCCTGAAAGGTATACACAATCGTGAGAAGCAAGAAATCAAGACCGTGAGAATCGTGAAACGCGAATCGGAAAGGCGACAGCGCGACAGGGGCGACCGAACCGGCAATATCGGAATTCCAGTAATTAACGGTCCGCAACAACTTCCGCCGGGAAGTGTAAAGCGTCAGAACGACGACGATCTCAGTGCCCAGCCATTTGAGGTATGAATATTGCGGAGAACTCGTTAAAAAGTTCATTGGGGCTTTACGTAAACAATTTGACGAATATTAACTATTAGGTAGTAAATAAATGGGACTAGGTAAATATTGTTTCAGTACATTAATAATAAATGACTTCCTAGAAGGTACACCTGGGAAGAGTGATCGAGGAATCGCCGATGGTGCATACGCAATGCACCCTTCGTATCTCGGACATCGAAGATATGCAGTTCCAGAGGAGTATGTCCTTGCCACGAGGCTTCGGCGGTCAGCGACCGCATCCGAGTCTTCATCAGGGCCCCGTCCCTCCACCTCCGCGCAGCGACAGCATGAACGCTCTCCGAAATATAATGGCACGACGGCACAGAGTTCGAGTGAGTGATTCTTAATCCCGCGAACATATTAAAATATTCAACCCTTGCGGCACAAGGGATTATACCACCTTGAAAGGTAAAAAATAAGGCGGTATTCGTGAAGTTTTTTTTACCTAATATATAGCACGTTTAGGAATACAAAAGTCATAAACATCGCCGTATTTTTGCCCTTTCAGGGTGGCGTAAACCTTTTATTGTTTTCATACATTTCTTCGCGTTTCTTTTCTCTCGCATCGCGTTTCATTTTATTTTTATTGTTTCATTTCTTGTTTTTTTTTTATTAAACACACCATTGTCGTCGTCGGCAACCAGTTTGAGAATCACGAAGGAAGTTCCGACAGCACATCGCCGTACACGGACAGTCCGACATCGAGTTCACAGATACCGTTGAGCTCGCCGAATTACTCGACCAGTCCATCGTATAGTCCGAGTCATCAAAGTTACTTGGGGCCATACGCGAGAGCGTCGTCGAGCCACCAGCAACAATTGTCATCGTGTCAAGGGAATCCCGGTTATTACGTAGGGGCTCAAGAAAGTTTGATGAGAAGCATCGAGAATCCTTCGGGCCCAATTAGCCCGGATCCAGTGTCCCCGACGTTGAGCCAGTCGGTGAAGGAGCGACTTTTTGGCTCGGTCGCGAGCTTGAACAGCCTCACAGAATCACCCCAATTGTCTCCGGTTTTCAAGAGCGAAGCTGCCAAACAAATAATCAAGGAAATGACGGAGAAGAAGAGCGACAGTCCACGAAGACGACCGATTCCCAAGGAGAAACGAAGACATTATACAGTATCGAGTAGCAAGCCAATGTTCGATCTCGAGGACGCGTTCTCAAAGATGGTACACTCTTTCATTCTTTCGTTCGTTATCTATCATTTTTCTTCTTTGCTGTAATTTTTAGTTTTCTTTTCTTCAACCGTTCACTCGTTCAACCGATTTCATCCAATTAATCAAGAAACTCATGTTGAACAGCCGTTTCCTTGTGGTAAATTATACTTAACAACGAGTTAAAAAGAAAAAATATCGCCCGTTAATACTAGTGGTGATGATGATGACGATAATAATAATAATAATAATAATAATGGTGATGATAGTGATAATAATAATAATAATAGCAATAACAATAAGGATTGTGCTTCCTTTTAGGGTATGGGACGAGCCAGGGACGATCTCGATATGGAAAGAGCGTTGCGTCCGCGAATCAATGCTCCTGACGTCGTGAGATCAACACTAAGTCATAAAGAGCTGAAGTACAACGAGAGCACGATAGATCAGTTACTCGGAACCCCCAACAAGATACTCATACCCGAGCGCTACGTTCCTGAACAGGTGCGATCATAAATCACCATCGATATAACCGTACGAATAAAAGACGGCAAAATCAAATTGACTGGTGAAATTTACCCTAGTGAAAATATTGTTGTGAATCTAAATAGCCGATTTTTCTGTACCAATGAGAAACGACTCAAATACGCCTAAATAATTAAAAATTGTATTCTTTCCCACAGACTCCGGAGTTGTCTGCAGAAGAGAAAAAACAGCGACTGAAAAAAGCTGATGCCATTAGAAAAATGCTTTCGGAAACCGCTGTTACAACATCGGAAGGAGATGGTCAGTTTTCAATATTACGATTCAATGATCCACGATTTTTAAGTATCTAATGAAACCCATTGTCTCTTTCAGATGATGTTATACATAATGAGAAGTCGCATTCTCTGAAGAAGAAAGTAGCTGAAGAAAAGAGGCAAAGGGACCATATCCTTCAACTCAATCAGATATTGGCGAAGCAAGTTATGGAGAAAAGTAAAATGGTGGCTGGTACGTCTAAAAACATATGTATAAAAACATATGACGATTTATCGAGTAACTTATATACTACTATTGTAAAAAGTAAACAATCTATTGCACGACCGAGTGTTACCAACTTTAGAGGGCATGCGAGTTTGCAGTGATTTCGATAATTTATTATCACAGCAATGCCTTCAATCGTTATATTTTCATAACGTAGTATCGTTTCTTCCTATTTTTTTTATACACGACATCAATCGATCATCAAGCTAGTTTTTCCATTGAAATTTATCTTTTGTATAATTTCGATGTCGTTGTTTCACGATAACCGGCATAATAATAATTACATGTTCCAGCGACTGGAAAGTCGTACTATTAATTTGCGTAAGCACAGATGGTGTTTTTCGTTTCACATTGAATCGTCGTTGCAATCTGTGTATATTCTTCGGATCTTTGTCGAATACGAAAAAAAAAAATATCGCACTACTTTCTTTTACGGTACCGCGCGTTTCAAGAGAGTTAACAACAAACCTAGCGTCAATTTTTGTTTTTGGTTGTAAATGTAGTGTGTTGTTTTTCGATCGTTTGTGCTGTGTGTAGGTAACCAGGCGCACTGACTGCCATGCTTCCTCCATCTTCCCATGTAGGACACGTACCGCACATCACATTACCGTTTTTCAGGTTTGTTTTGCTATTTTTTTTTTCTTCCCCATTAAATTCGTGACTATTTTTTCACGACCTTCATTGGTCAGCTACACCCAAAGAAAGAAATGCACGTTTATTCCTCGATCGAGCACACCTGATTGTTTCAAGCATTGTTTTCTTTGGGTGTATCCTGAAATACAAATTATTTTTGGAATATTTGGATAGACATGAACTGGCGAAAACCGTTGCTTAACAGATGCTTGAAAAATTGTTTTTTGTTTTTCCCACAGTGAAAGCTCTTGCTACGCTTCCTCTAAACTCGGAAACGAGTTTCGACGATGACGATCTATCACCGATAACACCGCTGCCTCTTTACCAACAGCGGGAAAATTTTTACTCGTAACGTGCGTCTCGGATATGCTAAGAACGTTCGTTTCGTTTTTCCGACGAAGCATTAACTGCCAAATAGAATACGAGGATAGGAGTCGATTAGGGCGAAGCATATATATATATATATATTGAGCGATAAGTAATCGGAATGACGTCTCGACCGTTTTAAATAATTTATTACCAATTAATTATATAGGGATATTGGACCCGAGGTCTTCCATCTTTCTTTGATACTATCGGTTGAACTGATAAATTAATCGATTGTGAATATTATTTATAAGACTATAGTGCGAGCCTGCGATGTTGGTTAATTAACAGTACGTAACGTAAGATGGAATGTAATTTGCTCCCAAGGTGTTACTATGGTATAAATAATTAATTACTTCGATACAGTACCGTAGAAATTGTAGCGATCAAATAATTAGGGTGTCAATGTCGCCGTAACGAAAGAACTGAAATTTATATTAGAGCCATTTATACTACGACGAAATTCGGTTACAATCGATTGCACAATATTTTGGTTACCTAACCAACTGTTCACTGCTCGTTTTCGGTATATTAGTGAAAAAAATTCTTAAAGTGAAAAAAAAAAAAATCGAAAACAATGACTACGGTCACTACTGTCGAAGATACAAAACATCTTGAAAAACATGATTTTCAAGTGAAATCAGATGTTTGTGGTCACACGAAATTGACAGTCGAAATGCGCAAGAGTACACGCAGCATATATGTACAGATAAATCGACTATTTATATTTTACTTCGATAACTTATTGGTGTTTATTTAACATTGTAACGAAGAACACAACAGTGACTAGATATACAAAAATCTATGCTAAGATATTAACCCTTTGAATCCGGGCGCCCGTCCGAGTGGAATCGAGAAACGTCGACGGGTTCGAAGGGTTAACTCAATCGTACGTGTAAATAGTTAAACCAATTTCGACTAGTGTTCGTAAACACAATGAAAGGTTTTAGAACCGGAGAACCTAGTGCCAAATACACCGTGCAATTTCGATACCCGTCAACGTTGTCAATTCGAGAAAGTTGTTTTTTTTAATCGAAATTTTCGTGACGACACATCAATTAGATAATAAATCAATTAGATTCGCTGGTAAAAATATTCCACGAAGAATTTCTCTAGAAATCTCTGAAACAGTCTGGTTGGAGTTTTTCCGAGAAATTCAGAGAAATATTTTCACCAGATTTAATAAGCAAGATATCCTAATCATTGTGACAAACCGAATGGACAGCTGTAAAAGAAGCGTGTAGAAGTAATGAATTAGAAAGTGCGTGCTATTGTTGCGCGAACGTCAATCGATCAATACTTTCAAACCTCCTCGCGAGGAATTTGTTGCCTCTGAAATCGTAGTCGATTTTTATTAATGAATAATAAAAGAGAACCAGCTCGAAACCCAGATATATTATTATTTCATCCAATGAATGAGTCATTTAATTATTCTTATCACTGTATTTATTACCACCGTACTAACGACAATACGAAGTTAATGTTTCGTAATATCCTCGGCCTTAGGTGTTTTCCACATTTTACTTTATCGTGTTTACTGCATTGGCCTTTAAACCGTCAATGACTTCGGTACAGCTTTAAAGAGAGAAAAAAGAAAACGAAAATAAACAAACGAATGAACGATCAATAGCGGTGTACAAGCTTTAATACAAGTATCGTGTACACTCCGTACATAGAGAGAAACTACGTATAAAATGTATCTGTAAGAGGCGAGTGTTGAAGCGTGATAGTTTGTACTATAGATATTGTGTCCGAGAACCGTTCCATCTGAACGTACGATTGAATAATTATGCTTATTCAATTTCCAGCCATTTACTTAATCTCAACGGTAAAGTGTCTATGGCTTCCTAGATACAAGGCCTAACGGTCACGTATGAACAACATCATCTATGCCCTCGTACCGTAAAATAATTTAACGAAAATTGAAATGAATAAACTTGCAAATGATGGAGTGTGATCACAAATATCGCCATTAGAAAGAATATAGCGGTCCCTGCCTCACGACGTACCATATACTGCACATACATCAATTTAATGATGCTAAAATATATTCCAAACAAGAAAGTCCTCATTATTACCGTTGAATTTTTAATTATTATTTATTTTTGTCACTTTAATAATATTTCAACGGGTCTACAAACAGTTTTCTTGCATATCGCATTGAATGCGATCTTCATCCTCTCATTATCGGGTCTCGAAAGCGTCTCATGCACAGTAAAAAAAAGTTTCGTGAATTTAACAAACATTTTTCTTGTTCACAAGGGGCCACATTCTTTTTTCTGTGAATTTTACACATTTTTTTTTTGTCAACGAACTGTATTTTAACGAAAAACGAGTGGTAAAATTAACAAACAAAAAAAAAAATTGAAGACTTGTGGACCAGAAGTGTCTATTAAATATTGAAATCTTTATTTACCGTATAGCATAAACTGATAATGCCAAGAGGGTTTTCGATTACTATTGAAATCTCGTGGGCTATCTAAGTTTTTGCAGTGACAATTTTGCGATAGTTCGATCGCTATTGCAGTGATCGATTGCTCGATTTCAAAGTGCGCGGTTGTAGGCTATTAATCGAAACGATCAAGTTAGGATAGATCTATTCGCCTATGCTATGAACCGATCGAACTATTGCGAATTATACGACCGGAATGTCTGCATCTTAGACAATAATGGAGAACGATTTTTATTATCGTATACTACACGCAAAATAGTGAGTACCACTCAGCCCACCAAACATAACCTTGTAACGGTGATGTAAAATTAGAATCTCATGAAATAACGGGTTATGTAAAAATATGATAATTTGCGATTCGTCAGTGCTAAATTATTACTCCCTCGAAAGAGCCGCCACTGTTTGGGGAAGTATATATGTAACAATTGTTACGTCAAGTTTATTTTTTCTTAAAAGAATACAATTTATCACATCCGGAAAGTACTATGACTTAAATCGAACGTCACAGTAACGTCAATATTACAGAAAATCGTCGCGTTTTTTTACAAAACAAAAAATTACATAACTGGTACAGTTTGTGTTTGGTGAGATTATTATAAATATTTATACTGGGCAGTATTCACTTTCCTCGGAGTAGATGATATTAGCGTTACGGACGAGATATGATCATTGTTGTTATTATCATTATTATTATTAAATATATGAGATCGCGTGGCGATTTAAAAGACGAGTAGACAGTTTCCAAAGTTCTTAAAAAAAATGCAGCTGTAAACATATACGTACATATACGTTTTAGATGGCTACGGTATTAACGTAGGATAAAAATATTAAACTTATATTGTGATATATTGTCACGTACTATGAAATGTATAAAAAAAAAACAATCCTAATTGTATGAATCGTACATACACGATATCAATATCAGCGCAGACCGGACTAGCAGGTTCGAGTTGACATTTGAATGAAGAAACTCATGTATACTAATCTACGATTCATTAATTCTTTTCATTAACAAAACTCAGGACTTTCGTCCTGAAGAGTCACGCAGTCATGTATGGGAGTCTTCGAGCGTCTACTGTTTCAGTAGGTAAAACAGTTTTTGACGGAACAATGTGGTAACTTTTGGAAGAAAAAATTTCTCGACCGCAGCATAAAAAAATGACTAACTATTCGAATATTATTAAGAATCTTACAGCGTGTCTTAATATTATGGTTTTAGGACGTGAAACCCCCGGAATCAGACTGAACCCGTAAAAGTATTTAACAATTTGGAAAGTCTATAACAATTTTTGTGTATAAAATTTAGTTTTTTCTTTTAAATACATAATAACAAGCTTAACGCATTATCACACTGAATACGTTGAGTAAACATCACAAAAACTTATTAATGAATCGTCACGTCATGTTGTGCCGAAAGTCGAGATACAATCAGCGTTATTTGCGATGCTGTGTAAATTATTATACAAAAACACGGTGTGAAGTCCATGGAATAGAAATGAGTTTCCTCCGTCTTACCATCGATGATTTGAGTAATGTTGGACGCTCAAATAATCCATTATTTTACAATTACATTATTATAAATTATTACTAATAATTTGTTAATTATTGCGTAATTCTGTACAATTATATACACCTCGTGTCATTATATTTTTTAGTTAGACGGCCGTATATATATATAATGTATTATCGATTACTACGGCGAGCACATCAATAGCATTTTAAGGCTGTTTTACAACCGACGTCGAAGATTATCGGTGATGAGAAACGTTTTAATTTATAATTGTCACGAGATAGAGTCGTGTCTCGTGGCAAATGTAAATTGACGTTAATACAGTTTCACGAGAAATTAAAACAAAACGAAAAATGGTTTTTATATTCGCAATATTTTATTTGGCCATCGATACCGCAATCCCTTCGTTTCTTAAATGTATTTTTGTCAATCTCTTTATGGGGTTACATACCACCGAACTGCCGACATATGAAAATCGACAACCAAGAGCGTGCATCGATTCAGCGCAAATCCGAGTACAGGGAGTGAGGCACGCATGACAATCTGCTTCCCATTGCAGCCGGGTTCGCTGCTGAAGGTACTCTAGAGGATCTTGAAATTGACGACTAGAGATAGATTTTAAAAAACGCTGCTTATCTATCACTGATAAATTTTTATTTGCACCTGAATAAACAAGGTTTAAGAACCTCGATTTGCAACCGAATAAACGAAGTTTGACACACATTGGTTTCCGGCTGAATAAATAATTGTTTCAAGCATCTGAACAAATGACTTCCAGAAATGGTGTCATAAAAGATAGCGGTTATATCAGCCCAATTAATAACGAACAAAATGAATGGAATTTATCGAACCCCGAGTCGCAAAAGGTAAGTGGTTTCGAGAGATACGATTCGATGAGTTTGAAATAATATTTTTATACACTTTTACTCGAGTTGGGGAATGGACAGCGAATGGCGGGTAAATTATAGAGAGCGCATAGGCTTCGTTTTCCACATATCCGAGCTAATGACTCCTCGTCACGGGTCACAGGTGTAATCGATGTTTTGTTTTGTTCATCGAACGAGAAATAATCAAACGGAAGCAGGTGTTCCAGTTTTCTTATCATCGAGTTGCATACAGTGGTGGATATTTTAATGAAAGAAACGTTGAATCGATTCGTTAAAAATGATCCATGTACCGATATGACGCTTATCACGTGCAGACAATTTTAATTCATTGATTTCAAATTTTCTACCCATACCGTTTATCTGGTTGAGGATGCGTGTTCCCGTCAAACACAGACTGTACCAGTTACGTCATTTTTAGCTTTTACAAAAACACAAACATGTGCTGTGAATTGAAGTCATTGTGATGTTTATTTTAAGTTACAATACTATCTAATTATGATACATTATACTGCTGAAAAAATATATAAGTATAAAAATCGGAAAAAATTCAAGCATACGAAAGGTGCTGAAAAGATTAACTTTCTGTAATGATTCTTCCGGTAATAATGAAGTAGCGCTTTTCATGCATGAGTTACATAAAATAACATTGTTCAACATATCTCCCTTAAACCTAACTTTTTTAATGAAAATGATTCGTTCACTTTTCTAAATACGTATGGTTTTTTTCAGATTTCTAAATAAACTTTGATTTTTTTTTTATATCTTAAAAATGTATAGAATGTCACAAAATTGAAAATGAATCTAAAAATTTGAAAAAATTCATACGTATTCAGAAAAATGAACGAATCATTTTCATAAAAAAAAGTTAGTTTTTCGGCAGATTTGTTGAATAATTTTATTTTTCATAAATTTGTTAATAACATTTTGGAATTAGTAATATAGAAAATTAATCTTTTCAGCACTTATGCGACTATTCGCAAGGACTACCTTAAGTGGTTTGAAATAGATCTGGATGTCTTCTTATATTTTCTGTGAAGGCATTACAGGAGAACCATTAGAGATTGAGACGTCAAAGGGGCATTCAGACGTACAGGTCGCATGAGCGGGCAAAGCCTTAATCGGGTCTGACAATAATATGTTTGTACCTAAGAAATGGTACAATGTTTCAAAGTCGATCTGGATACGACCCTTCAGATAATTCGTTTCATGTTCATTTCTTTACTCATCTCCGAAAGTACCGTTTTCAGCTTGAATTTTTCCCACAAAGTTAAACCCTCTGTACGACTCCAGTACGAGACTCCGGTACGACACCAGTTACGAGATGGTTAATGAAAAGAATTAATGGAATTAATAAAAAAAACCAGTTCTCGGACCAGTAAGAAAATAGTTTGCGTTTGCAGCATTGCTACACTGGTTCTTCAACAGCTTAAACTTTTCGGCGCATCCCGTTTCAGGACCGGTGCACCATCGTTAAGATTGCAGGAACTTAACGACTACGATATTTTATACACATTGGGACCTTCCAAAGTGGAAAAATATTCATTCGGTTTTCGAAAATAGCCTTCGAACGAAAAACCAACGGTTCGATACCGATAGTATTTCCACTATCCCGAAAAAGGTGTACATTTAATTTGCACATTGCTTTCTTATTTTTTGTTAAATCATTCATATGCTTCGTCTTTGAGGAAGCATGTGGACTTTAATAAAACATTGCTTCATTCGAATGCTTCCCCCTACCGGAGCAAGCTCCCTTATAGAAGCAGCATGTGAATAGAGGAAGCTTCCTCATAGATAAATCATGCGAATTACTTTAAAAAATAAAAAAAAGCAATGTATAATAGTAATTTACGATACTACTGCGATAAAACTTTTTCTTACGAGTGTGACTTTGCAGCACGAGCCGAAGGCGAGTGCTGCGATCACACAAGTTCAGAAAAAGTTTTTCGCACAAGTATCGTACCAAATTTTATTTCACGAGGTGTGAAAATAGGAGTTTCGTACCTTTTTTGTGCGGAAAATTGACATTTTCCCACCGAGCGCGATAAATACAATTTATAAATTGATATTTCGATAACGATTTATTATAGAATTGTCTCCATAATTCGTTTAACGGCAGAAATAAAAAAAAAAAAACTCATCGTCGGCTGATGCTTTGCGGTACCGGATTTTTCAACCTTTTAAATCCAGTTTGACTTTGAAAAGTGCCTTTACCGCTAGAACCTCATCAACGACACAGTCTCGAGTCAACTTTGGAGAACGGTATCAATACCGGTCGTACACAATACACAACATATGACACCACTTAGTGCCTAATTATACCGTCCAATCTATCAGAGTCAGCTTGTTCCGTCGTACTAATGATAAACTGAGATGAATATAAGTTGAAGGGTTTGGCAAAACCGGCTGCCACCACCACCGGTTTCCATTAGAATTCATGCTCGAATCATGGCGAATGATGGCTCAGCGTACAACGAAGCGATCTAAATCCCCGCTAGTCCGATTAGGTTTTTTTCTTCTTTATTCTTTGAGCTCTTAGATAGAATCACTGTGGATCCGAGCATTTGCCATGCGTGAATCTTAATCATGTCCCGAGAAACTGGCTGGTGCGGGGAGGAGGAGGCTGCGGGTCGACGAACTAGCCAATCGCGTGTTATCCTCGTGCACCGTGAATTCCAATGAGGCCCACGATCCCGTACTATATATGCTCCACACCGGGAGCATCTGCATCGAATTTTCCAACCGTCGCCGAGAAGGTGAGTCAATTCACGCCTCCGCTCTTAACGTTGAGAGATCCTCGGGGTGTTTTTTTTTTTCGTTAACATTGTCACGCGACAATTATAACTATAACAATTTGTATTGATTATAACATTAGCATTAACGTCAATGATAACATTAACTATGTCTATCGTTTAAATATTGTCACAAATTTCATTTTTTCTTTTTTATCAATTTTGTGGAATGTTAATTTTGCAACGGCGATCGTCAGACGATCGCGACTTCGAGAACAATGAACCGTTAACGAGCGTATCGACACGATGATCGAAACGTCGAAGTTTGTATTCAAAGTGCAGCTAATATAATACAGGTACCGAAGGCTGCCCTCGCGTTCGATGCACCGCGCATTTTAATCGGACGGTGACACAAAGATCCCGACCGTGAATCGAATCCCTTAACAGCGCAATGTCATTATTATTGTGACAATCGCTCATCCTGCTGCCATTTTACCGCCGACCTCCGCGACACACGGGAAGCTTGAGATCCATTCGGCGCTACTTGGACTCGTGTTCCGTACGAATATTTTGACAATCCTGATAGTAAAGAAAAAAAAAAAATTGATTCTCTTCCGACGCTAATTTTCGTATCAATTAATGTGACGGGAGTTGGACAAGTGACGGATTTGTGATCGGCGAGGAAAAATATATCGGACACAGCCTTAAAACGGTGAGCGACGAAAGTTTGTTACGCGACTCTATTTATCGGTAATCGCTAAAGTTTTATTTCACTTTGCTTCCTCACAGAGGATTCTTTATTTTGGTAAATAAACTGCTTTTATTTGGTAAAAGCACTACAACTCTAGAATGCCTCGACCGATCAAGATAAAGTTTCACAGAGTATGTGGGGTTAATAGTTAAGGTTTCTGCAAAAAAAATTTTTAATAAATATGCAGGTGTTTTTTGTACGCCATTTTTAACTTCTTCAAAAAAAATGGCGATTCGCGCTTTAGCCCTCACAATTTGAATATGAATATGATCAGCTAATAATCCCTATGAGATTTCGAGAGAATCGATCGTGTCGTTTAAATTTTGTCATTTTGGATTTTTTGAATTTAAGTAAGCGCTCATTTCGTTGACTCAATTGATTTTTTTCTCTGTGTAAGTCTTAAGAAAATTTCAATTTTGTCCATTTTTCAAATTATAACAAATAAACAGAAACGCCCGTTTTATGTTAGAGTACGCGGAAAACTTCTCTCCTCCATCCGAGATGACAATTTTTTTTAGTCTTTTAATAAGTTGGTAAATATAGTCCGTTTTGCCCCGCCCTTCCCAGCTTCTTTAATCCCATCGTAACGTCACGTCGCACACGAATATTGTTAACAGCGATCGGTGTCGCAAGATCGTTGATTATTAATTGTGAAGAAGACTAATAAACGCTTTAAAGTCATCGTAAAATATCCGCGGAAGACCCGTCGAGAACCGGTCGTCGTGGATATTTTATTCTGATCCCCTTGCGCCTGCTACCAGTTCATCCGCGCGTTCGCGATGATCCTCCGGAGTGAATCGAGGAGGAACGTGCTGTAGGCCTGTAGAAAAAGCATTCCGCGATGGGCGAACACCTGCAAAAGCGGGTTGATTCATTGCGTGCCCGAAGACTCGCATCGAAATAGTTGATCGTCGGGTTGACGAGCCTTTTGCTTCTTTCATTCCAGTACCGACAATGTTGTCACCGGGTAAAGTCTTGTTACCTATTTCTGCGCTCCTTCTCGCCTTCGTTGCGGTCACCTCGGCGGGTAAGTTGCGACAAATGCAAAACACATTCCCACCAAACACAAACTGCACAGGTGCAAACATTTTCATGTTTCACAAAAAACATAACGATGTTCTGTAATATCGAAGTCGATATGACGTTCGTTTTGATTTACAATACTTACCGTCCAGCAGCGATAAATTATTATCGTGCTCAAAGAATATAAACGCAACATCACATTTCCGTAATAACATTTCCGTAATAACGCAAAATCAAATTTCCGTGATACACAGGTGAATCATTAGAGAACCGATAAATGTATTAAACAAGAACGTTCGGACACTGCTTTTGTTTATTTCATATTGCATTTGAGATCCGTGGTACAGTTCATCCATCGTTGTAAATAAAAATTACAATGACGGAACAGTGGAATACTCATTTGTGACGTAAATCTTAAATCACTTTACAGAATTGTTGCATTCGTTTTTTTCCCAAACTGCGACACTTTCGAGCGAGAAATAATTTGGCACTGGTACATCACAATTAATATTATTTTTACATAACCCGTTACTTCGCGAGGCGCATGTTTCACACGACTGTTGGAAGATTGTGCCTGGTGGGTTTGCGCAAAAGTGACGAGGGCGAGAGAGTCGATGATAACAATTTTTTTTTCTTCATATTACAGGCGACTCAGCACCAGCGAGGGTGGTTTGTTATTTTAGTAACTGGGCCGTTTACAGGCCTGGCATCGGTAGCTATGGCATCAAGGATGTGCGCGGAGATCTCTGCACCCACGTGATATACTCTTTCATCGGCGTGAGCAACGTCACATGGGAAGTTCTCGTTCTCGATTCCGAGATCGATGTTGAGAAAAATGGTTTCAAGGACTTCGTCGCGCTGAAGGAGAAGTTTCCGGGTCTGAAGACGGAGGTAGCCGTCGGGGGTTGGGGCGAGGGCGGTAGAAAGTACAGTGCCCTCGTTGGCAACAAGCAACGCCGTGACACTTTCATCAGCAGTGTTGTCGGTATGTCATTAACGAGAATGTCTAAATATATCATTCCGAATTCAATGCTAAAACTAAATTGTACATGTAAAAGATAAGGTAAACGGCCCAGTTTCCGCCATCTTCAATTGTTAAACGGAACATTTTATAAAAAATATATGTATCGCGGCATTAATCAAGAGTAAACGACTCTTCAACATGCCGTCAATATCGTTTGAATTTAACGTATACTGTATTTATTATTAGTAGAAATTGCGATTAACGGCGGTAACTGGGACAGCGGCGGAAACTGGGCCGTTTACCTTACACAGCAAGTGTGCGATCCTAAATCTTTTCGAAAAGTTACTTCGTTTTTGGACGCAATAGACAGACTGAAATGGGAAAAATGCTTTTTCGGGACACGCAAAACATATTTCCTGACCAGAATGTGATAGTCTGGTCTGGAATCTCTCCTTACATACTTCGTATGGGATGAGACCTCTCTCTACGAGAAATGTCGTTGACTAATTTTTGGCATCCTCCATGAGGAAGCGAAAACAAACAAAAAATGTTAGCCAAGTACTGCGAGCTTTGAAGTGAAAAATTATTGAGCAGGCCTCAACTATGAGACATAATCAAGAGACGGTTGCTTCAAAGGGATGTCGAGACCGAGCCGTTTTTCTTGTCTTTCCAGCGTTCATGCACGAATATGGTTTCGACGGTTTCGATCTCGACTGGGAATATCCCGGAGCGACAGATCGCGGTGGCAAATTCTCCGACAGAAACAATTTCTACTACTTCGTTGAGGAACTCAGAAGAGCCTTCGACCGTGAAGGCAAAGGCTGGGAGATCACAATGGCTGTGCCGATGGCCAAGTTCCGTCTTGCCGAAGGTTACCACGTACCAGAATTATGCGAGTACGTGGACATTCCTAATGAATATAGCGGAACTGTTGAGGCTCATCTCTCACTGATGTCGTTGATGTATCACGAAACGATAGCCATTCCAATTATTCATTTACTTTGCAGAAATGTCGACGCCATTCACGTTATGTCGTACGATCTTCGTGGCAACTGGGCCGGCTTCGCTGACGTACATAGTCCTCTCTACAAGAGACCGCACGACGCTTATGCCTATGAAAAGCTGAATGTTGTAAGTATGCAAATATTCGACAACTTCTTAAGGATGCGACATTGTTAGGTGTCGATGTCTCGGCGAGGACTGACTGGCTCTGCCTTCTCCCCTCCGAGATAGATACGCCCGTCGAACTATTTCTTGGAAGCCGGGCCTTTCGCGGAATAGGCGACGGTTGGCACTATTCGCAGAATCGCCGTTCGTTGTTGTACATTTCGTGGAATCGGCGCGCTCGCCTCTCAGTCTCGCATCTTATGGTGAAAAATAAAATAATGCCTACACTGTGGTTTTTTTTTATCGATAGAAGCAACCGTTGCTTTTTGGTTGACAACCGACAAAAATCGAGCAGCAACCGTCGTCCGATTCTCTTGTGACTTACTTTCCTTTAGCTTCTGAGGGAATGCATTTTCTATGACTTTTGTCTTCCTCTTGGCGGAAGTACTATGAGTAAATGAAAACAATGAGGAAACGATCAGGAGAACGTAACTTCATCGACGAGGAGTGACTCGAATATGTTTTCTTTATACTTCAGAACGACGGTCTTCAACTCTGGGTTGACTCGGGATGCCCGGCTAACAAACTCGTGGTCGGTGTACCATTCTACGGGCGTTCGTTCACTCTGAGCGCGAGCAACAACAACTACAATATGGGAACTTACATCAACAAGGAAGCCGGTGGAGGTCATCCTGGCGAATACACCGGAGCCAAAGGTTTTCTCGCCTACTACGAGGTTCGTTGCCATTGACCATCGATTTTGGTTTCTTTTTTCCCGTACAAACTTTGTTCTCAAATTGTTGCATTATTTTTCAAATCGTAGATCTGCCCGCTAGTTCAGGACGACGAATCCGGCTGGACGAAGAAATGGGACGACATTGGAAAGGTTCCGTACGCATACAAGGGTGCGCTAACAGCTTCGATTGTCGATTTTTCTTGATAACTGGAATGTTGGTAGATTATTAAACAAACATTTTCCAGATACGCAATGGGTGGGTTACGAGGACCCCAAGAGTGTCCAGATAAAGATGGACTTCATCAAAGAAAAGGGCTACGCCGGTGCCATGACGTGGGCCATCGACATGGACGACTTCCGAGGTATCTGCGGTGATGCCGATGTTTTGATGGAGATTCTCCACGAGAACATGAATGGTTACAGAGTTCCCGAGCCAGCAAGCAACACCAAGCCTAGAGTAAGGATTCTATCTGTGCATTCTCCCCGACCATTGCTACAATTACCGACTGAGAATAATCTCAGTCGGTAACTTTTTGTGTGTACTGTAGAATCGTGATACTGAAACATATCCGAAATTCATGCCTCTACATCGATTTTTTAAATTTCCGAGAAAGAATATTTTTGAATGATAGAAAATTGTGAAAAAAATTCATATGAATTTTAAAAAATCAAGGAATTCGTTTAAAATGAGAAAATAAAAAGTTGTCTGATATTTTTTAAATTAATTTTTTGCATCACTTGTTAATACCATTTTGGCATTATTATTATGCAAAATCTAAGGTCTTGACCCCTTGATACATAATGCGGTTTTTCGGATTTTTGGCATGTCGCGAAGTATTGAAATTTCGATCGCCTTAAACTCGATTCCAATCGCCTTATGTGAAAAATCATCCTCCCCACCCGACCCGGGCGCGGTTGATATCGAATACCGTAATCCACTTTTTTCACGAGTCCTGACATTGATGGTCAAAAGACAAGTCTCATTGAAAGCGGACGTAACGTCAACTTCCGGTGAGATTTTTCTTTTGAGGGTAAATGCCAGCGGCCGGTAACAAAGTTGATTTCTGATTACCGACCGCGGTCTTTCGCGTACTCTTGACGTGAACATTTGTTAATGTTACAGCCCGAGTGGGACCGACCGCCAAGCACAACGCCCAATCCCAATGAAGGTTCTTACAAGCCGACTAAGCCTAGGCCCGATTCGGGAGATGCTATTACCCCGAAGCCAACTGTTCAGGTGCCACCGGTACCCACGCCCGATGCAGAGAACGAGATTACGCCGAAACCAACTTCACCCGCGCCACCTGTACCCGATACCGATTGGACGAGCGACGAGATATCCTGTGACGGTGAATCCTTCGTCGCATCCAAAACCAATTGCAACAAAGTGAGTTATTATTCAAGTGGGACGTCTCCTTTAAGGTTATGTGAAATACCGCTGGCGGTAAGAAAACCTATAGTGAATGCCGTTTTGAGACGACAAAAAAATTGGCTTTCCCCGAGAAATTGGCATACGCAAGGAAAGACAATGTTCTTTTTCCTCAGCTGTCTGCGGTCTCAAAACGGCATTCATTAGCGTTTGTGTTACCAGTTGGGCACGGGTAAAGTGGACCACTCGACGCTTGACATGGCCTCGGTCGGTTACGCATAAGGCGATAGCTACACAGAGAAAAAAAAATCGATTGAGTCAACAAAATGTGCGCTTACGGATGGCGAAACAAATGTTTGGTTGATCGAAAGGAATACCTCGTTGATCGAACTAACAGTCCGTCGATTCAAATTTTTCTTTACTTAATACAACAATTATTTCGTTCGATCAACCAAAAATTTGTTTCGCCACCCGTAAGCGCTCATTTTGTTGACTCAATCGATTTTTTTTTCTCAGTGTATCATGTTTTTGTTCTCGGAATCATTGGTCTTCTGTCGGTATCTCTCGTTTTTTTTTACAATCTTCTCTGCATTTTCATATCGTTGAAATAGTCACAGTCTTATTATAATTATAATATTGTATATATTATAATATTGCTTTCAGTATTACCGATGCGTTCACGGCAAGCCCTTGGTCTACCAGTGCGCGAAAGGACTAGTTTTCAACACTGCACATTTCACATGCGACTGGCCAGAGAACGTCGATCGGCCGGAATGCGACGCTTCGTAATATTGATATTCGCATTCTCAAATACTGTTACCCGATTACTCGAATAATAAAGTTCCGTAAGTTTACTGTTGTACGATACAAGTGATATTTCCTTTTGTACCCGCGATCAGCCGGGAACTAGATACGAGCCCGCTCTTACCCATCGAAGGTAATGCACTATGAAAGTTTATCTGAAACGTGTAAAGCTCAATGGATCTTATCGACCGTTTTTCAAGTCACAGCTTGAAAAACCGTGTATATTTCCCTTGGAGTAAGGGCAATATATCAAATGAACACCGAAAAAGTCGACACCACGACAACTGAACACGAAAAATCTACACCGTGAAAGTGAGCACGCAACATATTACCCCCAATCAGCTTTGCGCCAAGTCAACTTGACGCTAGCGCATGCTCTTCGGTCTCTTTCGGTCCAGAAAACTTATAAATTAATTTTCCGACCGGAAGTGGCGACATACAGGAAAACGTCACTGTCGGTTTCGAAATTCTCAATTTATGTCTTGAAGGGACGTCATAGCGACCATACGTCACGTCCGTTTTGAAAATCTCATTTTTTGACCGGAAGTGACGTCACGTCAGAAATACGTCCTTTCGGTTTGAAAATCTCATTGTTCGATTAGAAATAACATATTTCCGGCGTGACGTCACTTCTCTTTGGAAAATGAGATTTCCAAACTGGGAGTGACCTATTTCCGGTATGTCGTCGCTCACAGGCAAAAAATTTCATTGGTGCAGAACCGACTGGTGGTAAGACGTGCTCACTTTCACGGTGTAAACTCTTCGTGTTCAGTTGTGATGTTTTGTTTTTAGGATTCTTTTGATATCCTGCGGAGTGAGAAGGGATGACCGATCGTTGAGTCGAGGAAAGCACTTCGGGGAGAGTGAGTGATTTGTTTGTTCGTTACCGACCGTGACCGGTCGGTAACAAACTGCAATCCAATATTTTCTGAGACGATTAACTTTTCCTCTACAGCGAAAGAAGCGAATTACCCATATGAGTACTTTTCCAACTGCACACGAATGAAGCAATGAAAATTTGCCGATCGATGCAGGATTGGCAAAGTGCTTCGACTTTGAATAAACATGCTGAGTTATCACTGTTATCGACCAGCGTTGATCACCGTATGTTTCAACTTCACCCTCATCACAGCAGCCGTAACCGACATAAGTTTCCCAAGCCGAGGCATTATTGACAAGTTTTGGGATGTAATTTGAAACTCCAACCAACTCTACTGCGGGAACATGCACAGTCTCACACAACGACGAGGAGCCGAAACATTGCCACGTCGAAAACAATTTATCAACGTGCAGCCTCGAAGGAGACGCACCTGGGACACACGAAGTTCATCTCGAAACAAGATAGTAAACTCGTGCAATGTCATACACGCGGCATGCGCACATATATAGGCAGACGAGACACTCGGCGGCTTTCAGGACAGGGCGATGTGCGCCCTACCGTATACCTTAACATCGTTTAACGTAATCCAATATGAGTTAGGGTCCGACCTTGCATCAAGTGACAAGAACATTGCTGGTCTTCGCTGCCGAAGTTAAGCTTCGCTCAAGTTTTTTCTTTTTCCCCACAAACATAAACGCAGACCGGTAAGGCCGGTGATATTGCGGCAGGTGTAATACGTAATATTGCCACGGGGTTACATATAAATTACATCCAATTTTCTACGCGGTTGCGCTCGAATAAAAACACGAGAGTGCCGATCGAATTAAAAGCCGAGAGAAAAATTGGCTCGTTTGCCAATTACGTCCCTTCATCTTCTCCGCCACGATTCCCCCAGTTCCCCCACATCCCCCTCACGATTTCACGACCTAATAACCCGAAATTTGTCGTGTTCCTTGACATCGCGAGATAATCACGTTCCCTTTGGTCTCCCTGGCGCATGAACTAGAAGGCCTTGATTATCGTTGCAAGGTGTGAGATCTTAGTTTATAGATTTAAAAATTTTCCACCTCCAGCGCCGACAGTTATGCTTGCGAGCAAAGTTCGGCGAGCTGTCGGTCAAGAAAACTTAGAGACGACGCCCTAGGCGACTTCTCACATGAACAACGACTGAATCTACAATTGCCTTAAAAACTTTTCCTTAACCGCCAAATCGATGAAACTAGCCTGACCTTTCCGTTTAAGAGTGAGGGTGAGGGTGAGGGTGAGGGTGAGCGTGAGCGTGAGCGTGAGCGTGAGCGTGAGCGTGAGCGTGAGCGTGAGCGTGAGCGTGAGCGTGAGCGTGAGCGTGAGCGTGAGCGTGAGCGTGAGCGTGAGCGTGAGCGTGAGCGCGAGCGTGAGCGCGAGCGTGAGCGCGAGCGTGAGCGCGAGCGTGAGCGCGAGCGTGAGCGCGAGCGTGAGCGCGAGCGTGAGCGCGAGCGTGAGCGCGAGCGTGAGCGCGAGCGTGAGCGCGAGCGTGAGCGCGAGCGTGAGCGCGAGCGTGAGCGCGAGCGTGAGCGCGAGCGTGAGCGTGAGCGTGAGCGTGAGCGTGAGCGTGAGCGTGAGGGCAGTCATAGCAGGATGACTCTTACTCATCCTGCCATGGTTGCTCGATACTTTAAAATCAACCTGGCCGGTGTTCGCCCACTCTGCCCCACGTTGCGAGTTTGCGACAAAATCCACGTAGATCCGAATGGAAATTTACTGTTGCGGATTTACAGTTGAGCTTGTACGTTTCCAATTTACATAGGGTGAAACAAAGATCCATGCACTGCCAGTTCTGCCGGTAACATCGTGATCGCGAAGAAAAGCCGGAAAATAGCGAGGACCCCAGTTTCCTTTTAAAGGTCAACGGAAATTGTTTAAATTTCGACTCGAAAAGGAAAAGATATGTACGTTACGGCTGATAATACATGTGTTGAGCAAGAATCAGTGTGTTCCGACGATTCTTGGAAGAGATAAACCGAATCCCCTCGTTCACTTGAATCCGTGTCGGGAAAGAAAGTAATTAAATACTACAATGAGAGCGAAGGGTGAGAGAAACGGAATGAACTCGGGTTACCCCCGTATAACTCGGTTGAATCGACACAGTGAGATCTGAGAGTGTCTGGAGGGCGAGAAGTCTTCGACGGGCACATGCGCACGCCGAGCCCAGATGGAGGCTGTTTTTTGCCCGAAGCGGCAAAACTGTCAATCACACAGCGGCTGATCCAACGGAAGACTACATTACGAGGGAAAATTTGAGCGATGTTACCCGCTTGTCAGCAGTATTGGGAACATCGATGGAACCCAGACGCGCACTCTAACCCGTTCGAGGTAGCTCGTAATTGCGATTGACTAATGATCGCGCGCAACGTGTGACCTTACTGACCCAATTTCCCACCGAACCAGCGCGGTAACGCACTCACCCTGGGGGAACGTCGCTCGGAGAAGAGTTCGCCTCAAGAAGGCACGGATATCGACGGACTGAGGCCAAAGAGGGGGGGGGGGGGGGGGGGGGGTCAGTGCGAGATTGAAACATTTCTCGAGATATTATACCGATAGAATGGCGTAAGCGCTACATAATCCTGGCACCAAGGAATTAAGTATTCACTGCCAAAAGCGCATACCTGCATCGGCGTTTACCCCCTTGTGGCAGGGATGACTCAATGGAAGTGAGAATCCCGCTAGATCTGCCCGCCAAAGCGGCGTCCATTTTAGTTACTCCTTCGCTGAAGTTCAAACTGGTTATGCGGGGTTGTTACAGTATGGGTAATTTGACGGTTAACACATGAAAAAAAATAACTGTTTTGTTATCATAGAAGGGAATCGCGGTGAAGGTTGTACCCGCGAAGTAAAGGTTGGAAATTAGTACATTAGTAAACGTTTTTCACCCACGAGGGTGAAAAACGTTTTTCTAATTAGTGTGGGTTTGCAGCACGAGCCGAAGCCGAGTGCTGTAATTACACGAGTTAGAAAAAGTGTTTCGCACGAGAGATATACGACATTTTTTATCACAAGGTGCGAAAATGGCGGTTTTACGCACGCGAAGCGGGCGGGCCATTCCACACCGAGTGATGAAAAAGAATATGCGTGACGAGTTTCGTATTACCTATATATATTACATATATATATATATATGTCAGGAGGATTATTACTCTGTCGACAGAGATGAGAAAATGATTCTCCGGTAATGACGTGCTCAAGGGAAACAGTAATAGCGTGGTGTTTAATGGGCTATTAATCGTCGTTACGTCCTCCGTCTGTCCGTCCGTGGAAGATGGGGTCTGGAACATCTAACGAGAGCGTCGAGGGCATTTAACCGCGGTTGTCTCACCCTCGGAAAACTAATTTTCTTGAAATGGGTTGAGATAGCCGGAGAAGGCGAGACCGGTGGAAGATTGAGTGGGTGACCAACGGAGACAGGCTAACGCGTAAGCTTTCCACAGTAGCTATATGCTTGTTCTAAACGCAGGAGGTAAAAGCATCCAACCCCATCCAAGCAACCCCGAACGGCCTGAATTTTCGGTATACCAGAGCTTGCTATGGTTGCCGTTGCGTGGGGTGAAGCGTGACGAGGGCACACCTGGGGAAACCCCGGGAGAGCTTAACGGGAACGTAAAACCTAAAACGCCGTGTACCGGCGCGAGCGCTCTTTTGTGCTCAAGCTCGGTTTCTCGACAGGCTCTTGGCGCGTTAATTCCTGATCTTAATCGGCCAGTAGCTTGAGCCGAATGTTTCGATTCTTGTGGCACGGGTTCTGTGACAAGACAGACAAAATCGAAGGGTGAAACCGAGCCGACGTACAGATAATTGACTATAAGTCGCTTATAAATCGAACCGCCGGTGGTTAGGGTACACGGATATAGACGAAATCGGTATCCCACGCTTTCCTGATCCCGCAGATATCGGAGGCGAATACGTTCCCGAGTTCATTGTGAATTGATTATCATTGAACCGGATTTAGTTAACCTCTCGTCTTTACGTATAACTGGACCGGTAGTTGAGAATAAAGAGGAAGCTCAGGCGACCCGAAGCCGGAGGCCGATGTGAAGCGTCCCGGCATCGATGTGGCTTGATTAATCCAATTTCAGATTGAATCCGTGGATTACGTCGATCCCTGCAAGAGTAATATGACAGTGGATCGAGAAAACGTTAAAGGGTACTATAAAAATGGAGTATAAAAGGTACCATCTATCTATCTATTTGTCTACTTTACATCCATTCTGAGGTTCCGTTTTTAGAATGAGCATTTTTGTCCCTGGTTCCCTTAAGCTTTGGTATTTTCGCCTTCACCTTTTCTTTTTTTTTCCTCCCCGGATATTACAATAATTCGGCAAAAGTTACAAAAGACAAGGAAAACGCAATTCAAAACCGGGCACTGAAATGCAAATGTTATGGAATAAACACAAATCAATCCTGATCCGATCAGCATAACATATACGGCTTTTCCTGTAGGCGCCGTTCAGCGTCACTGCATATTTGATGCCAAATGTCATGAGGGAAGAACGGGAGATCGATCGGAAATGAATGAAACGACGCATGAGAAAATTGTAATGTCCCGGCGAACCGAGTGAAAAGTGTTTTGCGGGTTTGCAGTCCCTGAGACTCGAGGTTTCGACGCCCTACACATTTTTCTCCATCTCATTCTCTTCATCCGGTTATTCCGGTACCTCGGGCTTGGAGCGACTGCGCATATACCATAAGAGGCTTAACTTGAAAAACATAAAAGAGAACACCCGTAGGTGGGAAACCATCCCACTTTACACGAGTCGGTCGAGCAGCGATGATGTACCACTGAAAACATCCGGACGAGTGGATAGAAAATCTCAATGCCGTTTTTCCTTTGAGTGTTTCGCAATGCTCGAACTAGAGGATCCGCGAGGGGAAACAATGTGCAGGCTGGGAGAGAGAAAAAAAATCTGTAGTGAAATGGTAATTGGCGATATATCAGTTTCGTCCATAATGAATAAACAGCTTGGTGCCGTGAAAAGGATTGGCTTCAGCCTATCCTAGGGAAAACCTAGATTCTCCCAGAAAAACCTAGATTCTCCCAGAAAAACCTAGAT
The DNA here is from genome assembly GCA_958510785.1 of Exephanes ischioxanthus. Classification (NCBI taxonomy): domain Eukaryota; kingdom Metazoa; phylum Arthropoda; class Insecta; order Hymenoptera; family Ichneumonidae; genus Exephanes; species Exephanes ischioxanthus. The sequence continues at coordinate 8,147,186 of OY294025.1, forward strand.
TCTCCCAGAAAAACCTAGATTCTCCCAGAAAAACCTAGATTCTCCCAGAAAAACCTAGATTCTCCCTCTTCAGATTAAAATATGATGATCACTAAATCTAATGGAAATATTTCTTTACATTTTCCTAATGACCCCGATCCATTCATTCCCTACGAGACGTTTTCAGGTTTTCTAGGTTTTCCCTGTCATCCTGTTGTATCTCGACGGGGGCCCTTCTTGCAAAAAGTGTCGAGAGCTATCCTCTTTTGGACAGTCCACCGAGCTTCGAGTTGCTATGAGTTCGTCGTTTCGCTCGTAAAAAGGGGTACCCTTCTTACGAGGTCAGCTCTTACGTTAAAGTACCTAGAAGTACCTACAACTCGTACTTCGAAGGGGACCCTTCCTAAGAGAACTCACCGGAGTGGTCCTCTACGGTGCTGTCCTACCCGACGGGTAGGGAAGCATGTCCGACGTACTATCAGACATTACGCAAAAATTGTTTTTCTATTACCTAAATAGGGTTTTTTTTTTGTGAATTATCGTACGCTCGTGATGTTCTTGGATGTCGCACGTAGGCACGCATTAGAATGAATTACGGAAAATGTATCACAATGAGCCGGAAAAAAGTGTCACAAGGACCTCGCCGATCTCCCCGGCCCTACGAAAGGACAGTCTCGAGTCTTCGTTAGAGGCCATTTCCACCTTAAAACCTCTCACTGATTTTGTGCGGTGCGCCGAAGTGACCTATTAAGTGACGGTGCTGTCCTACCCGACGAGTAGGGAAGCATGTCCGACGTACTATCAGACATTACGCAAAAATTGTTTTTTTATTACCTAAATAGGATTTTTTTTTGTGAATTATCGTACGCCCCGTGATGTTCTTGAATGTCGCACGTAGGCACGCATTAGAATGAATTACGGAAAATGTATCACAATGAGCCGGAAAAAAGTGTCACAAGGACCTCGCCGATCTCCCCGGCCCTACGAAAGGACAGTCTCGAGGCTTTGTTAGAGGCCATTTCCACCTTAAAACCTCTCACTGATTTTGTGCGGTGATTTTGTGCCGAAGTGACCTATTCCCTTCGGCGAAGCTAGAGATGAGAACAGAGTGTTTCCTCAACTTGGTGTATAACCATTTTTTCTTCACCCTCGTATTCTCGCCACAGATCAGAGAACTGACCCTTCTATTATACGAGGAAATATTGCATCTACTCAATTTGAGTTTTTTCCCAGGGCAACATTTACTATAATATAAGGCAATATTGCACGGAAATGGCACAACAGCTGAGCAGTTTCTCATACGGTACTACCGAAGACGTGCGATTCTCCCGTTCTTTGGTATGCTTTTCATCTAACTGTGTAGGCGTCGTGGAAAAATCCTTCAAGAAATCCTATACATATGAATGCGAATAAACATCCGCAGATCGTATATTGAGCTGCAAGCTTGCGAAGTAAATTATGCAAATAATATTGCAGACCATACGCAGCTACAAATTGTCTGAATCTCGCATGCCTAAAAAAAAGCGGGAAAAAAATTATGTAAAATAAAACTGCCCTGCTGCCTCAGGCCAGACATTTTTCTAAATATGATTTTTCGACGTTTCGGAATATTGAACACGTTCACATGAAAATGTGAAAAAAAAAATCATGAAAATATGGCTTCATCGATGAGGAAGCAGAAAAAAAAGATGATTTTCCGGCGATAGTTTGACAGAATTACAAAATCTGAATCTCGCATGGCTAAAAAAAAAGCGGAAAAAAAATTATGTAAAATAAAACTGCCCTGCTGCCTCAGGCCAGACATTTTTCTAAATATGATTTATCGACGTTTCGGAATATTGAACACGTTCACATGAAAATGTGAAAAAAAAAAAATCATGAAAATATGGCTTCATCGATGAGGAAGCAGAAAAAAAGGTGATTTTCCGGCGATAGTTTGACAGGCACGTTTACATAAAAATGTGAACAAAAGACAATTATGAAAATATAGCTTCATCGATGAGGAAGCAGAAAAAGAGATGATTTCCCGACGACAGTCTGACAGGCGGTTTGTTGGATATTCGTGACAGTGTGCAGATTTGGAAAGCGGGTAATTTGGCGGCTGGCAAGCAACACCGAAGAAGATCAGAGTGCCGTGTGAACAAGTTAGGCCCGTGAGAGTGAGGGTTGTTGCGCGCGACCGCGCGACGGATCGACGAAGCAGGACGGATCGAGGAAAGGGCGTGCGAGGGCGAGCGAAACGGAGGCATAGAAATGCGCGAGGGTGGCTACGCTCGTGGCAGTAGGTGGAGGCAGGGAGAGAGGACCACCGATAGTAGTAGCAGCGGCAGAGTAGTACAGGCAACCGGTGTGGAAAGCGGGAAAGTGGGAAAGCTCGTACCGCGACCACCCACAGCTCACTCCGGTCCCGTCAGTCGTGCAAGCTACACCGCATTCATAAGCCGTGACTTCGTCATGACAGAAGCGACGAGAGCTCGACAACCGAGAGCTAACTGTATATTAAAAAAAAAGAAAAATTAAATAAAAAAAGTATTTAAAAAAATGAACGAAATCATGTAAAATATATACATATATGTATTCATATGTATATATGGATATATATGTAACACAAAATATATACGGCGCGTGTATGGCCTGGATTTTTTGTACATAAAAATATCGAAGGAGATTGAAAAAGTGTCCGAGAATGAAATGGATTTCAGTGAAGTAACGTTAATACTCGTATCAAGAAGAGTTTGACAGTTACGCAAGTATTATAGTTTCATTAGGTAACGTTCTTTTTTGTTTAGTTTCAAAGCTTCGAGCTAATCAAAGTTTCGTGCGCCAGAACCTACGAATCGTGTTGGCTCTTTCGACTCGCGGCTCACGGGTGAATTGCTGTAGGATCAAGTCGTGTGTGAGGTCGCATCGATTGATGTGTGTTTCTTCGCAATCAACATGTGTACGACCACCGACGACCCAGTGAAAAAAAAAAAAAAAAAAAATCGTCTACCGTGCAATGCTGCTGCACTATTGTTGCTGCCGGTGGGTACATAATTGTGGTTTTGCGAGAGCAATTTGAAAAGTAGAGCACAATTACTCCGGCTTAGAGAAAGAGAACGAGTTGGCAAGAGCGGAGAGAGAGAGAGTCGAGGGAAGTATTAAACCCATGCGTGTTTTATACATACTGGCCAACGGATCCGAATTACGAGTGTAAAAAAAAAAGAGCAAGAAAAAAAAATCACTTCGCAATTAGTACGGCACGTTTTATTGCGTGGGATTGAATTGTGCGGTAATTATGGTAAACCGAATTACACGGGCTTTTCGAGCGCGGCGTTGAATTGAAAGTTTTCCACGAAAGTGGAACACGCGATTGGATTGAGAGGAAAAAAAAAAGTTCAAACAGCAAGAGGCATTCGGCCGTGGCAATTTCGCTTCCGGTCAGTGAGAGGAGCTTGTTGTGCGTGGAAAGAGTATATTATACTCGCAACAAAGAGATCCGAAGGGAACTGTCAAAAAGAAGCTCTCGGTTATACAGTTCCGGATCACACGAGGACAGGACGAATGACCGCAAGCAACCGAACCACTCGGAAAAGTGCTGGAGTTTGTTTTGTCATCCGAAAGATAAATTACGGTGGGAAGTACTGTGAGACCCTCGGTGGTAGTTGAATTTGGACACATCGACCAAGTTACAATTGTTTTATTTTTTATTTTTTATTTTTTTTATTTTTTTTTATTTTTTTTACTTTTTACCTTCAAGAACTGTTCGAGAGAGTCAACCAGTCACTATCAAGACACCTCTACAACATGGGGATAATAATCGGTCGATGCTCAGGCACCGAGAGAACGCGTGTTCGTAAGTAGCAACGCGAAATTGCTTGCCGTTTGCAGAGACAATAAAGATTTGTACATTTAACAAAACATACCTTGTCAAAAATGGCCTACAATTTTATTCTTGTTAAATTTACTATTATTTTTTCTTGACGACCGACCGCGTTTTTAATACAAAATGCTGTGAATAATGAACGTTTATGGACAGCAAATTTTTTATTAAATGTACAAATGTTTTTTTATCCTGCAATATGTTTTGCTAACTTCCTCGCACTCTAAATGCTCCCAATGTCTGTACGATGCGAATGGTCGATAAACGTATGTGCCCCGCGACTACGCGATTGATTGTACGACCGATTCGAAGCAACTCGTACAAATCGTTATTGAAGCTGTCTGAGTCGTAATTTCGGTACGGCAGCGTAGTGGGTCAATTGCCGACGAGATTAGGAAACTCGGCGGATCGAGAATTAAATTTCTCTTTAATTTTCCTGTGATAACGACGACTGTATACACTTCACGACTCGCGCCTCGACTAATAGCCAATCACGCAGCACCAGCCCTCCATTACTTTTTGTAAATGGTAAACACCAGAGACAATATTTTTCCTTTTTCGACGAGAAAACTTTGGTTTTATGACGTTTTTTCGTCAGAACTTTAAGTTTGTACAGAAATGAAGTCGATTACACTATTGTAACGAGATAAAAGGTTGGTTCGCTTTATCGAACTGTGGGTGGCCAATGAAAATCAAGGAAGCTCGTATGACATTTTTAAATCTAACCGAGATTAAAGTTTAAGGTTTAAAATATATCATTGTTGTTGATACAAGCAAGTGAATGAAGTTTTAGATTTTTTTTATTGACATTTATGTCAACATGCACCGGTCCATATTACCGCATTGGCTTAGGGGAAAGCGGGGCAAAACGGGATAATGAGAGAAAACGCAATTTTCCAATAACTTTTGGATGGTGGCGATGGTGGTAAGTGGGGTAAAACGGGTTTGAAAATCCAGCTGTATCGTCGGGACAAAATGTGGCATCCAAAGATTATGGGAAAATTGAGTTTTGCCCTCACTGTCCCGTTTTGCCCCGCTGTGCCATTTTGCCCCGGTCTCCCCTATATTCACCACTTCTGTGCTATATACAGGATAGTATTGAATAGCGAAATAACAATACTTTCGGAGGTCGCAACGTCGTTCTCATTTCGACAGCCGATTATATATTCAGACTTTTCAACTGTGGTTCACCCACGGCTATCCGGGAGAACTATCGGATAGTGTCCGAGCGAGACGAGGACGTCAGACGGCGTCCAAGTTTCAGAGAACAATTTCCGAAGTTCGAGTGGTCGGATTTCGCCGTGGCAAACGTAGAATGGATCCGAAGAAGAAAAAAAACGTAATATATATAGGTATGTAAATTACGGCGAAGCGTGGAGCACGAGGCGCGAGTGTCCCCGATTGTATAATAAAAATAGAACGAAGCCAGACGCGATTGGTGTTAGGTCGGAAAATTTTTCGTGGAGACCTGACCACTTTGATTATTCAGGGGCACGTTCCGTCCGATTTGAGATGTGGGCGCGGGCGCGCCTCATCATTTCTCACCACAGCACAAACCTCCTGTCTTGACTGTCTTGCGTCTTTTCCCGAGAGTCGTTACTCTCCGCAGACCCAACCCATGAATTTAACTAATGTTAATCGACCATCGAGACGTATACAAACATATTTTCGCGAGATCATCGATGGAAAGTAAAAATTATCAGTAATTTCTCAAATATCTAGCAACGATGCGTCCGGCAATGCGAAAACCAGAATTTCAAATTTGTGGAACAATAAATGACTGGAAAAAATGGCTGATTTTCTGAAGAAAAAAAAAGATTCGATTATTTAAGAAGATAAATTCAGTGATATTCACGCATCGACGCCGAGCAGATATGCCCGCTACTTTGGCATTATATGGAACATCAAAATTGCTGGAATGCACAGTATTTTAAAATAATATGTAATTGATTGATGATTGATAATTTATTGACTGATTGATTGATAATCATTCTTATCCTCAATATTTTTTTCTGTACGGAGATCATAGAGTCGCGATCTCTGACTATCGACTTCGTGCTGGGAGTCTCAGACAGCCGACAAATTATTATGAAAGTTAAAAACACTCCACTCGTTCCTACAATGTCTGTTGTTCTGTCGATGCTCGTGCGAGGAACCGTTGATGCACAATCCCTAACGAGACTTTACGCCAGTCTAGACCTTGCCTCCTTTCAGAGTACACAAACAGGCGTAGATTAAAAATATCGAAGGCATAGAAAGAGGCGGGAGAATCGGAAAGCGAAAGGCTCTCTATAATGTATTGAGGAACGTTTGCGAGATTTCCTCTCATTATAAATAGTTGGAAGACGGAATACGAAAGCCACCATACATCATTATAAATATAATAATGGATTTGATGAAAGACCCAGTTTCTCGATAATTCACTTCCACCGGGGCGTCGATGTACTTTCGGTTTCGACAGCCCCGTGACGTCAAACTCATCCCCGCCCCCGCCCTCGACCTTAACTGTTTCATCAATTTTCGTGCCACCGATCACCGGGGCAGAGTCGGCTTACTCCGGTCAGGGTGATTTTAAAGAACCGAGCAAGTAATGGCGGGATGAATCGATTTATCTTGCTGCGCACGAAGAACCAAAACTAATTGTATCGCTTTGGCTAGTAATATTTACTCCCTGATCACATTACAGCATAAAACTCTTGCGTTTGCCAGTCGACATCTCAAAGCTTGTGCCAATTAGAAAGAATGTTGAAATTTTTTGTCATAAATTTCTTTGTATTTATTGAAATTTTTTGTCATAAATTTCTTTGTATTTATTGAAATTTTTTGTCATAAATTTCTTTGTATTTATTGAAATTTTTTGTCATAAATTTCTTTGTATTTATTGAAATTTTTTGTCATAAATTTCTTTGTATTTATTGAAATTTTTTGTCATAAATTTCTTTGTATTTATTGAAATTTTTTGTCATAAATTTCTATTTGCTTTATGCATAATGCGCAATAGTTGTACATTTTCTATATGGTTTACTGAGAAATGTTTAGTCAGCTGCTGCAATGTGTTTGCGATAGGAATAATGTTGGTTTTTCGTAACGGTAAGAGTTTCGTGGGTTGTTGAGAGGGTTCGACGGTTTTCGGATTCCTGTGAATCGTCTGCGCATGTTTCGGAGGTTTTTATTTATAAAAAAATGCTCATTCAAGTTTCTTTTATCGAAACTTCACATTACAGCTGCGACATCGAGGTTCTCCATCACGTGGCAGGCGTACCCCCACTTTTCCTGAAGGAATGGAAATAAGGTCATGGTGCAGAGTCGGTGACGGTACGGTCAAAGCTCGTCAATAAGTTCCGAGCAGCTCGTCTTTACTTCCGTACGCGCAAAACTTCTACTTCGTGTTTCACTATCATAACGTTTTTTCCCCCCGTAAAGTATTCATATAACTGACGCTCGACCCTCGTTCAAACCCTAATCGACGTTCAGGCGGAACGCGCCCCCCCCTTTCAAAAGGAGCTTCTCGCTCATCCGTCTTTGTGATTCATATTTTCTCCTAGCGATTAATCAACGACCCGCAAAGAGACGAAAAGAAAAACCGAAGAACAAATAATCACATCGTAAATATGGGAATAAGCTTTTTGCCATTAAATTCACGTTTAGTGAGTGAGGGGGTAGAATTGGTAAACACAATTAGCCAATGGTGTTTACCATTGGGAAATCATTCTGGAACGCTCGAGGCATGCTGACGCTGCTCGTTATTTGTATATAAAAACGCCGTTATTTCACGCCGTTCACCCCTTAATACCGCCGAGTACTCACCATAGGGACCGTATATAGAGACGGATAGCATCAAAAGTTTCCAGCGGTAATGGAAAATCGCCTCGGGAAATGCATTATGATAAAGCGACGACTCGTATATTATTCTATTTCTAGACGATCCCTAATGCGATGGCACGTTCTCCTATTCGGGGTTGTTCTCGCAATAAACATGGGAAAGTAAAAAAAACAAAGATACCGAGGGAGAGTGGCTACGTTTAAACATCCTGAGGGTATTGACTTCCGACCACCTACTCACTCCAACTATAAAATATCCAAATATCCACCGACTACGAGTATATATTCCGTTGCATAAATGAATCTGAATGAAGATTATGCACATAAACCTCGTTAATGGAATGTTCCGAGATCTCGAGCGCCACTCAGACTGTTTTCTGCATCTTTTCCACCTCCCTCCGTAGCTTGCATTTTTATAGTATGCATTTTTTTTTTAATGGTAAAATTTGCACATTGTTAAAAAATTTTTTATTGTTGACTCCCTCGTTGACGAAGCTTTGTAAAAGATGGTGAAAATGTCGAAAACCAATTTGCAAGTATTTTTAATATTCCATATTCACCACTATTACCCTATACAGCGTCCTGGATTAAATCAATTGAATTGGTTGACCGAACTGGGCTTTTCGGCCAGAAGTCCTTACAGAAAATGACAATGGCACGCACGTGCCGGATTCCGAATCCTCGTATTTATTAGCAGTTGCAAAATCTCATCAGATGTGTACGAGGTAGGCGCTACGGGTGGTCGAAATCATTAGCATCAATTGGACGAGATATGCGAGTCACGGAGAATGGGGTAGAATCGCGATGCGGTCATCTCCGGTCGCGTATCCTGTGTTTGACCAAAACAATTGACATTTGTTAGCGTTCAATTCGAAACGGTGAATTAATAATCTGTCATTTTCGATGACAATCCGCTTTGCAGAAACGCGTTTCGTTTGATTTTAGCCAAATCGTTGTAATTTTGTGAGAGACTGCACACGAACAGTTGTGCAGTTGCAGGTATCGCAGCATGCAGAAACAACAACAACAAAAATACCCGACACCGTAGGGCACCAGTGAATGTACGCTGTACGATGTGAAAGTAAAATGAGCGACTCGAACGACGTCAAACAATCGTACTCTCGACGCCGAATAAATAGACACGCATACACACGAAACCCGGTAGATTCGAATGATGAACGATGAGGGACCCGGATCGATACGGGTGCACTGCATAATGCAAGAGCCATGCCATTAAGCAGCATTATCATGCCGAATCATGACGGACTGTTTATCGGCACGTTGTGCAGAGCCACGAAGCCTATGACGTACGAAATTTTCAACGGGGTTTAGTAACTGCCCGCGGTGTAAAATCTTCACGCCAAAGCAAATGTGTTGAGAAAGTCACGAGTTGCGGTTGCGCGAGTAGCGATTGACTGGCACTTTTTTTTTTACACGTTACAAACTTTACGGTGGAGCGTTCGTCGAAAACTCGATCGCTCGCAAGTTGAATTATATTTTTCTCGGTTACAGCTGGAGCTCGAGGGTCAACGGCGAGCTGCAATCGATAGTTACGCTGCCGGTTACATGGACCTCCAACTTCGGAAGCATGAAAATAACAAACGAGACTGGTCACCCCGTGGTCGTTCCATCGACGACGCTTCCGAACGATCAAACTTCTTTCGATAGCGCCTCGATAGGTGTCTTCGGCTCGACGGGAACACGTGAACTCATCGACCGCGTCCCGATCGTCACACCTCCCCCCAGGAAGATCGGGACAGTCGAATCAAATGAGTGAATAGAGAAACGAAAGTTAAACAACCGAGATTGACTGTTATAAAAGATGACACGTAAATTCATCGACTCTTGCGATCGATAGATTTAAGTCGCATTGAAAGAAAAGTAGGAAGATGGCGAAAAACATAACCATCGCGGAATCAAACGCGAGTGAGGTCAGTACGGCGAGTCTCTTGAACGTTCTCATGGATACCGGGCAGAATCTTACCGACGACGGTGTCAGAAAAACTTTGCACGAGGCGTCGAGCAACGATCTCGAGAGTGTTCTTCTTCTTGTGACTAAAGCTACCGTCATGAGTTTCATTATACTGTGCGCGTTGTTCGGCAATCTTCTTGTGATCGTGTCGGTAATGAGACACCGGAAGTTACGGGTCATAACGAATTACTTCGTCGTGTCGCTGGCGCTGGCCGACATGCTGGTAGCCATATTCGCGATGACCTTCAACGCGAGCGTCGAGCTTTCGGGACGTTGGTTGTTCGGTTATTTTATGTGCGACGTGTGGAATTCGCTGGACGTGTTCTTCAGCACCGTATCGATATTACATCTGTGCTGCATCAGTGTCGATCGTTATTTTGCCATCGTGAAACCGCTCGATTATCCATTGATTATGACCAATGTGAGGCTCGGGACTATGCTGAGCGTCGTGTGGTGTTCGCCGACCATCATGAGCTTCCTACCGATCTTCGCCGGTTGGTACACCACCGCTGACCATCTCGAGTTTCGAAAAAATTATCCGGACATATGTATGTTTCACGTGAACAAGGTTTACGCGGTTATTAGCTCGAGCGTGAGTTTCTGGCTACCGGGAATCATCATGATCGCGATGTATTACGAGATCTACAGGGAGGCCGACCGACAAGAGAGGGTGCTTTATCGGTGAGAAACGTATTTATTAAACTGCACGGTTGGTTAGTAAAATTAGTGAAAAATTATGGCACGGGAGTTAGCAACGTTTTTAGTGCAACGAAAATGGGTCCTTGCAACGAAAATGTCAGTACAACCCAATTCGATCAACTGACGTAAAATCTAACCTATCGTGCATCATATTGTAAATTCATGCAAATGAATATCAACGGATTATATTTTACACTTGCATTGTATTTAGTACGTCGAAATTGAATGTGAATTTCGTAGCTCGCACGAAATCTTGCAAGATTTACTTGGTATGCAATTACTGTTAAACCTAGCACTGCTACTACCTGAATCAATTTTTGTATATTTTCCGCATTATCAAAGAGTATGTGTGCATTTTTTAAAAGTTTAAGTTAAAATTCGCACATATTCTCTGTTAATGCAAAAAGTACACAAACATTTATTCAGGTAGTAGCGATCCTCGTCAAGTGCAGAAAAAAAGGCGACATTCGAAAAAAAATTTTCGCTAAAGTAGTTTTTCAGCCACCAATACATTTTCCGACTGCTCAACCCTCATGAAAAATATGCACACATACTCTCTGATAATGCAGAGAGTATAAAAAAATATTATTTTAGGTAGTACTGATCCTCGATGAGTTCAGAAAAAAATTCGATATTCGAAAATTTGTTTCTTTGAAGAAGTTTTTCAGCCACCAAAAATGTTACGACTTGACAACCCTTATTGAAAAAATTCATACATAGTCTCTGATAATTCGGAAAATATAAAAAAATTCATTCCGGTAGTAGCGATCCTCGATGACTTCAGAAAAATGTCGATATTCGAAAACTTGTTTCATTGGAGCAGTTTCTTAGCTACTGAGAGTTTTCCGACCGGACGACCCATATCGAAAAAATTCACACATATTCTCTGATAATTCGAAAAGTATAAAAAATGATATTTCTGCTGTTGATTCAACATGATGGTCGTTCCGTTTCGGTTCATTTGGCCAAATGACCAAATAACCTGACCTACATGTGCAATGATGGTCCTTTTTACAGTTACGAATTTTTTTGCTTTGCTTTAGAATGGTTTAAGTTGCAGTATTTTTGCAGTTGCCGAGACGAGGCGACGCGCGTCACATGTGTTCATATCTATGGTCTTGGGGCTTGGGACCATGTGGTCACTTTCGCATGAGTTGGCTGGCGGTCATTAGACCGTTAATTGACACGGGTCACGATATGGGGTCAATAACTGTACCGCTCTTAAAGATATTATGATATCAATATCCGCACTTAAATGCTATAAAGCCGAATTATTTAAACGTGCCCCGAACGAGCTCGGGCCGTCATCAGCCGCCAGAGATGTGCAGCCCTTAATTACGTTCACAGCATCCGTTATACTAATTAAAGACAGTATGTGTATAGTTTTGGCAGCACTCGCTGTTTGCCTCCCAACCTTGGTGAACGTAATTATATGAGAAAGCTTGCTACTGTTGCAATAACACTGAATACCTATTTATAATTAATTATTTGCCTTCAATTGTTTTTAAACATTAAATGAGAATAACAGGCTTAACTCCGGGAATCTCATCGTCGAAATCTTGATTTTGGTCTACTGTTTTAGATCCATAACCGTTAGTAATGAGACGATCGTTGAATATATACTAGAATGTTTTTCAGCCTCGATGAATTATAATCTAGTCTCGAGAAGGCTTAATCCCATTCAGAATCGACGGACGATATGAAAAGTGGACAAATGCAAATCGAGGGTTATGAATTCTCTTCCCCTATTTCGTATCTTCCCCTCTCGGCATACGTATATATCTTATATTTATATCTATATAAATATAATATCTTATATCTTATATCTATATAAATATAATATCTTATATCTTATATCTATATAAATATAATATCTTATATCTTATATCTATATAAATATAATATCTTATATTTATATCTATATAAATATAATATCTTATATTTATATGTATATATAAAAGGCAATGTTTCTATGAGCTTGAAAGCTTCGGGCGCGACGTCATTATTTTCCTACCAGAGAGTTACCTCCCCGAAACGCAGTTCACGTTATAGTTCTCTTGACTCTGTCTATACGCGGGCGCCCTTCGCGAAGTTCTAATTAATGTGAAAGGGGCAAAGGTGGAAGCTGGTGATGTACAACTTCGTCGCGAACCCGCGTACCTATTCGTTTGGGCTCACGCCGGTCGCGCCCATGTGGCCGCACTGTTGTTTCAAACTCCTCCCGCACAGTACGGGCGATAATTTAATTTTCGCAACTACACTTGACCCAGCATTTTCAGCTACACGTGTGCCGAATACTTACACATGGGTAACAAGAGGTTAAGTAAACGGAGAAAAAGAACTCGATGTCCTAAACAACTACGTGGTTAAATACGTCCCGGCGATTAATTTTGTTGCTCCAACAAGTTTCAGTTGATCGCTGACCAATAAATTATTTAGTTGCCTCCAAATAAATTATTTACTTGCCTCCAAATAAATTATTTAGTTGCTTAGAAATAAATCACTTGGTTGCCAACCAATAAATTACTTGATTGGCAATCCACAAATCAATTGATTGGCAACCAATTAACTTGATGGACCAACCAAATAATCCGCTGGATCGTACACAGTTCACCCCACAGTTGACGCAGAGTCGGTTGGGGCAACGAATTATTTTTCTCCGTGATATTGACCCGTACGCGGAGAGAAAGGTTTATTTCAGTTGATGGGAAGATGGCGGCATTGCGCACGCTTCGCGTCCGAAAAAGCCCTATTTTCACACCTTGTGAAATAAAATTTTGTACGATACGCTTGTGAAAACTTTTTATTATTAACTCACACTCGTCAGAACAAGGTTTTTCGCACTAATATCATAATGTACTATTTGTAACTTCAACAAAGTGGTAAACCCCGATTATTTGTTGTTCGGCAGCAAAAAAATTCCATGTTACAGTAAGATTAGTTTGGATGTCCCTACATTAAGGACATAACGCCATAGTAAAATTTCGATTTTTTTTTCATTTCCTAATAGTTTATAGTGTCAAGAATATTCGGTTATATTTTTATGTCGAAATTGAACGCATTACGAAAGTTAGGGACCGTTATTAACAATAGTACAGCATAATTTACAGCTTCAAACCATCTCGAAGCTCTTTCAAGAGCTTGATTATTTCGAATTCGTAACTTTTCCCTAACTGGCTGTGAATCCTTTTCTCCATTATCGCCAGAGCTTTACCGTTGTCCCCACCGGAATTTTTGGCGAGCTGTTCGACCTTCACGTCGAATCTCTCGTTTATACGAGCACCGCGAAGACGCCGTTTCATATCTCCCAGCAAGAGGCTCAGAACATAATCCCCGGCTCGGTAGATTATGTTTCCGACGTCGTACACGAAATTATAAATTTGGTCCATCGGTAAAATCTGGCTCAAGTCCATCTCGAATTCAATCACAGCTTCTATCGGTTTATACATATCATCCTCTTCATCGTCCTTCGTCTTATTGCCATTTTTTTCGTCGCTTGACGTCGTTGGTTCGATTTTCTCACCTAAGGGTAAAATCGCTTTATCATTCCCCGCTAAGCTCTCAACTTGGAACAACTTCGATCGTTGTCCTTTTGCTTACCTTCCTCGCCTTCCGAAACTTCCGAAACAGGAACTTCCTTATCTTCGTCATCCGTTGCTTCATCCTCTTCCTTCTCAACGACGCTGACCTGTTTTTCCACCTCTTCTGCTCCCCCATCTGCGCCAGGAATTTCCTTATCTTCGGGCGACCCTTCCGCACTGGCCGTATCATCTTCGTCGGCCTCTTTCTGCCCCTCGTCATCGTCTCCGTCACTTTCCACCTCGCCGACCGGAACTTCTTCCTCCGGTGTTGCCATCTGAGTTTCCTCGGCGTTATCCTCTTCTGGAAGATTACAAACCATTTGCAGTCAAACAAGTATTGTTTGTCATTGCAATCGCATACTTTAAATCGATCGCCATCCCCTTGCCATTGCCGAAAAATCCTTGGCAATGCCAGTTTGTTCGGCACATGCGCGAATTTTCGTTCCAGCGGTCATGGGACGCCGGCGTCCGTCTGAACAAATTCTTGAACTTTACCTGCTGTAACTTCGTCAGTGACTTCTGGAGCACTGGCTTCCTCTTCTGTTTGTTCGGCTGCTTCTCCCTGAGTTTCCTCCTCTCCCGTATCGTCCCTGTAAACCGGTCGACGTTTCTCTCGAATCAAGTGTTTCCATTCCCGAGGGGCTTTGTTCCACGGATTATGCATTTCCTCAGTAATGCTTCGTTGTTTCTGCAATCGATCGAATGGTCGTCAAATTATCCGTACGCAGTCCAGTTATTTTAGCGAGTCGAACGTTACTTGTCCGAGCATAATATTATTTTGAAAGACCTAACAGAACAGTGGAAACTCGTCGCGAAGGTTCCCAATAGTTGACCTTTTTCCTCGTGCCATTTTATCTCGATGTCTTTACTGTGATCGCAAGCGTACTCGGGTTTTTTGGTACCGTTCAACTCGAAGACGCACTTTATAAAACTCTGTTGTTTTTCAGGCAGCCGAGTCGCCTTTCCCGTTTCATTTTCTCGGCCTGCGCCTTCGATGTGTCTGAATAGATCGAGATCAGGACTTTGCGGCTGTACACCGATCGAATTTTCATCGGTTCGTTCTAATGATTCTTCGCTTCTTGGATTGCGACCGTCGCTGACGTAAAGAGAGCTCACTGCGAGTAACAATTTTTTATTAAAGCGTTTGGTACTTCAATTTCCGGAAAAAAAAAATTAGTCGCCCAAGCAAATGCACGGTTAAATCCGCACCGGACAATTCATTTGAGTAGATCAACAGATTGATTGATCGTATGAAGAAATTTTTTTGTTTGCCAACCAATTAATTTCTTAAAATTAATTTCTTAAAATTAATTGGTTAGCAAAAAAATTTCTTCACAACTAATTAATTGACAACCAACCAACCACACAACCAACTGACCGATTGGCAACCAACTGATCGGTTATAAATTAACTGATCGGTTATAAATTGACTGATCGGACGGCAAACACTGATCGGTTGGCAGCCAACTGCTCTGTTGGGAAACGACTGATTGGTTCGCAACCAACTAAATAAATCGCCTCACATAAGTCAACCTACGGTGAACTTGATTGTTACAAACACTTTCAGTGGAATCGACTAATCTTGAGTAAAGCTGATGCGGCATAGGGAGATGAATTTTATCCTTAAACTTACCGTGGAGAAGGGACCACGAAGAGAAAAGTAAAATGAAACTATGAGGCGTTGTCATAACGCCAAGTACTTTGGCCATTCGACCGACGATACGTAGCTTCCTGACCCTACTATGCGTGTGGCGGTATGCATGCTCTCGTAAATGTCTTTCTGTAGCGCCGCGTTCACTGAACGTTCCGCTTAATTACACTGTCACCTGTCAATTAACGTTTTTATACCCTGCCTCACTAGCTGTTGGAGGCTATTACTGCATCAGCTCGGGATCGGACCACTTGCCGCGCAACGTCAATTTTTTTAACGAATTGTATCGATAAAATGATTGGCCGTATGATAACTTGAACGATTGCAATACCAGTCTCGAATCATGCATCGAGCATTGGAAATCAATAAAAGTCAATACAAGTGTCACAGCCTGGTGAATTCTTGGGTCTACATTCCGCAACCGATTCACAGACTTGTCTCAACCGATTCGCAGACTTTGTCTCAACGGATTCAGAGATTTTGTCTCAACCGACTCAGAGACTTTTTCTGTAAAATTATTTTATCCTTATTGCAGATTAATAATTTTTCAGTCGGGGTTTTTGGTTTTATACAAAATACTATTCTCGCTTCTTTCGTGAGGTACTGAATACCTATTGGACGAGCGAAAAGGTCAGAGGTTAGATGAATCGTTTCTGCTGTACGTTAATTGGCAAATAATTCGATCAAATATTTTATACGCGGTCCGTGTCCAAAGCAGTCCGTGCAATCGTGTTAACATCTTCGAAAAATCCAATACCTTTTGTCCCACGTGCCACGAGCTTTCGAGCTCGGTGCAAGTTCGTGTTGGCGCACATTAAACGAGAAGCTAACTTCTCGGTCGCGAGCCAAAGTGGGGATATAAGTTACGCGGCAAGAAGTTAAGAGGCACACGAGACTCTGAATGTTGCCACGTACATGTAACGTACCGAGGAAGCGAGAAAACGGCACTCATCGTGGAGGAATAGGCGAGAGTAAAGGGTTACAGGTGCGCGCCGCGTGACCACCGGGAGGATGCGACACTTTACACTATACGTGCGCAGTTGTACATAGGCGTGACCGGGGCAAAATGGTCACACGAGGCGCAATGGAGACGTACATGACGGACATGGGGCAAAACGGGGTAGCATAAAAATTTCCTAAAAAAATGGATTGCAACATGCGGGGAAACTAAGGTAAAATCGGAACTCTGGACACAATGGGCATACTGGGCACAACATATGGGTACTTTTTTAATCAAGATGAATTTTTAAAAATATCAGTTCTCGTTGTGACAGTTAAGACGGGACACTGAGAAAAAAAAGAAATGGTTGGATTAAGCAAATGCGCGGTGACATACGTTCAAAGGTGTATTTGGTTGGTACAACAAAAATATTTCTTTCAATCGACAAATTTTGAATAAATTGAAGCAAATAATCGTTCAACAAAACAATGCTTTATTTGTACCAAACAAATAACAGCTTTGAACGTACGTCACCGCGGCTTTTGGTTAAACCAACAAATTTATTTCCTCAGCGGAGGCATCTCATTTTACCCCGAGACGAAAATTCTTCCGGATGCCCAAAATAATTATCGCGAATTAAATTTGTTATCATTAAATCGCCACCTCACAGCGCCGAACACATACGAACGGCCTTAATTTCCTAGCATTCTCGTTTTACCCCAGTCTCGCTTACTCAGGGGGTACCTTAATATCTCAGCTGGAAAATAAAGTTTCAGCAGGTTGGTTCATGATACTTGACATTTATACGATGATAAAAGAATAAAAATAGATTGGATGAGAAACGAGGAGGTCAGAGCTTGGTTTTACCGATCGGAATGTTTAATCCGTTGTCGATCGATGAGACGTAGATACCCGCTCGGGATATATCGGACCGCTGCACAACTTTTAAGCAGTATATACCTACAAATCGGCCAGATATAGACGGAGAATGCCTTCGTTGCCCCTCTTGAGGAACGCGAGGTCACTGCTTTCTACAATACGGTCAATGTGAGGTCAAGCCTCGTGAAAGGCTTATTGAAGAGTTTCTGCGATGACGTATTCTTTTCCACAGATCATGATGGATCCAAGTGAGCGGGGTGGTTCCGATTGTGGCTGTAGTAGAATTTACTGAAGATTCACTGGTGTATAGAGAGTCGGACGGAAACGCGATCGAGAGGGAAACATTATGAACGGAGCATTCGGAACGGTGCTAGATTGAAATCGAGCTGGCATTAGTAGATAGCCCGGCTCAAAATAGCAGTCTCGATTTGCCGAGCGATGGATACGCCAGCAGGGGTCGTGTTTCACGACGACGAAACTCCGGCAAGTTCGATCGATCCGGAAAGCTCGGGGCATCTTGGGGGGCGACAGGTGACCGCAGTCTGACGGATTTATTTTACACTCGGGGAGGCTCCGAGAGCTCAGTGGAACGGAATCTGTAGGGAAATGTAGCTCGACCGATATTCGACCAAAGCGAAATAACTGATATTCTAATAAAAGCTGCTACAAAAGTGATTTCTCCTTTTTGAAGTTACGCGGTTTTGATATCGGGGATAGATCTGAATTCCAAACGAGATGATAAGATTTAAAAATACCACACGACCTTTACTATACCATCCGTAGTTCCGTCACTCTTTTATCACTTTGCAATAGAGAAATGGACTTCGTTTCCAAAAAAATTTTAAGTTTCGAAAAAACTTGAATTCTATTCCCAGTGTCCGAAGCCTTACCGAGACGTATTAATAATTGACCTTCGTAGGTAAGGTCAATTATTAATAATTGACAAATACCCTAAGTACTTGAAGCAGGTATTTAAGTAGAAGTATTTAGCGCCGGGCAGTTCTTGATGACTGACGTATTGAGTACTGGCAGAATCGAATTGGCGAAGTCCTGAGTACTGTGCGCTGATTCAGCACTTAATACTGCAATACGTACTTTAAGTACTTGTTATATTTGCCTAGCTCTGGTCCATATTACCAAGCACGCTAAAAAAAGCTAGTACGATGGACCACCGCGCGACGTCTGTGATAATAAAATACTAAAAATATTCAATTGCTAGGTCTATCTAAAGGGTGTTTATAGCATAGGGGAGACCGGGGCAAAATGGCACAGCGGGGCAAAACGGGACAGTGAGGGCAAAACTCAATTTTCCAATGATTTTTGGATGCCCCATTTTGTCCCAACGATACATCCGGATTTTCAAACCCGTTTTGCTCCACGTACCACCATCGGCACCATCCAAAAGTTATTGGAGAATTGAGTTTTGTCTCATTATCCCGTTTTGCCCCGGTGTGCCATTTTGCCCCGCTCTCCCCTACCTATTTCTTCCACCGAAATGGGATCTACCTTCGGGAGGAGGAGATACAGGACGAACTTTTCAGTGGCCCATATTCATTACTCTTGTAAAATTTCCTTTTAATGCCATATGATAAGCTAGCGAGGCTTGCCCGCAATGTCAGGTTTGCACCTTGTCAAGTTGCTGAGCAATCATGTCGACCGGGTGACACGTTGTCCCGATCAGTTCGGCTGGAGTGTAAAACGGTAATCTAGATAGTGACTACCTGCCACTGTGCTTTTCCTCTCGGCGTTGCTCGGGACCGCAGATTGTAGATGCTTGTAGATGCTCGAAGGTGTTCTCGGCTTCCTCGACTCCTTAACATCCTCAGCTACCTCGGGCCTCTCCACTCGATTATCTACTATGAACGCTGCAGCGTCGGAATGGCTGGGCGAATCCCCTTACTCCATTATCGTATAAACAGTAATCTCCTGTACGGCGTTTCCCTTGTACTTGCAGCGTCAATAGCGTTGGAGCACTGGTTGTTCGGAGAAAAATGAAAAATGAAACGCGCAGGCCCGGTGAATTAAACTCGGTGTGTAACACATTTTTTGTCGACCCTTCTACTGGTCCCAGGAGTTTGTTTATAATCATCGATCTATTTAATATATTCCCGGATCATGGATGTCAGACAGAATTTCAGAATAGTACTTTATTTCACTCGGTGGGAAAATGGCGGTTTTTCGCCATTTTGTGAAATAAAATTTTGTTCGATACTCGTGCGAAAAACGTTTTCTGAACTCGTGTGATTGCAACACTCGTAAAATAGTATCTACAGCATTTTTCGCGCATCCTCTGCAAGAAAGCGCCACTTTCGCCACACTTTACAGGCACGAAAAGCGGGACTTTTCGTGCACGTGTTACAAAATAGTAAATTTCGATACGAGTGCGAAATAGTAAATTTCGATAAGAGTGCGAAAAACGTTTTTCTAACGAGTGTGAGTTTGCAGCACGAGCCGAAGGCGAGTTGTTCAGAAAACGTTGTTCGCATGAGTATCCGATAAAATTTTATTTCACAAGGTGTGAAAATGGGGGTTTTCGCAAATGGGGGTTTGCGAAAAAACCGCCATTTTCCCACCGAGTGAAGTAAAAATGTTTGCCTCACGTATCGTGATCCAATCATCGCGACCGGATGCATCGCTATGTTTATGTATGAAGGAAATGGAGGAATTATGGAGGAGATATGGAGCAATAATACCGATGGGTTGGACGAAGCAAATCATCGGTATCTTTCCGCTATGCCGAAATATCTTTATTATACAAAATCCTACCGCAATATTGGCAATTTCGCTTTTCTGATCTTATGGTCGATCCTAAATTTGACGTCAATTCGAATTTGAGTAGTTACCAGCTCAGTTTTGAGGTCGATAAGAGGTCAAACTTAAGATCGAACCTACGAATGAAAATTCCGCTCTGAAAGTCATTCCTTTACCTGTTTTTTTTTTTCCTCTCCCGATGCGATGTTCCATCTGCCCAGTTTCTTCGCAATTTCTTCGGGCATTCGCGAAGCAAAGCCTTAATGGAGACGGCGAGAATTTCATCGTGATGTCGGTATATCTATGGATGTGCTTTAAATTCCTCCCAACCCGAAGCTGGGAAGGCTGCACGACAGGCACTCGGTACAAAATTTATGGGATCGGTCGCAATGAATAATAGATGCTTGGCCCGATTCTTACGGCTCTATTTACCGCTGCGGCTATCACTGTGCAGACCAAACCCGACCCTAGGTAATCCCCGCATGCACTAACTATATATTTTGTGCTCTTGTATTCTATTACAGCTTCTTTTACCCACCTTGCAAAATGGACCGGTCTTCTATCATTCAGTCTTTGAGATCTCATGCTACTGAAGCATTCAATCACAAAGCGACGTTATCTAAGAAACAATTAATCTACTGTAGTAATCGATTTTTTTTCACGAATCACCCACTTTCGGGGATATAATAATATATAATCTTCTGAGTTAGAGTGCAGAATTGCTACTTTTTTTTGGACTCCTGCTCAGGGATACTCGATTTTCTTATTTCGATTCCGCATTGAAGATATATTGAAGACACATTGAAGAATAAACAGGGAGTACGGGCGAGTGTGTGACTGCTGACCCGTTTTCTCAGTGCAGCTTACCCCCTTTCGATTCTTAGCCATCGATATATCCCAGACAAATTAAGATGTGCCTGATTAATGTTGCAGAAAAAACGGATGAAGGTAAGCCCGGGTATGACGATCCAGGAACCAATCCCGAAGGGATTATATGAGGAGTTTCGTGTGTGTAGGTTCTGCCTTGTCTGTATGTGTGTGTGTGTGTGGGTTACGATAAACCTGGATCAACCTTGTTTCGTATCCCTGTGCGATGCAAGTCGTTACTCCGTACATACGTACTGCATATCCTCAGTCGCATAGTATCCCGCGTGTTTGCATATGGGCTTCGCTAGACAGCAAACCAGAGACAGGGGAGACCACTGTTCGCAACGAGAAACACACACACATCGTGTGTGCAATGTGTGAGGAACTGCCTTGGGATAATCCGAACGAAATAACGTAATAAATCCAGGGAGTTCGTCAAGGTACGAATACCATATACGATGCAGTAGACAACCGCGTTTCTCCCAACCGCATAATTCCGAACGACCGCGTATTTCTGAAAATGACGACCGCGTAAGTCCAATTCGGCCCCTTCTCAAGGTCCGTTATCTGCATGGTGGGGAAACAAACGACGCCTTCCCTTTGCTACCCGCGAATGAAATCGTGGCCGCTGTAAATCCGACAAAGAGGGAACGCGGCGGCAAGCTCGATATGAGACAAAGATCGATGAACTCTTCCTCCTGTATTCTATCGTATTTTATCGTATAATGTATGTATTTTATCGTATTCGAGCATCGGACATAGGGGAGAGCGGGGCAAAATGGCACAGAGGGGCAAAACGGGATTATGAGACAAAACGCAATTTTCCAATAACTTCTGGATATTGGCAGTGGTCGTCCGTGGAGCAAAACAGGGTTGAAAATCCGGATGTATCATTGGGACAAAATGGGGCATTTAAAAATCATTGGAACATTGAGTTTTGCCCTCACTGTCCCATTTTGCCCCACTCTCCCCTATTCCCGCATTTTATCATAAAGGAGAAGCTATCCCGTCGGACAGCCTCAATATGCGCCAATTTTTATTAAGAAGTCAGTTTCGAACTATGACTTGAGCTGCGAAATACATAGAGTAGATTTCTGCAAGCTCGCACCAGTGCGTTGGTCTAGTGATTAGCGTGGTCGCCTCTAAACCAGCGCATCGGTAGGTCGAGGGTTCGATTCCCGGTGCCGTGGTTTCGTCGAGAAATAAAAATATGGGCGGGACATAGCCCCAGATATATATACTTGAGGCACACGTGATCTTGGCCGTGTGTGCTACAAGTATGCAGCTGTACTCCATGTTTACATTCTCGGCGAAACTGGACGTAGCTCCGGTGCCATGAAGCGAATCTGAGACCGACCGTATCGGCATAGATTTTCTGCAGTTTCCCTATGCCTGTAGTTTTAAGACTAAGGTGAATGCGATTCAGGGGGGAAGTCGGCTGCGGTCGCAAAAAATGGGGGTACTGATTGCTCGGTGCGTAAGGACGAAAAAACAGAAATGGACAAAAAATAAATGAGGACTTAGTAGTTACGCATCAACCGAGCCGACCCGCTATAGGGCAGTAGCTTTGAGAAGCGGGGGACCATTTTCCGGGGGTTTGGGGGGCGCGGCCCCCCAACATGTCCCACGCAACCGAACGGGGCCGAGGGGTTTGTTCCAGTTACGGCCAAATCCTCCCTGTGACGATCGGCGCAAAATGAGAGAAGAAATCTCCTTGCGACATTCGTTCCTGTAATTTTCGAGTTTGTTCGCCTCTGGGCATCGACAACAAATTTTTAGTCACAAAAAAATAAAAACGAAAAATAGAAGAAAAGACCGGAGCTTAACGAACGTCGAACGAGCCAGCTTTCGAGATAACGACACAATCAGCCCTCGGCTTTCACGATAGCTCCTTTTTTTCGACAATTTCCACACCCTGGTACAAGCTGCAAATAATAACCATTACTTTTTCACACGCTACCATTATTTCATTAGCTTCATCAGTCCAGCTGTATATATATATATATATATTTATCAGTCCAGCTATATATATATATATGCTTGTGTGTGTGTGTGTGTGTGTGTATTATCAGTTATATTTAATTGTAGTCCGACCACAGCAACGCCCCAACCACCACTCTCATTTTTATTCGTCGCAACGAAATAATGTATTACGATTCCACCCACACACCCCCGGCATTCAATGCACACACGTCACTCGAGAGTTCACTATTATCCTCGTGCATTCACAGATATTTATTCGCGTATGAAAATATATTCGGCGACTATTCGAATTGTCGATTGAAAAGCGAAGCACGCGCTCATTCATAAATTTCATCTTATCGCAGTGTACTTTAAACTTTCATTTCTCGGACTTTAATCCCACTTCTCTTTATCGACAAAAGAGTAGACACCCATGTAAAAAAATGTTTATCTATCGTTGACTTCTGGTGGATCTATAAATGCGTATCTATCAAAACTCTTTGACTGTTTAAGCAATAACTGTGAAAATAACTAAGTCTGCAATTCGTCGGTCTATGGACTTTGGGTAGTATGCAATATGAAGTCTATCTTCAGTGAATGTACATAATAGATCTAGCGCAGGTTGTTGGTAGTTCAAGTTTTTTCTTTTTACATACGAAGGCTCGATAAACTATGTAACAAATGCAAAAGCAGCTTGTGCCTTTTGCATTTTGTCGTTTCCGCCCTTTCGATGTTAAACGTTGCCTCATAAAAAAAGTTTCACGGTCGCGGTGTACATAATTTTACATTTCCATGAAATGTTCTCTCGTGAATCGCAGCTTTCGCGTGGAGTAATAAAATGTGCAGTACATGGTCGAGCGGGAAGGAAAAAAAGAGATGAAAGCGGAGTGTGTGTTAGGCAACAGCGAGCCGATGATTATCTAATGTGACTGGTACGGAAAGCCTATTGACGGCAAAACCATGCGCGTAGGGCTTCGGAATGGACAGTCCCGACGGACATGGCAACTTACGAGACACGCGTAGAGCAGTGTAACTGGGGAGTTACACACCTCTTCTTTTCATAATCGTCGACGGGTTAAAAACCCCTCACAACGACAAAGACGACGATAACGACAAGCGACGACCGTGAAAGGAACATAAGGAATTCAACGAAGCCATACGGGAAGGGTGATGCGGGTGACCCAGACCCGAGAGCTCTCGACACAGCAATGGCCTTACCCGAGAATCGCGAGAAACACCGACCGCGAGTTCGTGCCCCTGAAAGCTATCAGCCTTGCTATTGCATATCAGCCTTGGCGGTCAACTCGACCGACGAGTCCTTCGACGGGCCTCGGTATGCGATTAATGGAGACATGGAAATATTCGAGAATAAGTCGGAAGTAATTAAAGACTGCGCGGAAACTCGTTCGGCTGAACTGATCAGGATTACGTCATTGGAGTTTGGATCGCGCTTCCTTCCGTCGTCGACAGAGCGAGATAGGGATCGTTTCGACATAGATAGGGTAAAAAGCGCCAACTACAGATTCGAGGGAAGGTTTATATCTCGGCACAGATAAGTTACAAACGCGTACCTTTGCCAGGGGTTGATGGAGTTTCTGAAAAGTTAAATTGCTGAGGGAGAATTGCGGGATCCGGGGAACACCGTTCTTCTTGGTATTTTTTTTGCCTGGGGAGAGAGGTAGAACTGAAAAGGGAGGAGAGAGTCGTTGAGGAAAGAGCCGCGCGTTAACCGGGGAGATCAGTAAGCTAGGAGAAGGGAAGAGGCGGCACGAAAGTGCAAGCAAGTCCGGGAAAAGAGCTTTCGCACCTGCTCGTTGTCGTAGTACATCTCGACTAATCTACCCGCTGCATTCCGTTTTTAAACCCGTCTTCGTCACGACAGACGGCGCACGGTGCCCGCTGTTCCAGACTAATTTTGTCCCAATTCAATATTGTAAGGTAGCGCGGCCGGCGGTTGAGGTCAAAGGAACCTGGGACTAAGCGGTTATACGGTCCAGATCTCATCCTCAGCAAAATTCACAGCTAGACTCATCTCAGTTCATTAGCAATTTCCTGTTGGTGGGTCTTTGGCGAAAACCCTTCAGCCATTCCATCGGATAGTTTGATTCCTGATCAGAGTGGGTCATTATCAGCTAGTGGATAAAACAGGTGAGGCTGTTTTTAAAGAATAGACCAACCCGATTTTCCATATAATGTTATTACAGTTGGTTTTGAAAAGGCGACAAAAATCCAACCTCCAGAAGATTAGGCTAGAAGTCAGTTTGGCGCACGAATCAACCGCTTGGTTGTCAGATTTTTTCCATGTTGGACAATTATGTTAACCAATCGTTTGCCAAACTTTTCATAGCGTAAAGCGCTAAAGCCCAATAACCATTATTGGGCTTTAGCGCTTCTGGCATATTATGCCAGAAGGGAGGAAAGTGCGTGTTTTCATCGAGTGTGAAGTTTGATGCCCGAGCGAAGCGAGGACAGAAATTCACACGAGGTGAAAATGCACTTCCTCCCTTGTCGCATACGATATTTTTTTCCCGACTTCGTTAGAACAACCACATTTCTTGCGTCGCAAAATCGTGATATTCGCCAATGACCATTACTCCCCGGGAATAATAGAGCTTGGGAATAAGAGGGAGTGATGAGCCCTATTACTCCCCAGGGAGTAATGTAACTGTACCGCGCATGCGCACAGGTTAGTAATGATCATCGGTCAATAATAGGCTATTTTCTTATTTTAGCGAAGTCGGAAAAAATTAGTACATTACTCCACGAGTTAGAAAAAGTGTTTCGCACGAGGGATGTACGAAATTTTTCATCATAGGGTGCGAAAATGGCGGTTTTACGCACGCGAAGCGGGCGGAAAAGTGGCCGTTTCCGCACCGAGTGATGAAAAGATTTTTTTAATCGAAATACCACTTTACATATGAAACATGAAAGTGCCCCCTTAAGTGACCAGCATTCGGGCACTCTCCCGTATATCGGCCGCCCGTGCGCGTAAACTTTACGATGGCACCATGAGGAGCTACAGCTCGCCCCCCAAGGGCTGGAGATATCCTTAAATTTTATTTTTCACTTTAGGAAACGTGGAATGCATGTGTCACATACTTTTCCGCGTAACCTTCGTGTACGTTTATTGCAAGCTTCCCTGTTGTGCAATATCCTGTCTGGTGGGGACATGCGATACACTCTTATGTCTCATTTCCCTCTGGCTTGTGCGATGGGATTCTTGATGATTATATTCGGTAACCTTTGCCTCCGAAGGCATGTCGGAACGAGTGTCGCACTCGGCACAATGCCACAAGTAGGAAGGAACAGCAGAGATTGCTGAGGGACGGGATAAAGAAGGATCGGAGTCGAGCTCATGATCGATAAGACAATGTAGTGGGGTTTGAACTTTGTAGGGATAATGAAATTTCCTTTCTTTCGAAGAAGGTCATGATCATTGGACTGCTGCTGCTTCATCTTCCTCCCACACTGCTTTTCTCTAGTTGGCCGATCTCACGCATTTTCCCGTCGCGCATCTTAAATTCCATTTTCCTTTGGTTATCCTTCGCTCTCTATCCTCAGTCGGAAAATTTCACTACGTACGGAGAGTAATATATTCGATGTAACTCTTTGAGATTCTTTTTTGAAAAAAAAAATGAAAGACAATAATTTCTTTTACTGTCACAAGCAGCATCAGCGCTGGTGCTCCTAGTCGGTTCGTTACTGTATCTCAAATCAGCTGTGTTTTAATTGCCGCTAACAGTTAGCTACCAATCACTCTGCAGCGCGGTGTTAGTGTTTGCTAGTCAACATCCCAAAGCTTGCATCCATGCGAGAATTTTAAATCGAAACTTCACTTTGCAGCCGAGATATTGAGATCCTCCCTCAGGTGGAAGCGGCATTCGCTCATTCGCCCCTACATCGATCTCTCTTAGTCTATCGAAACCTTATCCCCCGCTGCTGAGTGTATTTCCCCTCCAACGAACAGGCCAACCATCTCCTCCGCCTGTACTTCTGTTCCGTTCAATAATCCTCCCGAGCTCTGTGTGAACCACTTCCCGTTCTCAACTTCTATCTCCCCGCGCCGTAAGCCTTTTCCGCCATCCCACTACAGTTGCATCCCACTCTATCACCGCTTTCTCATTCAAAGCGCAAAGTTTCCTATCTCTTCTTATACTCATGTTTCAGTCATGCCTTCCTATCATTTTATACGTCTGCGGCATGAGTTGCTGCAAAGCTCGGCATCTTCATGGAAAAATACGGATTTTACGGGACTCAGGGCATATTCATCATCCTCATATAAACCTAATTCTTTTCATCGTTTCACGATACGCGGATCCACGCGAGGCAAGATCAAATTCCACTCGACTTGTGCTCTCGGGTACGGCCTTCTTTTTACAGTAGACCGATAATCGATTGGCCACGCTCTATTTTCGATTCGGGCGCTATCCGAGAAGGTTTCAAATGCATGCAGGTTTTAATTAGCATGCTCTGAAGAAGGAAGGACTGCGATTGCCTTCGTATTCTTTCATGTACAATCCCGTATTATCCCATACGACGTTACTGTGTGGGCAACGAGATTGTCAGGAGAGAAGTCCCTGAGCAGAAACACCCGCCCCACGAGAGCTTGCGGCAACGACACGATTATTGATTTTAGCTCTTCAATCGGAACGGTTTGTCGCGTTCCCAGGACGCCACCAAGGAGCAGGGAGGAACTTGGGAGTTCTTCACGAGACGCGGTAGTCCCGGCAGCGGGTAGGCGTTCGTTCACTCGTTTGTATTGATAACATTGGGGTATTTAAGGTGTTAAATCTTGCATAGAGAGTGTTTTCGGGTACCTATTTCTTCCAGCGAAGTGGAATTTTTCTCCAGAAATAAGGGATAGAGGCTCAAATTCTTAAATGGCCCATATTCACCACTTTTACCCTAAATAGACAATAAATGATTCTGGATTACAGTTGAGATAGAGGAAAAGACAGAGAGCTATGCGTATATAGTTAAGTGGTCCTTAAATTGAACATTTTTGAATTTTTTGGGTGCTTCCCCAAAAAATTGTATTGTCGTGAGGTATAAAATAAAAATGCGATGTGCAAAAAATCTCCGAAATCAATGCATTTTTAGTGGTCACTACCGGCTATTGAAAAAATGAAAAACTTCGGAAAATTTAAATTTAAAGTAAAAATGAAATATTTGGGATTTCCTTGGAGCCACCCCGCACTTCCAAAGTATAACGAATAAGAAAAAACTGTGCGTAATCCCTATGAAATCAAAACATTTTTGGAGGTCGCCACTGAGGGTTAAAAAAACAAAGTTTTCGACAAATATAGCTAATAGTCACAAAATGTTGTAGAGGGTGAAAACTCATCGCGGAAAAATACCCGAATATTTCATTTGGAAAGATATGTTTGTTGTAACAAGCCGAAAATACAGACAATGCTTCCTCATAGAAGAGGTTTCGCGAATAAAGGAACATTATGAGAAAGCGATATGAAAATTTCAATTTTCAACTTTTATGAGAAAGCGATATAAAAATTTCAATTTTCAACTTTTTTATCTAATCTTTGTTACAACAAACATATCTTTTCAAATATAATATTCGGTTATCTTTCCGCGGCGGATTTTCACCTACAACTTTTTTTTTTTTAACTATTAGCTATATTTGTCGAAAACTCTGTTTTCTTAACCCCCGGCAGCGACCTCTAAAAATGCTTCGATTTCATAGGAATTTCGCAGAGTTTTTTCTTCTTCGTTATACTTTGGAAGTGCGGGGTGGCTCGAAGGAAATCTCGAATATTTCAGTTTGACTTTAACTTTAGATGTTCTAAAGTTAAACATTTTTTAAATAGCCGGTAGCGAGTTCTAAAAGGCATTCATTTCAGGGACATTTCGCACATCGCATTTTTATTTTATACCTCACGATAATATGTGGTGGCCCCCAGAAAATTCAAAAATGTTAAATTTAAGGACCGTCCTAGTATATAGAATAATTGCTACATAGGTCGTTGCATTTTTCTCGGCAGTATCCTTACCATCCCGCTCCGCCTGTAATTACACCGGCAATTGAATTGAAATATCCGATCCAAGGTAGATCGTCGTTTCGTGCCGGAGAGTGATAATCCCGTTCTCCAGGAAGCCCCACTTCGGAAGTTCTCCCGGCAGTTGCTGCCAGCAGCGCAGCGACCAGTAGGAACCCTTATTACCCAAAGGAATTGAACTGGGCAATCCTCGATACCCTCTCACCTCGTTGCTTCGACTCCTCCTCGTTTTCTTATCACATAGTACATATATATCGGACATATGCACAGGTATGCAGGTAGACATCTGCCATATTTCTTCCCGCTTTTAATCTCAAGAATCATCATTTATATTTCGCCATTAATTTTTATCCCATAATGCCTCTCGAGTCGCTGCCGGACTTTCATAGCTGCGAACTTTCTCGTACTACCGACTACTTGCCGGACGTCCGTCTTCCGCGATAACGTTTGTCGAATTGAGTAAATGCAATAAGAACGGTACGCCAGAGATTCTTACGAAAAAGTGAAGAAGGCATGCGCCACAATATCGATTCATAAGTGAGTCGATCGAGCAGTGATTCTCGACGAATAATCACTTCGATATTGCGAATCATATAGAGCTCGAAAAGGCAGCCCTCAAAGAGTCTGGTAATTATATATTGTACAAGCAGGTCGTTGCGGCTCGCGCCCTCGCTGTGGACTATGGAATTTAGAAAACGGATATTTAGATTTCGGGAGATTTACCGGAAATACGTCACTTCCGGTTACAAAATCTCACTTTTAGACTTGGAAGTGACGTCATACCGGAAATACGTCACTTCCGTTCTCATAAATCTCATTGCGTTCGTTCTTGCACGTGGAAAAGTTTATTGGGGAAAATGTTCGCGATGGGAGGATCGACTGCGGTAGCGAGAAAATAACTGGTGGAGTAGACACCTCCGTTCATTTTTTTCCGCTGATGAAAAGACAAACTACTGTTACAGCTGCTACGGTTTCCTTGCCGGCGGTCCCAACCGCCCAACTTTTCTCAGTTTCATGACAATGGCCAACGTGCCAACGTCCCGAAAACCATCGCGCGTGGAATCGTCCGCCATTTGCGTAACTTTCCTCTTAGCTTAATGCAGCAAGTTTCATTGGACAGTGTAGTGCGGCCAGGTGGTCCATATTACGAGGGCCGTTACCGTCCGCTTCCCCGAACTCACCGAGGATGGCGTAAATCAACAGACACGATCTCTCACGCTTACCTGAACTCCCTCGAAACCCTCGACCCCACCGAAGCACCGCCATCAACCCTCGAGTCGATATTAATTTCGGGACTTTCCCGGGCTCGCGCGTACGACGCCCCAATTGCAATTTTTCAGCGTAAAGTCGAAGGCTGCAAAAAAAAAAAAAATGTTCTCTTCATCAGAATGTTCCATTATTCGCAATGCTGCGTCTATGAGGAAATAACAAATAGGTGAGACCGGGGACAAAAGTAACACGGGTCATTTGTGACAAACGGCTGCGCAACGCTGCGCATGATCAAGCATCAGATATGAAGTGAGCAATATTATAAACATCGCCTCATAAGGTGATGTTTATAATGTTGCTCACTTTGCGCAGCCGCTTGTTAGAATTGACCCGTGTTACTTTTGTCCCCGGTCTCCCCTACAGAAGATGCCTTCGCCTAGAAGAAGCTTTGGAAATTAGCGAAAATTATGAGGAAACTATATGAAAATTTCAATTTCTATATTTTTTTGTATTCGTTCAGGACGCGCCCAAAGTTACTTACAAATAACTCGCAACTTCGATAGCGTGCAATGACAGAGAATTGACAGCGCGAATAAACCAACAAATGTCTCTCTCAATATTTTCGAGTCTTTCGTAGTACGGGGTATTTTAAGGAAGAAGCGTCGTCTTACGAGGCTTCGGCAAGAAATTCCGGAACAAGACAGCAGTCTGACGTACACAGTTAGGATGCAGTTAGCACGAGCTCGATGAAATACCGGTGTCGGCTAGAAAAAGTGAGGAAGAGCGATGGACAGAACCGGCTATATCGTATATATCGAGCGAAGTTCAATGCCAGTGGATAAGTGCGGCGCTGGCTAAACACGGACTATCGTTGGCCTCGTCGTCGCACACTTCGTGCCTGCCAGTATACCGTATTGCTATAATACACAGCACACGTGCATTCGATGCGGCCGACGTGCTCATGGACGACCTTGGTTGTGCATGAGCAGTTGAGATATGAAGAAAAAAAAATTATATATTAGACACAGCGATTGCAATCCGATGCGGCGGTAATCGGTACTCTGCAATAGCCGCAATGAATTAACTTCCTATAAATAATTTTGTTACGTCTCACCGAACACAAGCTTGCGAAAGTGATAGTAAAATTAACGTCGCGCGAAGTAACAGGTTATATAAAAATAATATCGATGGCGATACACCAGTGTTAAATTATTTGTCGCTCGAACGAGTCACTGGTTGAGGGAATGTATATGTTACAGTGACGATACATTCACGCTATTTAATCTTTAATTTAATATTTAAATAGCAATGAATTAACTTCCTATAAATAATTTTGTTACGTCTCACCAAACACAAGCTTGCGAAAGTGATATTAAAATTAACGTCGCGCGAAGTAACAGGTTATATAAAAATAATATCGATGGCGATACACCAGTGTTAAATTATTTGTCGCTCGAACGAGTCACGGGTTGAGGAAATTTATATGTTACAGTGACGATACATTCACGCTATTTAATCTTTAATTTAATATTTAAATAGCAATGAATTAACTTCCTATAAATAATTTTGTTACGTCTCACCGAACACAAGCTTGCGAAAGTGATAGTAAAATTAACGTCGCGCGAAGTAACAGGTTATATAAAAATAATATCGATTGCGATACACCAGTGTTAAATTATTTGTCGCTCGAACGAGTCACGGGTTGAGGGAATGTATATGTTACAGTGACGATACATTCACGCTTTAATCTTTAATTTAATATTTAAATAGCAATGAATTAACTTCCTATAAATAATTTTGTTACGTCTCACCGAACACAAGCTTGCGAAAGTGATAGTAAAATTAACGTCGCGCGAAGTAACAGGTTATATAAAAATAATATCGATTGCGATACACCAGTGTTAAATTATTTGTCGCTCGAACGAGTCACGGATTGAGGGAATGTATATGTTACAGTGACGATACATTCACGTCGCAAATATCTCTTTGCGGAACGGTTCTATGTCTATTCCGTCACTGTAGCTTTTATTTACAATGATGAATGAACTTTACCACGAGCTGCAAATACGATACGAAATAAACAAAGCCAGTGTCTACACGGAAAACAGGATCAATAACAATTCTGTGATCTACGAGAAAAAAATACTGTGTATTCCAGGAATGTTTATATTTCATATAATGCCAAAACAGCGAGCATGTTTAATGAGTATGGATGTGTGAATATTACTGGAATGATCCTGTAAAATTGTCGAGTCCTTCATGCATACTTGGACCTATTTTCTTAAAAAGTCCATCACATTTTAACAACGTTAGCGTGACAAGTGGTATACGACGCTGTTACAGACATTTTATGTCAAGATTAAATTTTGTTTGATCATGATTAAATATCACAAGTAGATAATATCGTGACTTCCCGCACGGTAAACAAAAAGTGTACGCGACATTTTTTTGCGAGGAAATATTTTCTTTATATAAGTTGTATATTTCTCATATACGCGAAAATATGTAGGGGAGGCAAAACGCGCACTGCTTGAACTTTCTTATAAACTATTTGTTTCAGTTTTCTGACGTTCCTTAACTACGAAAAGAGCGGAAAAGAAGTTAAATTGATCGTGAAAAAAATATATATGTCGATCGAATAGGAATTTTTTTACACTTCATTTCGAAAAAGTGTTGAGCAAATTCACTTTTTGCTTTCTCATGGAGCTGTTTTCGTTAAAAAAATCGAAATTTTCGTGTCAGAGTGCTTAAAATAATCTAAAATGTTGAGAAATGCCATTTTTAGCTGGAGTCCGGATGTATGTTTGTGTGTGTGTGTGTTTTTTTTTCTAGGAATTCAGTTTCCTCTGTAAGGAAGCAAAAAATGAATTTGCACAAGATTTTTTCGAAAAATGTTTTTAAAAAATGCCTCAAATTCCAATTTGACTGATTTTTCGCACTCTTCGTATATAATGAACGTCAGAAAACAGAAACAAGCCGTTTATAATAAAGTTAAGAGGGTGCCCATTTTGTCTCCAACTCTCCCAACTTTCAACTACTTGCTCGAACATATATCCGTTACATATCTCTCAAAATATGCTGAATATGGCTTGCCGCAATTAACTCGTGAATCAATGACTGGGCCATATTCATCACTCTTACCTGATATACAATTCTTTATAAAAATAATTGCTTCACGAATTATTTCGCATATACCCTTTTTCTCCGGGTTTGAAACGAATATCACAGTGACACCCATATTAGAAGAAATCTCAATATTTTTATACGGTTAAAAGTGGCGAATATGGTCCGGTCCATCGACTGTTGATCTGCGTGCAGATCGAAGTGCGCCATATTTCCCACTTTTATCTTCGGACCTAAAAATTATGCAACTGTTACGGTAGGCTTTCTGTGGAACAAATATTCACTGACACGTATCGTTATCGAGTTTTGAAAGACAGAATTGATTAACGGGTGTTTCAATTATCCGGCCACGTGGAGAACCCGTCTGGTGACTCGTTCTGATTGTGGCTGATTGGATCCATACGGATAATTCCTGAAGTACAACCAAGTCAAACAGGGTCGGCGCAAAGTCAAAAGGATCCGCAACGATGAGTACCATCGACAAGAGCGAATGAGAGTCAGTTG
Source organism: Exephanes ischioxanthus (assembly GCA_958510785.1). Lineage (NCBI taxonomy): Eukaryota > Metazoa > Arthropoda > Insecta > Hymenoptera > Ichneumonidae > Exephanes > Exephanes ischioxanthus. The sequence goes on from OY294025.1 coordinate 8,181,001, forward strand.
TCGAGAATTCGATCTCTCGCCTATTCGCGAATCCCAGCGAATTTCGCGTGGGGCGCACTCTCCGCTCTCCGATTACTCGGTAATCCTAGCCGAGTGAGTGTAGGAGTAGAAGTGCTCGAACCAGGCATTTCGTCCCGTTAACCATCTTACTCATTGCGCATCTAATTGCTATCGTTGGCAATGTGACCTCCATCGATTATTCAGATCTAGAGTAATGTCAGAGGATGGCCTAAAGGTATTTACGAAATTCGGCATTCACATATGCGGATTTAAACAAAAATTAAAAACTTCGATCACTTGCTTGTGTTGATACCAGTAAGGTATTTTAAGTCTCAACTCTTTCTGATTAGACTTAAAATTATCACACAAGATTTCTTAATTTTCCTTGATCTCCATGGTCCATATTACCCAGCAGACGAAAAAAGCGATTAAAATGGACGACCGCCCGACGTCCGTGAACAAAAAAATCCTAAAAATATTGCATCTCAAGCCCTTTATAGAGGGAATATTTAATTCGGGTACTTAGTCCCTGCACCGAAGTGAAATGTATTTCCAGGAATGGGAAATATTGGCCTACACATTTTTTCGTGGCCCATATATCTCAATAGCTTCCTCTATGCTGAAGCAAACATTTTTTGAACTTGAGCTACATCAATGCCTCCGATGTTTCGAGGTTTAACATTTGAGTCAACCAGCACGACATGACAAAGCCTCATACTCCGAATAATCACGGATGTATTTCAATACGTTGATTTATTTTCTTGTCCCCCAGTCGAACGTCAGTGTGTGTTGTGTATAAAAGCTCCAGCGTGATTACCAGAGTGCAAGCAAAGGGGATCCCGAATGATTAAAAAAATATTGAAAAAAATCTCGTGATATCCGTACGAATATTCGCTATGTACATTATATCGGGGCATGCGAGCTGAGCGCTGATGACGTTGACGCGCCGAATGCCAAGATTGCAGAGTCGTGAGAGATTAATAATGCCCGTTGCTAAAAATGAAAAAGAGAGAGTGAAAGAGAGAACCGAGGCGTGGGAGTTTCGTGACGACGGAAACATTCATTCTCTGCCCGGGGGGGGGGGGGGGGGGGGGGGGGGAAATAGCTGCTGTGATCTCGCCGTCTGATCTTGAACGAATAATTAAACTGCGAACGTTTTAGTGGATCATCGTGCCGCTCGTGTTGAACAGAACGGAGCGAAATTAATCACCCTACGTATAATTAAAATGAAATCTTGTTGATGAAAAAAATTGATTTCAATATATCTTGGTACTTTTCCATACAGACGTTTTAAAACTTTCTCCACGAGGAAACCAATTTCGGTCAACTGATTTTCTCGGAGGAGTAATGGGTGGGGTGGCTTTGTGAATGACGATAAAAAAATTAGGGAGCATCTGTGCGCATCTAATTTCCATAATTTTTAAAAATCAAATACGATTTAAAAAGTCTCTATGAAATAAAAAATGCGCCCAAACAAGACCCGACCGAGATTTATCCGACGTGTCCTATGCTTAGCTCCGAGATGATGCGAAAAATGGTGAGAGCCAGCGAGAGGTAGGAAGGGGATGGTCTGTTCGCTTCGGTGCAATTTTCCGATGTGTGTCGTCGGGGGTTCTCAAAGTAGGCCTCGATATGACACCACCAGGAAATAGAGACAATCGCATGTCGGCAGCCTGCGGAATATACGTACTATTGTTACTTCTTTCATTTTGTACTTGACGATTCCTGCCGGCGGCAATATTTTTTATCCCGTTAGCAGAAGGCCCACGAAACTCGTGTAATTATCGGGCGGAGAATTTGGGGACTTGTAGATATTAGTATTGCAGATGGACGGGCGAAGTAACGAAGAGAGAAAACATATGTTGATCACCGCGATTCGAACCCGGATTAGTCGGTTACCGAGTAACCTATGTAACCTAGAAATTTCTCTCACTCGAATCGTTCTCTTATATGCAATACATGTGCAACATCCCGTCGCAATGTGAAACTTTTTTGCTCCAGAGATCAGCCCGTGCTCGCACTTTTCTGCTCTCGACATTTTGTTCAATCGATGCGGACGCCACGACATCTTTTTTCCCGCCCCCTCAAAATCAAACGCGTGTACGCGATGTCTGGAAATATAGTTAATATTTCCGTGATGAAAGCAAACTCGCTCGTGTAGAATCGAACAAATGTTTGCGCATCGATATCGGCGGAAATGCGAAACGAAAAAGCGATAAAATAGTGGCTACCGCATCAGTGCCAGATGCATCTGATGTGCAATGTCGAACGACGGGATGTGGAGAAAAATTTTATGGTATACGATGAAATATGGCAATAGTGTCGGGGGAAACATCTAGTTTCATCGCTGAAGGGAATACATCTGACATCTCGTTTTTTACTTTAGGAACAAAAAATCGTAGGTTTTGTAGAGTAATGAGTGAAGCTTTGATAATTATTTGTAATTTCGCCTTTTTCAATTTTTAAAAAATATCTTGTATTTTCTTTCGTAAAAGTGTATGTTCGATTTCGACCTTGAAGAATAATGCGGGGAGAGGGGGTAGGATGAATACAAATAGTACATTACTCCACGAGTTAGAAAAAGTGTATCGCACGAGGGATGTACGAAATTTTTCATCACAAGGTGCGAAAATTGCGGTTTTACGCACGCGAAGCGGGCGGAAAAGTGGCCATTTCCGCACCGAGTGATGAAAAAACAGTTTTCCTTTATCGTTTTGTTTATAGCCTCCTCTATAAAAAAACGTCCACTGATTGATTTTGGCATTTAGAGGAAGCTATACTTACAATATAAAATGTGAAAGGACAAAATTTAATGTAAAAAGTCGTTAAATCAAATTGCCGTCATTCGTTCTTTCGAGGCCATGTCTAATGTATGAAATTTAAACGGTTGTATCTATTTTCGTCAAATATAATACCTCAATGATTTTTATCGCCCACGAATACCTTTTCCTATTGCGAATCTCGTATGTGATGAGAGAGCGAGAAAAAATTGCGAAATAAAAAAAATTATCGAGGACGTCGGTATTATCCGCTCGACAGTTTACTCATGTTGGTCCCCGATCCTGTGACAGGCCCGTGAGTTTGGCGAAGCCATCAGCTTAGCGCTGCTGGAGTGAAAGGTGAGAATTTCACGGTCTGCTGAGCCGTCACTCGTTTGGCTCGCACGCGGAACATCAAAAAGCAGCGGCTACACCGTAGAATCTCTATATGGCAGTGCGGATAGGGAAGTGCAGGACCAAGAAAGGTTTTTCCCTCTTGGTGAACCGAGCGAAGGTTTTGCATGTTGGAGAGCGGGCGGAAATGTTGTTTCTCGACTCTTCATCTCCGAACGTACGTCCAAACGAATACGTATCCACGTGTACCTGTACCTGTCATAGAGCTTTCAACCTGCGTTGAAAACTCGTCGCTTCTCCGGTCGGGGATTACGCGTTTTGCGACGTAACTATACACACACACAACCGCATGCGTATGCCGCGATGCATTGGGTCAATCTTGCACTTATCTCTTTTTCGCTATTCCAATTACACTCGCTTCACATCGGCGTATGATTGTTCGCAAAATCAAAAAATGGTACATTTCTCTCTTTCCTCCTCGTACAAAAATCCTGAAGATTTTATATATATATATATATATATATATATATATATATATTTTATTGAGCTGGGATGTTGCGATGGAGCTATCCAATTAAACTGAGGTAGGATATCATCGAGTAACAAATTTGTGCAGGAGCAGAATGGATGTTCTCGTCACCTGTACTGTTCAAGCCGTTAGTGGAGTAACGAGAGATTGATCGAGTCTGGGGCTGCCAACATGAGATTTAACCATCGGCAAGACTACGGGATCGCACCAGTAGCCGAGGATCTTGTACTCGCCCGGCGCTCGAGCCAGTATCCGCCCGACCCACGGTATTGAGTCCGACCGAACATATCGGTTCGATGAAAAATGTTATCGCTGCGCCCGTACCGGAGACAGTATCAATGCTTTATTCCGTAGATTTATGGTCGGCAAATATTATTCGAAAACCATGAGTGTGTCTCGGGTCCACTCCAGTGCCCTCCGGGTCGACTTCAAATACATTTGAGCTGTATCACACAGTTCTTTCACCCTGTGTTCCTTAATCCACACGTTTCCGTCACCAGCTCCATTCGAGATACATTCCAAAAAACAAAGTTTCTTTGTAACGTCACTTATGATTGGAAAATCTCACTCTTAAACCGGACGAGGCGCCACGCAGAATTATTTTTTAAATGTTGCGACGTCACTTTCCTTATCAAAATCTTAGTTTTCAACCGGAAGTGACATCACACGGGAGAACGACAGGTCATATTCCAAAATCTTGGTTTCGACCGGAAGTGACGTCATAACGAAAATACTTCACTTCCGGTTTACAAATCAAATTTATCGACCGGAAGTGACGTCATATTGGAAATACCTCATACCGGAATTGACGTATTTTCGGTATGACCGTCCGGGCGGAAAATGCAATTACGAAATCGAAAGTGACTTATATCCGTATGACGTCACTTCCGGTCGAGCACTGATATTTCGACCGAAAGTGACGTCATAGCAAAATTTGTCAAATTTTTCGGCGTGACGTTCTTACCGGTTTACAAGTGAGATTTTCAAACCAGAAGTGAAGTCACGGAAATAAAAAAAGTTGTCTGCCAAGCAGTGGCGTAGTACCATTATGCAGTGCTTATTAGTGCTCGGAAGATCGTCGTCTTCGTTCTGTCTACCTACGCTGGCCCCAGACTGACCGATATGGCGTTTCGGCATACTGCAACCAGTGTAGAGCGAGCAACGTTTTTACCAATTTCTTGCGGTACAGTAGAACCTCGATAATCCAAACCCGTCGGGACTGAGTCTAGTTCGGATAAATGAAAAGGATTTTTTTACCGGATTATAACATGGATATAACAACTAAGACATATAAATGAAATAATAGTATAACATTAAACTTCCTATCATATTTCCAACGTCAAAGTCTTATTTCAAGGATTCTGTGAAATAAAGATACCTTTAAGGTTGTTGTGCGGCTGAGCCAGGGGAGGTGAGGTACGAGGGGAGCGCCCTTTGCTTATACATTGGGTCGACAGCCAAAAATACAGACAATGCATCCTCATAGAAAAAGCTTCCCGAATAAAGGAACCTTATGAGAAAGCGATATGAAAATTTCAACTTCAAACTTTTATGAGAAAGCGATATAAAAATTTCACTTTTCAACTTTTATGAGGAAGCGACATGAAAATTTCAATTTTCAGCTTTTTTATCGGTAATGTAGGTAGCTGTAGCAAATTGGGCATGTCGATACGGTAGGTAGTGCCATTTTCATTCATTTATCTCACATGACCGAAATTTCCTGCCCGCATCGCGTTTCGTTTAATCAATAATCAATTAACGATGCTGTAAATCGTCATGCAGAAGGTGCCAAACGTTAAAGCGATAATCCGATTACCTTTACATACTTGTCTACGTACTGGTAGCATTTTCTTGGAAGATATCAACTACATACGACGGTAATGATGATGGCAGTATGTCGATGTTGCCCCGCAACAGCCTCAAATCAATTACTTATAACTATACCTCACTATACGCAGGTGTAGCTTGCACACTGAAAAAGAGGGACGTTTTTATAACGCGGTACAGTGTATATAAACTGTAAATATTAATAGATTGTCATCAGGGTCAAAGCCAGTTCCACCTTTCCCTCACATCAATGAAAAATTCTAGCCAGTTATGACATCATCGATAGCGGCACTGACCACCGGTCGCCTACTACGTATACGCTCGTCACGTCGATGTCAAAGTCGTCCACTCTTGCGTGCTTTACGTTATATCCACAATCATGCGATTCTCATTTTATATCGAACGCCGTCACGGGCCGTTCAGCGACTGTGGGCTCGCGTGATATTATTAGATACCGGTATACCAAAAGAAAGTCCAGCGTCCATCGATCGGCTGCAACGATATAGGGAAATATTGTAGGAAGGCTGAAAAAGCCTTTGGCGATATGCAGACCGTAAGTATAGCGCCGCTACCCGGCTAACTTGTATTGTAAATATGCAAGCCCCGAATTCCTGAAATATCGGAGCAACCGTATCGATACCCCAATATTACGTAAAAGGCAGACCTATGCAATATAACGAAAAAAAAACCACACAATCCCTGTATGTATCGCGTGTAACGAGAGTGCATTCCGCAAGCGTATGCAATGCGATAGTGAGCATACGTATTTCAAGCCGAGGCGCCGAGCCACTTTGCCTTGATCGCTTTCCTTCGTGACCAAGGTAAATCTGAATTATTAAAAGGACATGGCACTAACCGTGACTGGCTGATCCTTCGAAGGTTCGCTATTTTGGCTTCCTCGTACATGAAGCTTCTCGCTCATGGTTTGTTTTATTATTTTTTTAAATACGTTCTTGTGTAAACATGTTGGGGCATTTTTATCTCTCTACCACTCACAACTCTATCAGAATAACTCTACTGTATTAGAACTTTACCCAAAATCTCTACACTGTATGAAAAAAAAACTTTGCCAGAGCGAACCAGTCGTCAACAACTTTATCACCTAACAAGTCTATGGGAATATAGGCTTCTAAGAAAACCTCTACCGGTAGAGTTTTATTTTCATTCTGGTAGAATTTTCATTTTCTGGTAGACATTTCTATGGACGCCTATATTCCAGTAGAGTTGTTGGCGAGTGATTCCTTTTGGAAGAGATATTGGTTTTTAGTACGGTAGAGTTGAATATGGTAGAGATGTTTTGCATTAAAGTTGTATAGGGTTGGTTTTTTTTTTTGTAGGGTTGTGAGTGGTAAAGTTACAAATGTGCCTTCATACCTCGGGACCGGCTGGGGTAATCGAGGTATATAATATATATATAATTTGCCATGCGAATATATGCGAGGTATATAATATATATATAATTTGCCATGCAAATTGGCGAGTTACGCCTGTGTCGCAATCAATCCGATATACTCGAGACACTTTTTCAGATTTTATGAGATCTTGAACTTTCTCAAGAAAAAAAGTATAATTTGCCATGCAAATTGGCGAGTTACGCCTGTGTCGCAATCAATCCGATATACTCGAGACACTTTTTCAGATTTTATGAGATCTTGAACTTTCTCAAGAAAAAAAGTATAATTTGCCATGCAAATTGGCGAGTTACGCCTGTGTCGCGATTAACCCGATATACTCGAGACACTTTTTCAGATTTTATGAGATCTTGAACTTTCTCAAGAAAAAAAGTCTGTGTTGAGTTATATTGAGAATTGTGCGGAGTACAACTTACTGCAGAAGTGGAGATAAAAAATGTGCGCTAAAATTTCATACAATCGAATGTTTCAGAAGCAAAGTTGCTGCGGCCCTGTTGAACAAACATCTACAAATCAATGGGATCTCAGCGGGTCTCACGTCTCTGCCGACGGTGGACCAATCTCCGCCGGATCCACAGCCGGAAGAGCCACCGATAACCAGTAGCAGTAAAATGAAGAGGGAACGAAAAGCCGCTAGGACTCTCGGCATTATCATGTCGGCTTTTCTTGCCTGTTGGCTTCCTTTCTTTCTATGGTAATTATTATAATCCTTATTATAGCCATCAATCTATTCCTCTTGCTTTCATTCTTCGGCCGTCGCTCCTTTTCATTTTCCAAAGTAGCTTTAAAATTTAATGGCGCGTAATCAATTCTTCCGAGCACAATTTTTTCCACCTTCGAGCCAGCTAAAAACATGAAATTCCACACGATCGTTAAGTTTTTATATACGTTACAAAATAATTCAAAACTCACCTTGACATCAATGCTGAATTATTTAAAAATGCACCTGGCCGATATTAGCCACTGGCCGGTATTCGTCCACTCTCAGCGATGTTTGTCAAGTGCAAGCTCGAAATATGATACATGGTTTGTGTACAAACAGTCGTGCTGTGCAATATACCGTACAATATAGTGTCAAGCTAAGGGCAAAGGCCGTCCGAGCCGTGTATCGGGGTTGCGCTGGACTCTGGAGCTGCGTGCTTTCATGCAAACGGTTAATTATTCAGGTCCGGCAAACTTCAATTATACCCAGTAGCCCGAGCCTCTGCAAACACGATAGACCGCAGTCTCTGAAGCCAAAACCAAATGATCCAAGACCTTGAAACGGCTAATAATCTACAAGCACACTTAAGCGCAATCTCATACGGTTCGAAGTACAAACATCATCATTTATATTTATTAGTGTATTTAGAATAAAATATGTACAGTGAATATAAATGTCTGTCGCCAATATACTGCTTTCCATGCAGACGAACTTCATCGGTGACTAAATGCCTTGTGTTTAAGGGGCTGCTGGAGCTGTTTTTTTTTACCTTTTTTAATTTGCTTTACCTGTTTTACCGACGGACCTACACAATTTTTCAGTTTCGACTTAGCATTGTCAATATGCTACACACATGCGTCAAAACATGGAGGATTTTGATATTGACATAAATGCTTCTGTATGCAGTCGAATTTTGATTGAAAACTTGCAAGGAATTAAGAAAACCGAATATTATAGTTTGCGAAAGTGCGTGAACGTAGCGTCACGATTGACTAACAGGTGGCGCTGCCTCGTGCACTACATTCGTGCCGTGTTCATCGGCTCTGATCACCCGTCGCAAGTCGACAGACTAAATGATCGCAGTTTACACTATGCGTGATTATCCTTTGAGTGCGCAACTTTCCGACGGTTTTGGAATATTCGGAGAACTTCACAGAATCGGCATGCACGCCCTTTTGACGTATGCAAGATCTAGAATTTATTATATCCAACAAAACGGATGCTATAAACATTTCAGCGGCTATGTTGGTTTCCGCGACAGTTTATGATATTCGATTTTCTTTATTTTTCGCATGATTTCGACCGAAATTCGAGTGCTCGCCGAATCGTTTATGTTATTAATACAGTCCTGCAAGATTTGAGACATACGCGTCGCATAGTAACGATGAATAGTGAAAACTAAGAAATCGCCTATTTTCATCGGTAAAACAGGAAGGTCCAGCAGCCCCTTAAGCCCACGCGGACCACCTGACTGTATCTTTGGGTTGGTTTTTACAACTACTCAAACTCCAGACTCCAGTCAGGATGAAACTTTGTTTAGCGCACTAATCGACCGGTTAGTTTTCAGCGAGGATTTTCTATACTTTTGTAGAGTTGACAAAATCTCTCGCGGCATTATCAGATCTTACCGACAATTTCTATGAGAGATCGGTAACTCTTGCGAGGTTTCCATCTTTTCTGGTCTTTCAAACTTTGTGTGTAAATCATTGCTATCTCACCTGAATTAAATGTCAGTTGATTTCAACGACTGTGGAATGCATGAACATGTTTACTCACACATACCGATGCAGCATCCATTGTCTTTCCTATTATTCTCAAGGACGACCGTTCACTACGAAGCTTCCCGAGAAGATTGACAGCATTCGTGAATAACAGCACCGCACCGTAGGAGGCACTATGAAGGTCCTGTAGGTAAACTGAATTCTGCATAGACATCCTTGAAACGTCGTGAGTTCCGAGCCTCGGTATCGAAAGAGGTCGCCGATTCGCAGGTCACGAGTATGGCCGCGTTTCGCTCAGTGACTCCCGCGTCGATAGCAGGAAATAAAACAAAGCTCATGTCGCCTGAATACCGCTCCCGATGGAGAACGGAAGCTGCTGGTCGCAAACCAGGCACCCCGTAAAGGGCGTCAATGGTATCGTGCGATTGAGGAAACCGGTGTATACAACTATAATATGCTTCGGTTCCAACATTTTCACAGCAGTTGACGATCCGGATAACAGCTCTGTTGTCAGACACTGTGCTTCGCGACAGCAACTGGCATGACCATTGACGCCCGTAAAGGGCGTCAATGGTATCGTGCGATTGAGGAAACCGGTGTATACAACTATAATATGCTTCGGTTCCAACATTTTCACAGCAGTTGACGATCCGGATAACAGCTCTGTTGTCAGACACTGTGCTTCGCGACAGCAACTGGCATACGAACAGATCTTAGTTTCCCGCTTTCGAAATGCCTTCCGGTCAGGTGTAGCCAAAACTGATGTCAATAGCCACTTCCTACAACCGACGGCTCGTATATCATATTGACTCCATGGGGAAAAGTTGCGGTTCCACTTTTTTTTTAAATCTTTCGGAGGTTCTGGCCAGAAATGCCTGCTCAGTTCGTGTTTCCGACTATTTGCCATCTCACGCGAGGACGGCGGAAATACTTTCATCAACGATTTTCCTTATTTTCGTTCTTTTCTCGATTATAGTGGTAAGTTGGAGGGCACTGCAATAGAATTATTAAACTCTCGGTTCGTCTTTCTCCGGAAAAGAAATTCCTGGAAACTTTCATCAATTTCCTTCGCTATTTATTTATTAACTTCTGTGCAGCACTCTGCTCCGGAAGATGAGGTTGTCGTATTAAAGAAAATAAAATATAAGATCGAACTACGCATTTGTTCAGCTTTATAAACTTATCCCCACATTTTATAAACTTATCCCCACATTTTTCTTCGCAAAGTTCCTCTTCTTCTTTTTCTCTTCTACGCCTTTGGCTTCCTCAGATGTCTCTCCTACTTTTCGTTTATTTTTTCTTCTCCTCACTCACGTTCGGCATCGTCTCCATTGCCATAATTCCCATATGGTTCCTCATGTCGTCATTTCCTGCGCAATCGCACGACAACGGGGGAACCGATACTCGCCCTCCGGCGTCTTTTCAACCCTCGGCATCCCCTTGACATGCTTCCGCGCCTCCGGTCCCAGCCCGCTTATTCCGTCAACCCTTGACCTTCCTCATTCTCCCATCTCGCGCTGCCCTCGTCGTTATCGGGAACAACTCTGTGATTGCTTCTCACTTCAACTCACGAGTACGACGACCCAAATACTTCCGTTCATTCTCTTTTTTTGTTCTTCCGCCTGCTGTGTACCTCTATAAAAATGGTAAAATAAAAGAAAAAAAAAAAAAAACTGGAAAGAACCTTCCGGAAATGAGCTTCCCGGACAAGCAACTGTTACTCAGCGTCAATGGTTATTTGACAATGTACAGTGCGGGATGGAACATTAATGGCTCCGTATATTGGACGTAACGGTTTCTTGCTTATTCATTGCTTCCGGGACTGTTGCCACGTGTTCCAACGTTAACGAAACTCGAATTGTATCCGATCGGCTCAAGATTGATTCGAGTATCTCTCGCTGTTTTTGTTGGGACGGGTAGATATACAACCCAGAGGATTACGAGGCAGGCGAAGACGGTAACTATAGAGGGCGAAGAAGAATCCCCGGGCACTTGGCCGAACGGCTATCTATAATAGATAACTAAGAAGACCAACTCCTTGAGAAGTTTCTGTTGACCGAGACGATTTCGCAGTGAGTTTGCCAGGTTCGCGTCTTCGTTTCCTTTCCAATGTTGCTGTGTATATATGTATATACATATATCCTTGATTTACATTAAGTATTGGATACTAGAACATCGAATTCCGGTCATGTCCTCGTTCCTGGACGGATCGAAGCATCTACTCTTCGATCCGTCACTGCTGAGGGCTTTTGAACGATGATCCGTACTTCTGGATATATCCTTCCTCCTGCTTTCTCGGGGACGTGGCGATGAGAGTTTAATCTCGCCTGGCTCCGGAAGATCGAGCGAGACGGACCTTACTTTTTGCAACACGTGCACAAAAAGTTCCCCTTTTCGTACATGTTCGTGTATGGTGAAAGTGCGTCTTTTAGGTAAGGCGCGCCAAAAAAATAGTGCGCACGTGCACAAGCTGCTAAGTCCCTCTGGGGGTTTCCCCCCCCCCCCCCCCCCCCAGGTCCTGATTGTTCTAAATCCCCCTAGGGGCTTTTCGTTCAGACCCAGATAATTATTCCCCTACTATACCATTCTGATACTATTGTGTGGGTCTTGGTGAGATGTGTACAATAACGCTGTACACAATAGCTTTGTGCACTATGGTCGTGTACAAATAGTACTTTGCGATACTAGTACGGAAAAGCGGTCTTTCGACGAAGGTTGTGAAGTTGGCTGCACGAGCCGAATCGAGAGTTACAACGGCACGAGGCGAAGCCTAGTGACGTTTGTAGCTCGAGACGAGACGAGTGCTGCCTACTCCCCAACCGCCGTCGGGAGACCGCTTTTTCGTACGAGTATCGCATACTACTTTTTGTGACAAGTGCACGAAATTTCCCGCTTTTCGTGCCTGTAAAGTGTGCGCGAAAAGTAACTACAGTGTTGAAAAAGTGTGCGCGAATGTAGCTAGAGTGTGAAAAAAGTGTACGGGAAACAAACTAGCGTGTAAAATTAGTATCTACAGCATTTTTCGCGCATCCTCTGCCAGAAAGCGCCACTTTCGCCACACTTTACAGGCACGAAAAGCGGGACTTTTCGTGCACGTGTTACAAAAACCTCATTTTCCGACCGGAAGTGACGTCATATTAAAAATATGTCACTTCCGGTTTGAAAATCTCATTTTCGGTCTCGGACCGGAAACACATCGTTTTCGGTGTGAATATCTCATTTTTCGGACGCAAGTGACGAATTTCCGGTACGACGTCAGTTCCGGTCGAAAAATACGATTTGAGGTATTTCCGGTAAAACTTCGGAAATATAAATTTCCGGTTTCGAAATACGAGTTCGTAGCGAAGGCGTGAGGCGTAGTATAGTGATATACCTATAACGCATACGTATAACAAAAATGTCATAAAAAAGATAACCCAACATTTGATGTCAAGTACTCCCTCGTACAACCTTGGAAGTGCAAAGCGGAGAATGAAGAGAAACAGGGCCTAGCTTGTTCATAGATGCAATTTGCCCTGTGCCCCGAAATAATCCAGCGTTATGGGCGTACAAAATAAGTTGTTATCATGTAGTCATAAAAGAGGAGACACAAAGAAGAAGACAAAAAAGTTGCGTCGGACCTCCTACTCCCGTTGCGTAGGTACACGTCCCACAACACATCCCCTTAGGGACATTCTTGACGTAAATTAAAAAGGAGCTAAAAGAGGAGGATGAGTAGAAGCAGAATAAAAAAAAGGGGTAGCGGTGTGAGAACGGCCTTTATTTCCTCGGGACTCTTTTATTACGGATATCGAACGTAAGACAAAGGCGTAGGCGTTTTCAATGGATTCGACGAGAAAGAGAGGGCAGGATGTGTATAAGATCCCTCGTTGCGGGGGGGTCAGAAGAAGGCGATGGACGTTAAAGCATCGGGAAAGGTGTCTGGGGGCAGATAGGCGCGCAGGGCGGAACGGAGGATGACGAGGAACGGGGAAAAAATGAATCGTTCGAGCAGCAGAGCTGACCCACTTTTCCAGCACCCCTTACACTAACCCCTCCCTCCAAAGCACCTCGCTTTCGCTCAGTGAAAACAGCATACAGGCGATACTGTGCGATGAAAATGGTCAAACGAACGGGAGAAGAGCAACAAGAATGAAAAAACAATGCACGTGTATGTGTCGCGGTGGGTCTGTGTATGCGAGTTTCGAGAGTCGTCGCTCCGAAATTGTTTTTCGCCTAGTTTCGTGTCTCGAAAGTATGGTCGAAAAGAAATTACGCTCGAGGATCACTTGCTTCGATCCAGTTAGCACCTAACCACGAAACACGTATAGGCGAATCTATCCTTGATGCCCCTTGTATCCTCGATGACGGAAGGTTAAAAGTGCTTCTCGTGTCTCGCACCATCCTTTCATCATAGTTCACGGTGAGAGTTCGACAACAACTTCGGCCAACTCTCATTTCTCCTCTGACAAAGACGTTCTCGGTTGTATTTCGCGTAAATTTAATAGAGAGCGAGTATATAGTATGAAGATCGAGAACTGGCGGGCAATTTAATTATTTCGTTGCGAAGCGGCCATGAATACGTCCAAACTCATCATGACTTGTCGTCGGAAAAGTTTCTCTCGGACAATATAATTATTTAATGAGTAGTAAGAGGATGAATGAGTAGAAACGGAAAGATGCGAATTAAATTTAAAAATTGCTTCCTCATTTCTTATCGACGTTCGCAAAGTTCTTCGACGAGACAGTCACACGACCAGGCTTGACATCCTCACAGAAGAAGCTTTCTTAAAGGAGAAAGAATTAGGGGAGACCGGGGCAAAATGGCACAGCGGGGCAAAACGGGACAGCGAGGGCAAAACTCAATTTTCTAATAATTTTTGGATGCCCCATTTTGTCCCAACGATACATACGGATTTTCAAAACCCGTTTTGCCCCACGTACCACCATCGCCACCATCCAAAAGTTATTGGAAAGTTGCGTTTTGTCGCATTATCCCGTTTTGCCCCGGTGTGCCATTTTGCCCCGCTCTCCCCTACCCCTTTATCGTAATTTTTCACGTTTCACATCGACGTATTGCAAGCCGAAGAACATTTTGAACATAATGATCTCGAGAGGAGAAAACAAATTCGCGATAAGCAAAGCTTTCTCAGTGATGACGAAAAATGAGTACCGGCAGACATACGAATTGCTATCGGGTTATCTATTATAATAGGTAGCCTGATAGCAATTTTAGAGCATCACGTAAGGTCCGTAAAAACTCCGATCTGGGCCTTGTCGGGGCCCGACGTAGCGGATCTAAAAATGTTTACTGTGATAGAAGAGGAAAATAGAAAAGACTAATTTTCTGTTTGTTCAATGTTGTTCGCAGGTACTTGATCACGGCCTTGTGCGATACGTGCCAGAGTGGAAACATCGTAGTTGCGGCTGTATTTTGGGTCGGATATTTCAACAGCGCTCTCAACCCCCTTATTTACGCCTACTTCAATCGCGAATTTCGTGCAGCATTTCGCAAGACCCTCGAGAGCTGCTGCGCGGCGCTTGTACCTGTGCGGGATCTACGTCAGGTTAACAGGAAACAAGATCTCGTTCACAGCAACGCCTCGTCCGAGCTTCATGTTAACAATCAGCTGAGAGCTAGTGAAATGACCAACGTTCACATAGAAGCGTGTATTTAAGGATAAAGATACACAACCTCATCGGTGTACGGTATTTATTATGTTTATCAAAAGTTCTTAAACGCCGACGATACGCAAGATAAACATACCGATTAACGGGGAATTTCTAGCAAAACTGCACTATAACAAAATTACACATTTATTAATGAACGATCGTGTGACCGAAAATAATGTTCACTTCCGTTTAACTGTCAATGGTCCTTCTCGTCGAAAGTTCGTATTTTTTTTTTTTTTTTTTTAATAGCGTTATGTGCAAACCGATTTTGTGTGTTGAGTGGGAAGTTCGAAGAGTTCGTGTAATAAGCCATGTTTAAATTTTGCTTCCTCATAGAGGAAGCTATGTTTTTTTTTTTTTTTACTGTAAACAAAAATCGTATAAAACAACCCATGCGTTTGATAGTTTGTAACGGTGTTGTGACCTTCTAAAATAATTCCCAGGACCGACTGTTAAGAATTGTAGGAAATAATCTATTTTTTTTTTTAAAGAGAATATAAAAGTACAAATATTGAACAAAGTTGCAACTCTTCCTAAAATTTTTTTTATACGTGCATGGGATTTTCGAAAGGATGTTTTTTACCTTAAAAGTAAATACAACACATTCTTCGGCCCGTAATCGTCGACCGCCTGCCTCCCTCCCCCCTTAATTTCGGTCACTATGAAGCATTCGAGGATTTACTTCGAGCGGAGCCACATAATTTCGCCGAAACTCCAATCGGCCGAATCGTCGTATGGCCGAAAGCCACCGGTCCTAACGCACTTTATCCGAATCATCAAACTTCCGAATCGCCAAATGTCCGTATCGTCAAATGTCCGAATCGGCAATCAACCGAAACATAAAACTAGATTTTTTATTTATTTATTTTTATTCGTGTTCGTTTCCAGTTATACCCGGTAGGGGTTTTTACCTTAGCTCCCCTCCGATCAATGAAAGATAAATGATTCGCGAGATCTCAGGAATCTGAGGACGACGGAGATTCAGAACGGATCGGTTCGGATAAATGACGATTCGGACGAATGACGATTCGGACGAATGACGATTCGGACGAATGACGATTCGGACGAATGACGATTCGGACGAACGACGATTCGGACAAATGACCGTTCGGACGAATGACGTTTGGAGGTTTAACCATTCGGAAAGATGACATTCGGTGAAATTATTATTCGGAAAAATGCCGATTCGGACAAATAACGTTCGGAGAAATGACGTTGGGATAAATGGCGTTTCGGAGAAATAACATTCGGCCATTTACTATTTCGGAAGAGTGACATTCGTTGAAAGGACGATTCGGAATAATAAAAATTCGGAAATTTGACGATTCGGAAAAATAAAGTTCGGAAGTTTGACGATTCGGATAAATTGCGTAAGGACCGGTGACTTTCGGCCATGCGACGAAATTGTTTTGGCGAAATGATGTGGCTCCACTTCGAGCATGCAAGATCGAACAACGCGAGCATTTCTGAGCTCCTTTTCGCACCTCTTAAAGTCATTGGTCCACTCACAAGCTGTTGCAGCAGCTCTCGAGGGCCTCCCGAATGATTAGATGTAAAATGTAATGACACGATAAGAGTGAGAAAAGACGACTAGAGGGATGACGGTGGTGAGGGAGTCGATGGCTACCGAAGAGTATTGAACGCCTCTAAGGCTGGTTCAAAGTGGGGGAGATTGCGAAGGATCAAGGTTTCATCTTCGTTGCTTCACTGCTGCTTCTATTATTTATTTATTTATTTATTTATTTATTTATTTATTTATTTATTTATTTATTTATTTATTTATTTATTTATTTATTTATTTATTTATTTATTTATTTATTTATTATTAACGGGCCGTATCTCTTTAGTTACTCATTTTTATTGTTTAGTTATGCAGGTTTTATATCGTTTGCCAACTAACTTTTCGGGGGAGGACCTAACCACGAACGAAAATTCAATTTGTTGCTTTCATGTTTCTATTTTTACAACAAAAAAAAAGTGTCGTTTATGATTTGTGACAAATGAGTACTCCTGTCTCATTGAGTTTAATAATTGTGATTTATAAGAATGAGAAATAAAGTAAAAACGACCTATTACAATGTCGGTGTTTAGCGAACGATACCATCATATTTCCAACCTGCCGATTCCGCGAGTTTTCATATCGCTGATGTGTTGTGCCCGGGCATCAAACATTTTCCTTCAAAAAGCAATCTCGACCGCCTGACAGAAACAGTACCTAGATTAGATTGATAAGGCCTCTCGCGTCGCTTCGTCAGCGTTTAAGTTATTTTCATTAACAGGACCGATTGGCGTCACTGCCAGGAAACGTCTCCCGGAAGGCTAGGCTCGTACGACTAGAAACAAATTATTTAGCTTGTAAAAACAAAATACCATATCTACGAGGAAGCGGTATGAGATGAGAAAATGCGGTAGAATTGAAATTGGAGTAGCTGAATGGAGAATTTGCGAGGTGGAATAATATTAAAGAATATATAGAAAAAGAGCTTGGCAAGCGATTGGGAATGAAAATATCCTCTCGGTTCGAACTATTTTCGAGAGATATAAAGATGCTGCGATGCTCGCGCCGGTGGTCTCTCACGGTCCATTTGAAGCGCAAGTATCGGCCGAGTGCTGTCAGGCAGACGGAGATGGGCGAGGAGAGTGGAAATCGCAAGTGAACGTTGAAATCAAATGCGGGAAGCAAATATCACCCTGAACGTTTTCAATCTCTCATTTTATTGTCCACTATCACTGAATCCACATGATCCAAGTACATTATCTTTTCAAAAATATACCCATCGATAACACAGACTGTAACAGTTACATAATTATTTAGATTCTATAAAAATTTAAAGTTGTTGTGCAATGTGATGTTCGTTTTACGGTTATGTGAAATACCAACGTCGGTAAAAAAAAATCTGCAACAAATGCCGTTGTTAAATCGCAAATAGCTGAGGATGCAGAAAATTGTCTTTCCCTGGGGTATCAGCAGAAGCAGGAAAAGATTATTTTCTATTTCCTCAACTGTTTGCGGTCTCAAAACGACATACATTGCAGTTTTTATTACCAGCTGAACACAGGGGGGGGGGGGGGGCAGGGGGACAGGACAATATATCACATCACCGTAAGTCACAGTACTACCTAGTTGTGATGCACTGTTGGGCTTGAGCAAAATATAAGTTTGACGTAAAGTTTTATAATTACGGAGACATAACATTTTTTAAACACTGTTAAAAAACGACGTAATTTTTTTATTTACATTATATATTCCTAAGTTATAATTTGTTTTCACTCATTATTTATACGACAAATTAATGTTTATTTCTGAAACCGTAAACAAGAAATAAATACGCTTCGTAGATTAAATCGTTTGCAATAGATTGTTTATTTTATCATTGTAAATAAAAACTACAATGAGGGATAGAAATATAATCTTGCATAAATGTTAGGTCATTTTACGGAATTGTTACATATATTTCCCCCGAACTGACTTGTTTGAACGAGAAATAATTTTGCTGTCACGAGTAATCTTTTTTTTGCATACCCCGTTGTTTCACGGGATGTAAATTCGACATCACTGTTACACGGTTCTGTTTGATGGGTATTTTTATAAAAACAATAATCGCTGCCGTTCAATAAAATTGACACCGATAAAACTAGTCAGCAATTAAGACTTGTTTATCCCTGGGAGATTTTCTATTATAATTGTGAATATGAATAAACAAATAAATGTAAATCGTTGAACAGGGTCAATATCGATAGCTCCTATAACGCACAGAATCATGATATTGCAAAAAGTTGTCCGAAAGCGTCACTGATAGAACGGAATAAAATCCTGATGAAAATATATCTATGAAAGTATATCTGAAAAACTGAAATCAACCTGATTAATATATTTTCAGAACTTTTCCTGATGATTTCACTTCGATAATTCCGAAAAAAAATTCAGAAGTCTTCAGAACTATTATTTTCACCAGGTAACCAGATTTACCAGCGTAATGATAGTGACGGTAATTAAAATCGTGACACGTAAACGTATTCGCTGAGGCCCAAAAAAAAAATGACCAATACTTAAACGCGTAGGAGGGCATTTCTGTCTCCCATTAAATGATAATAATCTACGCATACGTGCGTCTCTGTGCATGATACACGCGTTATTACTCATAAAATCATAATGTTCGCGTTGCGACACACAGCAATCATTTTGTACATAATCGATATTATAATAAGTGATAAATAAAATAGGTAACTAATGTGAGCGAATATTCGAAGTGTATGCTATCCAAAATCTTATAAGTATTAGTTAGCGATACCAATGATTAACTGTAAATAAAAATTAAGTAATGTTTAGTAACGTATGACGTGTATTGCTAAGAATTGCGGAACATTTTCTTTCTGGCGATCTCCTGAGAAAAATGGCAGTATACGAATAATAATAAAATAAAGAAATGAAGAAACCGAGGCTAGGAGAATTGACGACTCAATTCGTTGAGGTGGTCCTTTCAAGTCAATCGAGTACTAAAATTTCAAAAAATTGTTTGTTGTAAGGACTACCTTAAAGTCGAGACTGAGCGCACACCATAGCTTAGACGATATCGGGCAAAGCTCCAATATCCGTGAACAATCATTAAAATAACTTCAGCAAATACTTTTAAAGAGGCGGACAATTGTTGATTGATCAAGATTGTTCACATAGTTGTGGCAACTAAAACTGCACTGTAAAAAAGGGTTTGTACATTCGACAAATATTTCTTGGGCACAACGGACCAAAATAGTTTCATTTCAATTCTTTTTTGTATTGGTCAACGAGCCTTATTTTTAACAGGAAACGAAATTGTAACATTAACGAGAACAACAAATTGTGGACGTTTGCGGACAGTAAATGTTTCTTAAATGTTAAAATCCTTTTTTAGTGCATATCGCGTAAAAATTACACGGTTACCTTCAGTAGGCGATACAGTGACGACAGTCATTGAGAACGATTATAGAGACCTAATGAGTGTACACTTTAATAACCAATGGGAAAACAATATAGATCATCATCATCTTTGATGTATATGTATATAAGTATTATACGAGAAGCTAAGAAAGAAGTTTGAAAAAGAAAAATAGTATACTATATATATTTATATATTTATATATACATATATATAAATATATATGTAATATAGTATGATGTATTATTCTGTGACAATAGAAAGCAAGAATTTATTTTATAATTAATTTAATACGATCGGAAAGTTACGACGCGCACTGATTGTGTAAGTTTCATCGAAACGCCTGTAGATTGGGTAAAAAAAAGGGTCGAGTTTTCGGATGCCTCAATCGACTGATGACTGTGTGTCAGTGTGTGTGAACGCTTGTCTGCATCTTGACGAAAGACGTCGTGAGGGGAATGCGTGATTAGCAATATCGCAATCAGTATACATTAATATATCGATCGAGCCTCGAATGAACCCCTAGTCATGTATTATACTGTGTCGAGAGTGAAGGCGTTAATAAAGGTATTTTAAGAAAACTTTTTTCACGCAAAGTGTTACTTAATAATAGACATCACTTTAAACGACTATACCGGTACTTCTGTACGGAAAAAAGATTATTAATAATTCTGTGCTCTAAATAATGCATCTTAAATTTTGTAATGATTATATAATGTAATGTATGATTATATAGCTGTCCGGCATCCAAGTGGAGTTAGCTAGAGGATCGACGGTGAAAACGATAACTGGTAAAGTTGTCGAAGCGAGGGACTGGACTGGCGGACGGGAATTCGATGAATCCTCGGAAGTTCTCTGAGTTATCTGCCGTATCTGGAATATCCGATGACATTCCTTTTCTCCATAGCAGAGGCGTTTGTAATAATCGACGAATTTTCCGAACAGAGGCAGGGTAAACTGTCCACATCACCCACATCTCATTTCGAAGCTCAGTTATCCGCATCGGCGGCCAAATAGATTGCTGAAAATCAATTACGATAAAAGCGATGAACATTTATATATTCCGTACTCATATACTCAGTGGGCATGTGATCTACTGATTATATTCTTTATGTTAGAAATAATAAGAATAGAATAACCTGCTGATCCGACGACTGGTAAGGTAGGTTCCGGATACTCAACACTCGATATACTGATTTAAAGATTGGACGATACACAGAGAAAAAAAATCCATTGAGTCAACAAAATGTGCGCTTACGGGTGGCGAAACAAATGTTTTGTTGGTCGAAAAGAATAGGGGAGAGCGGGGCAAAATGGGACAGTGGGGCAAAATGGGACAGCGGGGGTAAAACTCAATTTTTCCATAATTTTTGGATGTTCCATTTTGTCCTAACGATACATCCGGATTTTCAACGCCGTCCTGCCCCACTCACCTTCATCGCAACCATCCAAAAGTTATTGGAAAATTGTGTTTTGCCTCATTATCCCGTTTTGCCCCGCTATGCCATTTTGCGCCGCTCTCCCCTACCTCATTGATCGAACTAACAGGTCGTCGATTCAAGTGTTTCTTTACTTAGTACGACAATTATTTCGTTCGATCAACAAAAAATTTGTTTCGCCACCCGTAAGCGCTCATTTTGTTGAGCATATCGATTTTTTTTTCTCAGTGTAGAGTTGGCTTCTTATCGATGGATATTTGAAGCACACGCTCGGGGCTGCATCAACGTTGCTGACTGTTTAAGGAATGCATAAAGGTAGCACGTGTTGATTAATACCCGTATGAGATATGTTGCATCGAAGCCCAGCTACTATAACCAGTCTCACGTTTTTCCAGGCCTCCGTTTACTTGCTCTGTCGCTCTGTCGATTCATGATACCCGTCGTCGGTCGCTCCGGGACGGTAATTCCATGTATTTTTTCACGCTGGTCACGAATATGACACTTATTTTATTCGTAGATCATTATTTGATACGGAAAAAAATGCTTCGGGTTACAGCAAACATTACATTTTATTAAACTGAAAACGATAACCAAAATCTGACATCTCTTGTGAACGTTTCTTATGAACATTAGAACGGTTTTTGCACTGACCAAAGAACGCTTTAGAAATTTCTGCGATTTTCTGATATTTCCTATGATTATTAATAGACACAAAAAAAAATTCATTATCATATGTTAGTGGCGACGCAGCAATTAAAATACCAAATCAACTTTTATGTCATCCATGTCAGAAAAATACAAAATTCATCGGTAGCATAGTGGCAGAGCTCTTGTCTGGGAAGGCGAAGGTCGTTGGTTGGATCTCAACATCAGTCGAAACTTTTTCCTAACATAATTAGATCGAGGTGTGGCGCCTAAGCAATAGTAACAAAGTAGAAACACTCTAATGCAAGAATAAAATTTCGATTATTTTTCACATGGTTTGCTTTCAAATAATTATCAATGGTGACGATTGAAAAATGATATAGTTACCATTGAAAGACTGAATGGTTACCGTTGAGAAATTGAATGGTGCGAGTGGTGCGCCAATTTATCTGTGGCCATATTCCAATAGTTTTTCCTTAATGGTGACAATGGTTTATTTTCATGAGAGCGGACACCCGACGTCAATACGTTCAGTATGTTGATACATAAATTACACCTATCGCGAATTTTATGAATGTATGAATTTCAAGGAAAGTACAACTATTCGTGGGAAAAGTCAATAATTGTTGACATACATTTGAGAATTGTTATACTAATTAATTTGATCTTCTTCCTTTTTTTGATAGTTTTCTTATTTTTCCCCATTATTCTCTGTTTGATTATTTGTTTATTATTTATTATTTTTATCTTTCGTCCTTTTTATATATTTATTTACCTTCTATTTTGAATGTTGTCAGGACGATATCACTTAATATTTATTTCTCATCCTTGGCTCTATTCCCATTAACACCCTTTATAAGTCACACCTCTGTCCCCACTCTTAGGCGCTATCGTAGCAACGCGTGGCCCCCACTCCGCGTCCGTTAGTCCCGTTTCGGTTCGGTTATAAAGGATTAATTTAGTCTTGTTGCCAATAATTTTCACAGAAACATTTCTGGCCTCAAAATCCATCCTATAAAACCTGTTTTTTTAAATACATTTCAACATTAAACATTGGAATTCACAACCTTCTGAACAATAGTGATCATTAATAATTAGTTGATATGCGCAGTCCAATAGGTGCTGCACTCGTCGCTGTCGACGATCACTCTCGGCATCACGCACCCCGTGACAAGCCGGACAAGCGGCCACATGCTCGACAAGCGTGATGAGCGTTGCACCGATATGCTTATCTGCATATTTACATCTCAGGTTGCTGACTTTTCGTTTCGTTTTTACTGTACGCTCACTTTTCTTCGTCTGTTTAAGTCCCTGAAAGCCTGGCCGGTATTTCCGATGGATAATTTATCCATTCGTCCGGTATATTATTTATTCATCAAACCCTCAAGTTTGATTGTTTAAACGATATTATGTTTTTCCCTTAATGTTCTTTTTCAGGAATATAATACTTATCCTAAATTTTCAGTAATTCATTTTTCTTTACTTACTAAAATGTCCTGGAAATAGTTTAAGAAAATTCGCAGAATAAAACATTGCATTAATTGTTTTATATCCTTCCTAAATTTCATACTGTTTCTTATTTTCCCCCATGATTCCTGTTAAATTATTTGTTTATTGTTCATTATTTTTAATATCTCTATTTCCTTTTAACATTTTATTTCGAATGTCTTCAAGACGATATGATTTAATATTTGTTTCTCATGCGTGGCATTATTCTCAATAATCTAATGTTTTATTTCCAATAATTTTCCTAGAAACATTCCCGACCCCAAAATCCATCCATTAAAATCTGTTTCTCATACATTCCAATATAAAACATCGCAATTTACAACTCCCCCGAACAATAGTGATAATTAGCAATTAATTAATATTCACCGTCCAGGAGGTGCTGCGATCATTTCTACCGACAGTCGCTCTCGGCATCATGCACTTCGTGACAAGCGTCGTATAAGCGGACCCCATGGTCGACAGATGAGAGTTACACCTGTTCTTCGCCGGGCACCTCGATGCCTCGATTATTGCGGCAACGTCATTGCCCAATAATCGAAGTAGGCAGCGGCACGCGACGAGCACACGCCGTTGCGAAATAATAACAAAGTCACCGAAGTCGCTGTACAGTCGAGTCAGCATTTAGGCAACCGCGAGCGATTCCGTCATTACAGCATCAGGTCGGTAATTGCCGAGTCAGGTATTACGCAATCGGAGCGTCTCCAATTTTTGTTCGAAGACAGAGAATCGAGGTCGATATTTGTTTACCCAAATTTCGGGGACATAAACATAGTAATGTAAATCATAAACATTTAAACAATATTAAGCTGACGTGCCTGCTCTCTCATTCATATATAAGGGATCGAAAGCAGGCAGTCATCGGTCTCTTCGGAACTCCTGATTCTTACGGTTGATTACGATACAGCAATAACGACCGATAACGAGCAGGGGCTCGTTATCGGTCAAATACTGTGGACAAGGTAGACTCACCTTGTCATGATCAAATGTACAAAATGTATCTCGATTGGTAAATAAAACTAATAAACATTGTTCTTATAAACGATAAGGAACATTGCTCCAAATAAACATTATTAACTTTTTTAAAATAAATTGTGCATTTATAATTCTCTTGGGTTCTAACTCTTAACACATAACACACCTATATCCTTATCTGCATATTTCCGCCTCGGGTTGCTGAGTTTTATTCGGTTGATTCTTACGGTACAATCGCTCTTGTTCATCCATTTAATTCCCATGAAAGCCTATGTGGTATTTCCGGTGAATAATTTATCTGTTCGTCGGGTATATTATTTATTCATAAATTCCACAAGTTTGCTCATTAATGTTTTTATGTTTTTCCTTCAATGTTTAGTTCGAGTATAATACATTTTCCTGAATTCAATTAATTAATTATTTAAATTACCAAAATGTCCATGAAATATTCTGCAAAAATTCGCAGTACGTAACAGATGCATGAAAACTTAATTCCCTTTTCCCCGAAAAGATAGGAAATCGATTTGGTACCTTCCGAGTCCGTGTCACATGCCCTCAATTATCTGTCATCAGACGAGATGAAACCAAACACTAATTAATCACAGTAATCATTTGCAACTTCGCGATCATGATAACCATGAAAGGCGGAGTCAAAGCGTTTGTGCACATATCCCGTTTCATGAAAGTGTTCACCACATGCCCGCGAATCGTGCTGTTCTTTATCTTTTTTATCTATTTTTTTGCATAAGACCTTTGTGCGCTAGAGTATCATCGGCAAGAATCAACGTAAGATTTATGTCGCGAATCGCACGAACAATCGGCACAGGCTATATTTTCCCAATGCTACAATTTCCAGAAAACTTTTCATCTCTGTCCACTCGACTCACGTCACAAGTTAATCGTCCAGTGTATTCTATTATTACGTGCTCAGTAGATACGATCAGTAGATACGTAACCTTGACGAGTAACAACTCGTTGGTGCAAAGAAAATCATTCTATTTTTTTTTTTTTTTTTTTTTCTGGTGGACATGTATCGCGAACTGCAACCTTTTCTGAAAACGTTGAGAAAAAAATGTTTTCATCGAAACGAAGCTTTCTCCATAAGGAAGCACGAAGTGAAGTGCTCTATTGTATCCTACGATATGATAAAGACTGTTTATCTAACGAATTCAAGTCGACGATCGTTGCGTTGATTTTGAGTGGACGACTGCAGCGCGCTTAACATAGCGAGCCATCATGTGCAGTTATATCAGTTTGGTGCGCGCAGTATCTGCTGCATAGTGATTTATAAATCTTTGTGTCGTCGAGGCTTAGTTAGTCGAACGACGTCGACGAGTCTATTGGTGTCCGTCGTCTTCCAGTGACGATGGAACGATGGTCGGGAAAAGTGGCTATTGTGACGGGGGCGAGTATCGGCATCGGTACCGAGATTGTGGAGGCCCTGGTTCGGGCTGGCATCAAAGTAGTCGGTGCTGCAAGACGAGTCGAGAGAATTCAAAATCTCGCTGCTAAATTAAAGGGTCAGAAGGGCATGCTTCATCCTATAGAATGCGATGTGAGGAAGGAAGAAGATATATTGAGGGTCTTTGAGTGGACTGAGAAGGAACTCGGTGGTGTCGATATCCTTGTGAACAACGCTGGCGTCCTTGTCGCTGAGCCGATTATTGGTACGCTCATTCACAGTCAGACATGCAGATGGAGATCCATAAAAATAAAATCGGAGAATTAAATGACGGCCTAGAAACACATGCTTTGCATGTTCCATAATGAAAAAAAAAGCATTTCCTAATTCTGTCGAGCTGTCCGTAGATCAGTCGATCCCATCCGAAAGCACAGTAACTTTTTTAAGAGATATCGGATCGCTACAACACTTGCTGTATCTTCTACATATAAAACAACATATAAAATGTAGTTTCTCGTATTAAATTTCGAATTGATCCATCTATCCTTTTTGCTACTTTACTTTAAATGTGAAAAGAAAAATTGTGAACAAAATGGTAAAAATTGTCGAATTATTATATTTTATAATTGTAAAACCTTCGAATAAGAGTTTGTTTGGCCCGCAGACAGACCTACATCAGCCAAAACGGTAGCCAGCAAAAAATTGTGTTATAGTATAGCAGCGCCTCTATTTACCGTATGAAGTTACTCGAATCACACAAAAAGAAACCATCGGTTGCAAAAAAATTTGCACCAAGTGAAACATGGATCTTATTTTTTTTAGACGGTACAACGGAAAACTATCGTAAAATCATGGAAGTTAACGTAATTGCGGTCGCGATATGTACGAGAGAAGCGGTACGTTCAATGAGGAAGCGTAACGTTCCCGGACACATAATCAACATCAACAGGTAAGTAGGTTAATCATTAATTGCATGCGTGCGATCCGATCGAAACTAATAGGTTCGAGGGCAATTTTTTTTCAGTATTGGTGGACACAATGCTGAGATCGTCACGCTACCGGTGAATCTTTACTGTGCCAGCAAGTATGCTGTCACTGGTATGTCGCAATCTGTGATCAATGAATTGGCCACCGCCAAAATGAACGTGAAGGTGACGGTAAGTTGGGGAAGTCTCTTGGCGTTGAACTATAGGCCATTTGCAAACACAAATGAATAAGCAATTTTTTTAACTGCTCTCTTGATTAACTTTATTTATTGACAGAGCATCAGCCCCGGAGCTGTAAGAACGGACATGCTTATTGACATTGGTCTTTCATCGAAAATCCTCGATCGAGCTCCCATACTCACAGGCAAAGATATCGCGGACGCTGTTGTTTACGCACTGGGTACTCCTCCGCACGTCCAGGTGATGTAACGAAGTATCTATAATTATCTAAAAAAACACATGTCTTTGGTATTCCTTGACGGAAATGTTTGCTGGCCAACAGGTGAAGGAATTAACGGTGACACCCCTTGGAATGGTATCGAGCCTGCTTGACCCGGAGTAACTACAAAATCAATGGCGAAAAACGCCACTTTTTTCATCATGCAGAATAAGTAATCAATTAAAGTAAAATCGGTACGATGGTCTAGTGGTAGTGGGACTGGTGATGGTGGTTAGGATGCTCGCCTCTAGAACTAAGCATCGGGAGGTCGCCCGTTCGATTCCCGGGTTTCGTAGTTTCGTCGCGAATAAAAATATAAGCGAGACAAAGCTCGAGATGTATGTATCGGCGACGCACACGTAGTTATCTAAGTGTGAGTGCCGGGTGTATGTAGTTTTAGTCCATGTTTACATTCTTGGTGAAACGCGACGAAGCTCTGATGCCGGGTATCGAATCTGAGACTAACTCTATCGGCATAGGTTTTCCGCAGTTTCCCTATGCCCATGGCAAAAATGCCGTGGCAAATGCGATACAGAGGGGACTCGGCTGCGGCCGCAAGGGGGGTTATATCCTAGGGATAAGACGTAAGAATCCGCGGAAGGAAGACGGGGAGAATTGGAAATAGTTTCTCGACAATATAAAAAAAATAAGCAATGACAGCAAATTCAGTGCGAAAACGACAATCTTTTTCCACATTCCATAATTCCTCATCAGTCATGCTCTTGTTCGCACCTACACGGAAACAACGAATTAGTTGGAATGACGACACAGATGGTTGACTCAACCAATGGTCTTAGTGCACTGAGCGCCAGATGATAAATTGGTAGGATCAATTCTTTTAAGTTGGTTAGTTTGGTATTCGTTAGACCAACTAATTTGTAAGTTCGGCCAACTGCTAGTGAAATTGTTAGATTAGCCATTTACTCGCTTGCTTGAATAATTTACTAGATTGTTGCAACCAATCGATTTTGTTGATCGAATAGCACATGTTACCAAAAATATTAATAAACAATTAACACAAAACACAAATTGATTTATTATTGTTCTTTTACTTTCATGCCATGAAAACCTCGGTATAAATAATTTGGTCGGTAATGAGGGTTCGAATCTGCGAGTCTGCGATTGGTGGTCCACGATCTTATTCACTCGGATAAGCTTATTTTGAAAAGTATATTTTTTAAACTTTTGTATTTAAAGTTCACATCTGCTTGAACATTATACTACAAACCAGTTATATGGATGATTCTTTAAGGGAATTCGTAGGTTTCGGAACATGTTGTTTCAAAAGTGTGTTGGATAAAATCTGCAATGTTTTCGAAATGGTCCATTCTTCCCTGTCAATAAGCGAATATACGTTCTTTAATTAGGTAAGTAATTTAATCCGTTTCCCTCTCAATCGACAGTTTAGCCAATGCTGGGCATCAGTCGAGATCGCATCGTCGGCTACCAACCTACTGACGACTAACGAAAAATTCTAAATAATAGGTACACCATTCGAGAACGAAAGGAAGAGAGCAAAGCACGAATCTAATCGAGAATGAAACGAAATTTGTCGTTTTCATTTCACAAGCAATGTGAAATGAAGAGTGGCCGGTTTACTCCGTTTCCCTCTGCCCGTTTTCATCGCGCCGAGGCACACTTCACTTGTCCCATTTTGCCCCAATTCCAGTGTGCCGCGACTTTTCATTTTCACCCATCTCATGGTCCCCGGTTCCGTTTTGCCCCAATCCCATCGTCTTGCGCCACGCGATTTTCCCTTGTCCCATTTTGCCCCAATTCCATCATAAACGCCCATAATCCCATTATGCCCCGTTCCTATCGTGCCCATAATGGCCCAGTATGCCGTTCGGCCCCGGTCCCCTCCAATGCGCAAAATTGTAATAAACAAATTAGCCATGTTTAAATTACTTTGCACCTTTTTTAAATTCTTTTTTGTATCATACTTTTGTGCACTAGATTATTTTCGGCACGAATTAAGATTTATGTCGAGAATCACACCAACAATAGGCACTACCGATATTTTACCAATGATCTTCCATCCCTATCCACTCGAGTCACCACGTCAAGTCATTCGTCCTCCGTATTCTATGATGACGTGCTTAGGTTACGGTCAGTACATACGTTACGCAAGGTATGTAGTTGGTATAGAGATGTCGGATTTGTTCCATCTTCTCTGTAAACTGCGAGAAAAATTTGTTTTCCATGAAACGAAGCTTCCTCTATTAAGGTACCATTGGGCGATCGACTGCAGCGCACTTGGAACTGCAAGTCATCGTTTCCGATTATATCAGATTGGCGCGTGCAATATCTGCTGAGTAGTGACTTATAATCGTGCGTATCGTCGAGGCTTGATTAGTCGAAGAACGTCCACGACTCTAATAGTGTCGTCGTCTTGGTGCATTCGAGTGAAAATGGAGCAATGGTCGGGAAAAGTGGCTATTGTGACAGGTGCGAGTTCGGGCATCGGTACCAATATTGTGGAAGCCCTGGTCCGAGCTGGCATCAAAGTAGTCGGTGCTGCAAGACGAGTTGAGAGAATTCAAAATCTCGCCGCTAAATTGAAGGGTCAGAAGGGCATTCTTCATCCTATGGAGTGCGACGTGAGGAAGGAAGAAGATATATTGAAGGTCTTCAAGTGGACTGAGAAGGAACTCGGTGGCGTTGACATCCTTGTGAACAACGCTGGCGTTCTTATCGCTGAGCCGATTATTGGTACGCTTATTTATAGTCACCAATGCAGATGGAGATTGATAAAAAAAATAGGACCGTTAGATCATCAGCTAGCAACATGTGCTGCATGTTTCAGAATGAAAAAAAAGTTGCAAGGTAATATGCATATGCCTTCCTCATTTGTTACAGTTTTGCGCACAGCTTTCTGTATGAGAAATTTCTCTGATCGATTTTGGCTTCCTCATAGAGGAAGCTGTGCGGAATATTGTAATAAATCAGGAAGCCATATGCAAATTGTTTGCAACTTTTTTCATGACATAAAAAAATGTCTACGTCTCATAAAATTTAAGGAGGGTCGAGCGTTACAACGTCATCAAGAAAAGTATGCTGATTTTTTTTTAAGCATTGATATGAACGGTCTATGTGTAACTGCAAAGTTTGAATGCGTTCGTCGTCGCCGTTTTCGAGAATTTTTTTTTTTTATTTGCACCATTTAACATTGATTCTTGTGGCAGATTGAAAATAAGCGGTGGATTTTAATGTTTCTTGGGTAGTTCATGGGGAAACGTTGCAAACAAATTATTGAAAACTGTAAAGAATATTGTCAGGAAGCTCTGTATAAAAATGTAGACAATTGTTCTTCACCGTTGGTTAACAATAAGCAATTACATGGAACTTTACGGCTTTATCTCGGCACGTGCGAGTGAGAGGCCGCATGGCGGACCTCTCACTCGCACACGACCTGTCCCGCACCTTGCGCGCCACCGAGCCTATCCCCTCCGAGCCTCGCGCTCGACCCTCCTTAAGCGGTCAAAATTTTCTGCAAAATTTACGCTAGAAAATCGCTAATTGAAATTTGCGGAATTTGTCGTATTTAGGCTATCTATGATGTATTTCTCCCCGCTGATGACGAATCTCCACATTATTATACTCCTCGAGCGACATTTGATCCATAAACTCGTGTCGGACATAAAATACAAATGTTCCGAAAAATTGTAAAATTTCAAAATGTCATACAATTTTAACCATTAGATCCATTTTCGCAAAATTCAATACTAAACATTGCACAGTGACAGTCCATTCCCGTATCAAATTTCAGCTTGATACCTCCATGTTTACGCCAATTACACAGTTCTTAGTAATTTGTGAAAAACAATTAAATTCCATAAAATCTGACCGCATCGATAGATTTCAGCCACACTCAATATCAAAGATCTTTCGTCATAGTATTATATTTGCATTCAGTTTTAAGACGATAGTCCAACATTTACGCAAGTTAGGGCTACCAATAATTAAAAAGAAAATGTCGAAAATCGCTTTATATCTCGAACCGAGCCTCAGTCTTCACGAAAGTTTCACCGAGGGAAGAGGCGTATCACTCTACTCGTGTACCATACGTATATACATGCATGCATACATACATAACGCCAAGTTGCAGCGGGCTCTCAAGGCCGCAGTTCATTTTCTGCTCACCATTAGACGAGGTGAGCACGTCTCCACGAGTAGATGCCTCTAGGCTAGCGCTAGTCGCGAACCGGAGGCTCTTTTTCATTGGATGCCTTTTCCACTCAATTGTACGCATTGGGACACCCCCCCCCCCCCCCCCCCCCCCCCCGTTATCTCGCGATGCCCGGACTCGCTTGCCCTTCGGGATAGATTAAGTCCGCGATGTGGAGTGGGTTGCACCGATACACTCACGACGCCGGCCTTGAGGACATCTAATAAGTCCTTCATAGTTAGTGGCATTTATCTGTGAAATGGACTACTCACTGTCGCTGAGGCCCCATATTAGCGAATAATCAAAGAGCGAACGTAGACTGAGGCTATGTCCGATCTGCTCGCATATCTATATTTAGTTATCTTATCTTATCCGTATTCGCTCTTTGATTGTTATCCTAATGATTGCGCTTTGTACTGCCTTGCACAATTTGCTACCTATGTCATGTCTACTGATGATCGCGGTGTTTACTGTCTCGTATAATTTACTACCTATATTATAATGTAATTCAGCACTGTTCTGTCTGTATTGCATCGCTCCTTAGGAGAGATATCCCTGGACTCAATAAATTTCAATACAATACATACGTACGCACAGACAGACATACACGCACGCGCCTACGTCCAGCCAGACACACGCGACACAATTGACACAATTGTGTACTACATGTGATTTTTCGATGTTTGCGAACATTCTGAACACATTTTCATAAAAATCTCGAAAACAATGTTCACCAAAACAAATCTTTCTCTACGAGGAATCGAAATTTATAAAAAATCGAATAACAGTTTGATTGATCTGCAGCCAGACTTGCACCGTTTGCAAACCATCGGGTGTAAAAAAATGTGCACAAAGTAAAATATGAATCTTGTTTTTTAGACGGAACTACAGAAAACTATCGTAAAATCATGGAAGTTAACGTGATCGCGGTTGCTATATGCACCAGAGAAGCGGTACGTTTGATGAAGAAGCGCAACGTTCCCGGACACGTAATCAACATCAACAGGTAAATAGCACAGTTATTTATAGCTTGGGTAGGGGGGGGGGGGATCGCATTAAAACTAATATGTTCGAGGGATATTTTTTTCAGTGTTGCTGGACACAATGCCGAGATCGTCACGGTACCAGTAAGTCTTTACTGTGCCAGCAAGTATGCGGTCACTGCTATGTCGCAATCTGTGATCAATGAATTAGCCACTGCTAAAATCAACGTCAAGGTGACGGTAAGTCGCAAAATCTCTTGGCATCGAACTATAAGCCCTTTTGAAATACACATGGCTAAGCTATTTGAAAAACTGCTCGCTTTATTAACTTTATTTATCGATAGAGCATCAGCCCCGGTGCTGTAAGAACGGACATGCTCATCGACGCTGGTATTCCATCAGAAATCCTCGATCGAAGTCCCATACTCACAGGCAAGGATATTGCGGACGCTGTTATCTACACACTGAGTACACCTCCGAACGTTCAGGTAATGTAACGATGTATCTTTGATAATAATAAAAAAATACATATCTGTTTGGTATTCCTTGACGGAAATGTTTGTTTGTCAACAGGTGAAGGAATTGATTGTATCACCACTTGTATCGATGTCGAGCATGCTTGACGTCCAGTAACAACGAAATCAATGGCGAAATAAACGGTGCTTTTTTATTATGTAGAGTAAATAATCAAATAAAGCAAAACCGTAGTGGCGGGAGGTTGACGGTTCGATTACCGGTTTTCGTAGTTTCGCCGAGAATAAAAATATGGAAGGGACAAAGGGTATATATACATCGATATACGTAGATATATACTTCGGCCACTCTCGCGTAGTCATTCTAAGTGTGAGTATTGGATGTATGCAGCTGTAGTTCACGTTTACATTCTTGGTGAAACGCGACGTAGCTCCGGGAGTCAAACCTGAGACCGGTTCTATCGGCGTAGGTTTTCCGCATTTTCCCTATGCCCATGGCAGAAATGTCATGGCAAATGCGACGGCCAGGAACGTTGCGATTTGTTGTTATCGTAAGTGGCACGGCTGCAAACGATTTGTTGTTATCGTAAGTGGTATTGATACGTAAAGTTGTTCCCAGCTTTTTTTTTCTGTTTCATGGTGATGCAAATGTTGTTTGATGCAAATAAAACTAAAACGAGAATACCTGCCGTTATTGATGTGAATGCATAATTTGTCCATTCTCTGTCGAGTATACCGTAACGTATTTTTTCGATAACTTCAGCCGTCCACCCTCGCTCATGCATCCGCAGGCCGGGGGGGCGCCAGCTCATTTTTGCTCCACCGGAATCAACAAATCGGTATAAACTCGGGATCGGGATATAAACCCGAGTGGCTTGATTCCACAAACCGACTGGCTTGATTCCACAAACTACCCAGTTTTTATTTCACCGGGTTTGACAACCGGTATAATATGAGTACGTCGTTTGCTATAAATTGCGTAGGACGTAACACCGATACGGTATCTGTTATCTCGTAATGCAAACTACAATGGGAAAGGCCGTTAATAGCACATTAGCAGAACAAAAGGAAACAAAAAAAAAAAAAATCGTAGCAATTAACCCTTTGTGACAGTGACTAGAAAAATCATGTCACATTACTCATGGTAAAGCGAGTTGATCTACGAATTCAAGTTGAATATCATCGCGATGATTTAAGAGACCGGCTGCCGCCTCCTTGGCACCGCCGAGTCATCTTTTGCAATTGTACGTTGTGACGAAATTATATTGTTCAATCGTCACGAGATGCAATATCTACGGGTAGATCGGTGCGGTATGGTTTGGATAGTGATTTATAAACCATCGTATCGTCGAGACTCAGTGAGTCGAAGAACGTCCACGAGTCCGTCGGGGTCGTCTCGGTGCATTAGAGTGAAGATGGAACAATGGTCCGGAAAAGTAGCTGTTGTGACGGGTGCGAGTGTCGGCATCGGTGCCGATATTGTGAAGGCCCTGGTCCGAGCTGGTATCAAAGTAGTCGGTGTTGCACGACGAGTAGATAAAATTCACAATCTCGCTGCGGAATTGAAGGGCCAGAAGGGCGTCCTTCATCCTATGAAATGCGATGTGAGGAAGGAAGAAGATATAATGAGGGTCTTTCAATGGACGGAGAAGGAACTCGGCGGCGTCGATATCCTTGTAAACAACGCCGGTGTCGTTGTCGGTGAGCCGATTATTGGTAAGTTCATTTATAGTCACGCATACAGATGGAGAACTTGATTTAATTAATAAAAATACTCGCGGAATAGATAAGAGGATATTGTCAATCATTATTTTAGACAGTTCCACGGAAAACTATCGTAAAATCATGGAGGTTAATGTGATCGCGGTTGCGATATGCACGAGAGAAGCGGTACGTTCGATGAAGAAGCGCAATGTTTCTGGCCACATTATTAACATCAACAGGTAATTAGGAAAGTTATTAAAACGAAGTGAAACACCTCTCTCCCCGCATAATCAGGGCCCGATGGGTGTCAACCGTTTAGTAGAACGGTTAATTGAAACGTTCCCAATTTGGGCCTCGTTCATTACAACCTGTAATCAACTATTTTGCCCGTCCACCTCTTTTATAAAAAAAATCCATGTTAACAATGAAAATCTCGAAATCTATCGAAGAGTATTGTTGTCGTTTTATTCTTGCTGTGATTGGCTGCAGCACGAGTCTGAAGCTGATGTTCCTCGATACGTTACTTTGGTCGTATATATTTTGCTCTCCGACAGTTAGTTAACCGTTATTTGACATCAAAATAAATGTACGTACGCGTTTATCCGCGTTGTGTTTCATTCGAACGACATCTGTTCTCGAAGAAAATGAACTATTTTGTTTTTTGTTTTGATTTTGAAAATTACACAAATACATAGGATGTTAAACGAGTGGGATTGAAAAAAAAAGATCGTCGCGAATTTGTTCGATTCGTTGTTTATCGAGAATCAGTATCCTATCAAACATGTCCATATTTCGTGTATAAGAGATTCTCATGCCTCGACCACTTATCTGGTGTCGTAATGTGCAATGTGCTTCGGACATTCGATAGGAGCTTTTGAATCCACCGGTGTTTCGTCTGTTGCTTCAAGGTGGTGGTGGTTGTATTGAACTTAGAGTCCTCCCTAGCAAGTGTCCCCCAGCAACGGACCGAAAAACGGACACGTCCCTTGGGGAACATGTAATAATGGGGAACGTCGTAAACTTTTTGCACAAAACTACCACGGTAATTTCGAAGGTGGTCTTCCAGGGTTTAGGTCTACTAGGGTATCAGTTTGAATGCGACATCCAGTTCGGGTACCAGGTCGTGGACGACAGGATTTTTGGTGACCAAGACTATCCCTCCATATTTTTCGGTATTTAGGTTACCCCCAGGTCGATCGCATCGTAGTTTTAAAAAGGAAAGCTGACGTGACATCCGCTTTCGGTGAAATATCTCATTTCACTACTGGTGAAAAAAGTTGATTACTGGTTTTATTACCGACCGTGGCATTTCACATACCCTCAGTAGCAAGTGGGCTTTCGGGTAAAAAGTAATGTATTTAATTTTTTTGGTTTTCAGTATTACTGGACACAATGCCGAGATCATGACGGCAGCGGTGAATCTTTACTGTGCCAGCAAATATGCGGTTACTGCTATGTCGCAGTCTGTGACAAACGAATTAGCAGCCGCTAAAATGAACGTCAAGGTGACGGTAAGTTGGGGAAATTTCTCGTAGCAAAGATACATGTACGAGCACTTTTTAATGCTGCTCACTTTATTAATTTTATATATCGATAGAACATCAGTCCTGGAGCTGTAAGAACGGACATGATCCTTCAGTTTGGTGTTACGGTCGAAACCCTCAATCGTGTTGCCATACTCACGGGCAAAGATATCGCGGACGCTGTTATCTACACACTGGGCACCCCTCCTAACGTTCAGGTGATGTAACGAAGTATCTATAATATTTATAAAGCACGTTTACAAAAGGTCATTTTTTTTTAAGTACTCGGCGTCGAGACGCTGTCTTTTGATTATTTAAAAATATATATCTCTTTGATATTTGTTGACGAAAATGTTTGATGGTCAACAGGTGAAAGAATTGACTGTGACACCCGTAGCAACGGTGGCGAGCCTGTTTGAGACCCAGTAACTACGAAATCAATGGCATTTTTTTATTATGCAAAATAAGAGAGAACGGTAGCTCAGTGGGTGAAACTCGGATTCGCACGCGGTGGACCTGTGTTCGACTGTCGGTCGACACCACGGACATTTTTTTCCAAGCGTTTTTCTGTGATATCGGGGGGTTGGGTTCGTACCTTTGATAAATATGTGCCCAAAATAACCACCTCTCAGTGATGGGTGGGTGGTCCTCCGAGTTTAATAACTGAGAGGTACAGGTCAGTATCTAAGCGGTTCTGGAGACCGTGCTTGAGTTTATTGACATTCCCACCAGAGGACTCAGGTAGGTACTGACGGTATCGGCTCAGGTTTTCCGCCGATTTTCCCGGGCCCTCGTCGAATGCGATACAGTAGGAGAACAAGTCGGCTGCGGACGCAACACAGTAAGGTGGAATGAAACAAATAGGAAATACGGAAGAAATTGAAATAGAGTAGGAACAAGATAGGGGGCAGGGAATAAAGGTAAAAACTCTCACGAGTGTACCTCGGAAATGGAAATACAAATGAAAAATATGATGTAGAATAAATAATCGATGAAAGAAAATTCATTGCAAAAACGAGAATCTTCATTCCCATTCCATAATTCCTCATCAATCGTGTCCTTTTTTCGTCTCTATCGTAGACGGAGACGATAGTCACGAAACAACCCCATCATATCCATCGTCTTGTGTATGTCTTGCCGTAGATCACAATAGGCACTTGGGTTTTTCCGCGATGCCATCGGAAAGCAAACAAATCGCTGTTTAAAAATAACCAAAATCACTCATTTTTGCAATTTTGGCTATAAAAATGCCCAATAAACTTTGTCGCTAGTTGTCTCTAAGGGACTGTGATTCCATGAATTTTTTCACGCTGATAACGAATCTAACACTTTTTTTATTCATAGATGAATATTTAAGCGGAAAAATGCGTCTCGAAAAAAAAAATTCATTAAATTGAAAAAATTCAAAATTTTTAGTCTGATAGCTAAAAAATCGTCAGTGCTAGAGCGCGCACAGACATTTTCGAAAAAATTAAAAATAGCGTACAAAAAAAGCAACTGAACATTTTTGGATGAAATTTTGACCAAACGTTGAGTCAATAGTCAAAGTTTGGTCAATTTTACATACAGTGTGTGTGATCAATATCACACACACTGTATGCAAAATTACAGCTTGATCGGTTGAGGCATTCCCGACACAGACTCACAGACGCACGCATACATCCGGAAATTTTTCTACATGTGATTTTTCGATGTATTGGAACATTCTGAACACGTTTTCATTAAAATCTCGAAAAACGTTTTTCGCCCTCGTGCAGAAAAAACAAATGCAGAATACCAATCGGCATTCATGAGAATGGATCGTTTATTCGTTCTCTGTTAGACTATACTTACAAAGTAGCAAGTTGATCTAATCAATTCTCAAGTAAACGATCGTCTCATTGATTTTCAAAGACCAGCTGCAACGATCGTGGCACCACTGAGTCATCATTTGTAATAATATTGTTCAATCGTTAAGAGATGCAATATCTAAGAGTAGGGTTGGCGCGTGAAGTACGTGTTATGTAGTAGCTTATAAAGGTCGTACCGCCGAGACTTCGTTCGTCGAAGAACGTTAGCGAGTCTATTGGTATCGTCGTCTTGCTGCATTCGAGTGAAGATGGAACAATGGTCGGGCAAAGTAGCTATTGTGACGGGTGCGAGTATCGGCATCGGTGCCGATATTGTCGAAGCCCTGGTCCGAGCTGGCATCAAAGTAGTCGGTGTTGCGAGACGAGTGGAGAGAATTCACAACCTTGCTTCGAAATTAAATGCTGAGAAGGGCATTCTTCATCCCATCGAATGTGATGTGAGGAAGGAAGAAGATATATCAAAGGTCTTTGAGTGGACTGAGAAGGAACTCGGTGGCGTCGATATCCTTGTGAACAACGCTGGTGTTCTTGTCCCTGAGCCCATTATTGGTACGTTCATTTACAGTCACACATACAGATGGAGAATCGATAGATGAATTGATAAAATTAACGAGAATAGTCGTAGAATGTACATTCAAAACTACAATAAGAAAAAAAAAACAATAAAAAATACTTGGTGTGTCTGTACAATACATATAAACTGAGTTTATTGCATCAAAAAAAGAACATTCTTCCGTCAAGTTTGTTGACACCATTTCAAGAATTGTTACTTGCGCTTGACATATATCTCATCGTTATATTCAATAAGTTTTTTCCTCGTAATGCTAGCGTAATTTGACAACCATTTTCTCCACCGTTTACGTTGTTCTTTTTCCCGAATAACAATATTAACCAAGTTTTTTGTCAATTGGTTCATATGTGGTCATTTTTCGTTTAACCAATAATAAGCTACATTTTTTACTGACAATATTGTTCTTTTACCTAAATAACAGTATTGACCAACTTTGGTGTCAATCGGTTTATATTTGAGAATTTATGATCATGTATTATTGAACACGGGGTGCTGTGAAAAGCTTGTGTCCGAAATATACGATAAAAGTTGTCGTTAAAATTCCGATCCGATGCTTCGTTTGTGAGAAAATGGAGAATGACATTTTTACTTCCGGCATATTGGCGAATATATACTTGGTGGCGTCTCGCTTAAAAACTTATTTTTAAGTGCTTGGCTTCGGGACGCTACTCTTATAAAGCTTTTTTTAGATGGATCCACGGAAAACTATCGTAAAATCATGGATGTAAACGTGATCGCAGTTGCGATATGTACGAGAGAAGCGGTACGTTCGATGAGGAGGCGCAACGTTCCCGGCCACATTATTAACATCAACAGGTAATTAGGAAAGTTATTAAAACGAAGTGAACCACCTGTCTTTCCGCCCAATCTAGGCCCGGTGGGTGTCGACCGTTTGTTAGAACGGTTGCCCGAGTAGAAATTTTCGAGCATTACATCGGGCCCTGATAGGGTCCTGATAAGGCCTTATCAGGCCCTTGTCAGGCTTTCTCAGGACCTTATCGGGGCCCGATGTAACGCGTGAAAATTTCTACTCGGGTGATTGTAACATTTCCAATCTGGGATCCGGTTCATTATAACCTGTAATCAACTGTAAAGTAGCATCGATCGCCGACGTGACATCTGCTTTCGATGAGACATCTCATTTCACCACTGGTGAAAAAAGTTGATTATAGTTTTTATAACCAACCGTCGCATTTCACATACCCTTAATTGCAAGCGGGCGTTTGGGTAAAAAGTAATGTGTTCGATTTTGTGTGTTTCAGTGTAGTAGGACACAATGCCGAGATCGTCACGGTACCGGTGAGTCTGTACTGTGCCAGCAAGTATGCTGTCACTGGTATGTCAGAGTCTGTGACAAACGAATTAGCGGCCGCGAAAATGAACGTCAAGGTGACGGTAAGTTGGGGAAATCTCTTGGCGGTGGACTATTCCTCTCCGCAAGCTCC
Organism: Exephanes ischioxanthus; assembly: GCA_958510785.1. NCBI lineage: Eukaryota > Metazoa > Arthropoda > Insecta > Hymenoptera > Ichneumonidae > Exephanes > Exephanes ischioxanthus. Next base: position 8,220,983 of record OY294025.1, read on the forward strand.
GCAGGCTTCGCGAATATATATGTATACAAGCAGTGATTAAAGCTTTTCGCTCTATACATTTTATATATCGATAGAGCATCAGTCCCGGAGCTGTAAGAACGGACATGATCGTTGCCTTTGGAGTTTCGGTCGAAACCCTCAACCGAATTCCCGTTCTCACAGGCAAAGATATCGCCGACGCTGTTATCTACGCACTGGGTACTCCTCCGAACGTTCAGGTGATGTAATAATCTATCTAGAATTATAAAAAAATACATGTCTATTTAGGATTGGTTATCGGACATTTTTACTGGTCAACAGGTGAAGGAATTGACGGTGATACCGCTTGCAGCGCTGATGAGTTTGGTCGATGCCCAGTAACTACAACAACAATGGCCAAATGAATAGTGCTTCTTTATTATGCTAGCTAATACGTAGATACAGAATAAATGAATAATTAACTCAAATTGATTGCGAACACGAAAATCTCTTCCGTATCCCATGATTCCTGATCGATCATGCCCAGTGATCACAAGTTGCAAAAACATTACTATGATTTTTCATTTTTCTGCTTAGTAACATAACCGTTGAATAACGCTTTTGTTATGTTACGATTAGATTGCTGATTAGGAACTTGCAATAACTCAGCAACGTAACTGTTGAGCCAGATGCTCAGATTGTGGGAGGACAGGATTCAATAAATACACACGGTCAAAGAAGAACTCTGAACTATTTCTCTTTATTGCTTAACACTCTAGAACGCTCGCGTGTGTCTCTGCCCGACATCAACATGGCGACTGACTCGCAGAGACGACGACTCTCGCTACCCACGCTCGCCCGCATGGTCTCTCGGCACTCGCTCGCTCGCTCGCTCATTCGCTGCCTGCTCCGACCCAACCGACCAATGAGCGCTCTCGCATTCCCTTACCGCGGAAGACACGCTGGGAACCGTTTTCAACAGTAACTGTTCGTTTACGTTCACTGGGTGTCATTTTTTTCGTCCTATCGCAGATGGATGCAAAAACAATTTGTTGTTTTCGTAAGCAGCATTGATAAATAAAGATTTTTCCTATCTTCTTTTTTTCCGGTTACATTGTATTGCAAATTTTTTTCGATGCAAATGAAAAAAATGCAAAATACCACTCGGTATTGATAAGAATGGATGGTTTGTCCACTGTCTGTTGGACTATTGTTATAGTAAAGCGAGTTGATCTTGTAAAAACAGTTATTTCAATAAAAAATTTCTTCACGTTAAACAATTATTTCATGGGCATCTAGGAGAACGCGACAAATATACTTAAGCAAATAAAACGAAAAAGAATAAAACCTGTTACCGGCTATCACACGTCAATTTATTATTCGTTTTTTTTTTATTTCTATGGTTTTGTTTTTAGCATATTTCATCTATTGTCATCATTTTACTTTCGTTCAGCCGGTAAATGTTTCACACAATAACACATCCCAATAACAATAAACATATAATGCACAATATTCCAGATAACAATACTTCTCTTTTTTATTACAAACAAGATAATTTCCGGTTAGAAAAATCCACACAATCCTCGCTCTATCCTAATCCATTCCTATACACTTATACACATACTCGACCTGTCGGCGCTCAAGTCTATTTTTTCTTTTCCTCACATAGAAATATAAATAATAAGGCGTACTCAACTTCAATTTTTTTGAAATGCTTCCTCGATGGCTCTTTCGATTTGTTCCGGGGCTCGCAGTGCTCTTTTCCGAATATCGGATGGCCATCTCCGATCGAGACGTCGAACACGAGGTCACCTCGCTAAGTCCCGTTGTTCAAAGTAATAGGCGGATCCGTCAATCACGTCCTTCTTACTCGATGTCCCCGGAACGAAAGAGGACGAGGAAATCGGTCGATTTTCGGAGCTGGACGACGGAATCGTGTCGTATGCAGCCGTTTAATATTACGCAGGCGCCGACTTGGGTCGTGGCGATAACTGGCGCCCTCGAAATGCGCTTTCGATATTTTGAGGGATTTCTCGCGCCTCCATTCGAAGCTCACAATCTTTAGAATTCAAGTGAACTATGTTGGCTGCAACGCACTTGGCACCGCGAAGTCATCGTTGCCAATTATATTGTACATTCGTTACGAGATGTAATATCTAAGAGTAGGGGCTGGCTCGTGCCGTGCCTGCTATATAGTGGCAACTCCTCCAATACATTCGCCTGAAACTTGGACGGAATTTTCTAGCGAGCTTCTTGAAAATTTTCAGCATGTGTACGACGCGTAACAACATCAATTACAATAACATTGACATTCAAAGCGATGCAGAGGTTGTCCGCTGCTCGTATCATTGACACTTGAGGTCGTTTCGTTGCGACATGGCTTATAAACGTTCATATCGGCGAGAGGTTTTTTTAGTCGAAGAACATCGACGAGTCTATTGGTGTCGTTGTCTTGCTGCATTCGGGTGAAGATGGAACAATGGTCGGGAAAAGTAGCTATTGTGACGGGTGCGAGTATTGGGATCGGTGCCGATATTGTCGAGGCCCTGGTTCGAGCTGGCATCAAAGTTGTCGGTGTTGCTAGACGAGTTGAGAGAATTCAAAATCTCGCTGCTGAATTAAAGGGTCAGAAGGGCGTTCTTCATCCTATGAAATGCGATGTAAGGAGGGAAGAAGATATATTGAGGGTCTTTGAGTGGACTGAGAAGGAATTCGGTGGCGTCGATATCCTTGTGAACAACGCCGGTGCCTTTGTCGCTGAGCCCATTATTGGTACGTTCATTTACAGTCACACATGCAGATGGAGAATCGATAGATGAATTGATCAAATTAACAAGAATAGTCGTAGAATGGAAATTCAAAAATACAATAAGAAAAAATTAAATAGAAAGTACTTAGTGTGCCTGTAGAATACATTTAAACTGAGTTTATTGCATCAAAAAAAGAACGCACCACGTTTTTTTTCTAATTTTACGCGGATTTTTGAGTTAATTTTTGGTTTACATAATAGTGACTACGCACAGTACAGTAATATTAAATATATACAGATTTGTATAAATGTGCTTACCACAAGTTGGCTCATACGATTTAATTTGTTTTCTATTTATTTATTTTTTAAGATTGTTTCGATATTAAATATATTTTCTTAACAGATAACAGATTATTATAAAATTAACAATTGGACAACCATTTTTTTACCGTTTACATTGTTCTTTTTCCGGAATAACGATATTAACCAAGTTTGTTGTCAATTGGTTCATGTGTGGTAATTTTGCGTTTAATCAATAGCAAGCTACATTTTTTACTGACAATATCGTTCCTTTACATAAAAAACAATATTGACCAATTTTGGTGTCAATCGATTCATATTTGAGAATTTATGATCATGTATTATTGAACACGGGGTGCTGTGAAAAGCTTGTGTCAGAAATATACGATAAAAGTTGTCGTTAAAATTCCGATCCGATGCTTCGTTTGTGAGAAAATCGAGAATGACATTTTTACTTCCGGCATATTGGCGAATATATACTTGGTGGCGTCTCGCTTAAAAACTTATTTTTAAGTACTTGGCTTCGGGACGCTACTCTTATAAAGCTTTTTTTAGATGGATCCACGGAAAACTATCGTAAAATCATGGATGTAAACGTGATCGCAGTTGCGATATGTACGAGAGAAGCGGTACGTTCGATGAGGAGGCGCAACGTTCCCGGCCACATTATTAACATCAACAGGTAATAAGGAAAGTTATTAAAACGAAGTAAAACACCTATCTCTCCGTCCAATCTAGGCCCGGTGGGTGTCAACCGTTTCTTACAACGGTAGATTGTAGGGGAGACCGGGGCAAAATGGCACAGCGGGGCAAAACGGGACTGTAAGGGTGAAACTCAGTTTTCCAATAATTGTTGGATGCCCCATTTAGTCCCAACGATACATCCGGATTTTCAAACCTGTTTTGCCCCACGTACCACCATCGCCGCCATCCAAAAGTTATTCTAAAATTGCGTTTAGTCTCATTATCCCGTTTTGCCCCGGTGTGCCATTTTGTCCCGCTCTCCCCTAACATTTCCAATCTGGGCCCTCGTTCATTACAACCTGTAATCAACTGTAAAGTAGCATCGATCGCCGACGTGACATCTGCTTTCGATGAGACATCTCATTTCACCACCGGTGAAAAAAGTTGATTATAATTTTTGTTACCAACCGTCGCATTCCACATACCCTTAATTGCAAGCGGGCGTTTGGGTAAAAAGTAATGTGTTTGATTTTATGTTTTCAGTGTATTGGGACACAATGCGGAGAACGGCACGGCACCGGTGAATCTGTACTGTGCCAGCAAGTATGCTATCACTGGTATGTCAGAGTCTGTGACAAACGAATTAGCGGCCGCGAAAATGAACGTCAAGGTGACGGTAAGTTGGGGAAATCTCTTGGCGGTGGACCATTCCTCTCCGCAAGCTCCGCAGGCGTCGCGAATATATATGTATACAAGCAGTGATTAAAGCTTTTCGCTCTATACATTTCATATATCCATAGAGCATCAGTCCCGGAGCTGTAAAAACGGGCATGATGGTTGCCTTTGGAATTCCGGTCGAAACCCTCAACCGAATTCCCGTACTCACAGGCAAAGATATCGCCGACGCTGTTATCTACACACTGGGTACTCCTCCGAACGTTCAGGTGATGTAATAATCTATCTAGAATTATAAAAAAAATACATGTCAATATAGGATTGGTTATCGGACATTTTTACTGGTCAACAGGTGAAGGAATTGACGGTGATACCGCTTGCACCGCTGATGAGTTTGGTCGATGCCCAGTAACTACAACAACAATGGCCAAATGAATAGTGCTTTTTTATTATGCTAGCCAATACGTAGATACAGAATAAATGAATAATTAACTCAAATTGATTGCGAACACGAAAATCTCTTCCGTATCCCATGATGCCTCATCGATCGTGCCCAGTTATCACAAGTTGCAAAAACATTACTATGATCTTTCAATTTTCTGCTTAGTAACATAACCGTTGGATAACGCTTTTGTTATGTTACGATTAGATTGCTGGTTAGGAACTTGCAATAACTCAGCAACGTAACTGTTGAGCCAGATGCTCAGATTGTTGGAGGACAGGATTCAATAAATACACACGGTTAAAGAAGAACTCTGAACTATTTCTCTTTATTGCTTAACACTCTAGAACGCTCGCGTGTGTCTCTGCTCGACATCAACATGGCGACTGACTCGCAGAGACGACGACTCTCGCTACCCACGGTCGCCCGCATGGTCTCTCGGCACTCGCTCGCTCGCTCATTCGCTGCCTGCTCCGACCCAATCGACCAATGAGCGCTCTCGCATTCCCTTACCGCGGAAGACACGCTAGGAACCTTTTTCAACAGTAACTGTTCGTTTACGTTCACTGGGTGTCATTTTTTTCGACCTATCGCAGATGGATGCAAAAACAGTTTGTTGTTATCGTAAGCAGCATTGATAAATAAAGATTTTTCCTATCTTCTTTTTTTCCGGTTACATTGTATTGCAAATTTTGTTCGATGCAAATGAAAAAAATGCAAAATACCACTCGGTATTGATAAGAATGGATGGTTTGTCCACTGTCTGTTGGACTATTTTTTTAGTAAAGCGAGTTGTTCTTCAGAATTCAAGTGAACTATGTCGGCTGCAACGCACTTGACACCACGAAGTCATCGTTTCCAATTATATTGTACAATCGTTACGAGATGTAATATCTAAGAGTAGCGGTTGGCTCGCGCCGTACCTGCTATATAGTGGCAACTCCTCCAATACATTCGCCTAAAACTTGGTCGGAATTTTCTAGCCAGCTCATTGAATATTTTCAGCACGTGTACGACGCGTAACAACATCAATTACAATAACATTGACATTCGAAGCGATGCAGAGATTGTCCGCTGCTCGTATCATTGACACTTGAGGTCATTTCGTTGCGACATGGCTTATAAACGTTCCTATCGCCGAGACTTTGTTAGTCGAAGAACATTGACGAATTGATTGGTGGCGTCGTCTTGCTGCATTCGAGTGAAGATGGAACAATGGTCGGGAAAAGTAGCTATTGTGACGGGTGCGAGTATTGGGATCGGTGCCGATATTGTCGAGGCCCTGGTTCGAGCTGGCATCAAAGTTGTCGGCGTTGCTAGACGAGTTGAGAGAATTCAAAATCTCGCTGCTGAATTAAAGGGTCAGAAGGGCATTCTTCATCCTATGAAATGCGATGTAAGGAGGGAAGAAGATATATTGAGGGTCTTTGAGTGGACTGAGAAGGAATTCGGTGGCGTCGATATCCTTGTGAACAACGCCGGTGTCTTTGTTGCTGAGCCCATTATCGGTACGCTCATTTCGAGTTGCATATACTGACGGATGGACGGATGCCTTTTGCTTTGTTTTGATGAAAAAATAGTTATCTGTATGGCAAGGGCGTAGAAAGGGAGTTCTTGACGAGTGTGAAAATGCCGCACGAGCCGAAGGCGAGTTAGTACATAATTTTCCTCACGAGTTCACGAAAATCACGCTTTCCACTCCCATGAAGTGTGCGTAGAAAGGCACTTTTCCGCTCTAGTGCGGGCAAAAAGACCATATAACGTTTGTACGCATGCGCAGTATTTTTCCCGCCCGCGATGCGAGACACTGCCTTTCTGCGCACACTTCACAGGAACGGAAAGCGAGATTTTACGTTCATGTGTTAGAAAAAAAATATTTCGAGATTTTCACGAAAACGTGTTCAGAATGTCCTAAAACGTCGAAAAATTACATGTCGAAAAAATGTCTGGATGGATGAATGGATGTGTGCGTGCGTGCGCGCGTGTGGACGGCCTGCAAAATTCAACCGTTTATAACTCAAGAACGGTTTTATCAATCGGGTTGTAATTTGGCACGCATGTAGAGCAGTTGGATGCCTTTGTTTGTTACAATATAAGCAATAATTGAAACATCCGTTCAGATTTTCTCGGTTTTTGAATTTAAAAAAAAAGTGTATCCACGCTCCAGCTTTCGCAAATGTTGAATTATCGCCCTGAAACTTTCTATAGAAGTAGACCAATGTCAATCAATGTTCGCTATTGAATTTTATAAGAATCGGTCGAGGGGTCTCGGTTCTGTGACATTTTCAATTTATCGAAAAATATGATTTGCACTCTAGCTTTTATCATTTTTGAGACATTTGCCTAAAAAATGCGACATAAATGAATTATTATGGACCTATGTTCCCTATTAATTAGGCAAGAATCGATCCAACAAATACGCAAGATGAAGTATATAACGGCATTGAAAAAGCTATAATAAAAAGGTTTCATTTGGATTTTCTTGTGTAAAAATTTGGTGCAAAACAAAAATTCGGGAGCGCATAATTCCATGTATTTTTTCGCGCCAAGCACAGATCCCTCAAAGTGAAGCTTTCTCATGAACGTTGAAAATTGAAATTTTCATACGGCTTCCTCATAAAAGTTGAAAATTGAAATTTTCATATGGCTTCCTCATAAGTTTCCATTATTCGCAAAGCTTCCTCTACGAGGAAGCCAAGAAAAATATAGAAAAGGCTTTCTCATTTTCAATTTAAATTTTCAACTTTTTTTTTGCAGACAGTTCCACTGAAGACTATCGTCATATCATGGAGGTTAACGTGATCGCGGTTGCGATATGTACGAGAGAAGCGGTACGTTCGATGAGGAGACGCAACGCTTGCGGCCACATAATTAACATCAACAGGTAATGAGGAAAGTTATTAAAACAAAACGAAACGCCTCTCTCCCCGTCCAACCTGGGCCTGGTCGATCTGAAAGACAGATGGCAACTTTTTTTCACGGGTACTGGCATACACGGCCAAAAGCGAAGTCTTATCGAAAGCTGACGTGACATCCACTTTCAATGAGACTCCTTATTTTGCTACCCATGAGAAAAGTTGATTAGAGTTTTTATTACCGACCGTGGCATTTCACATATCGTCAATCGCAAATGGGCGTTCCCTTAAAAAAATAATGTGTTCGATTTTTTATTTTCAGTCTTGCTGGACACTGCGCCGAGATGGTCGAGATACCAGCGAGTCTTTACTGTGCCAGCAAGTATGCTGTCACTGCTATGTCGCAGTCTGTGACAAATGAATTAGCGGCCGCTAAATTGAACATCAAGGTGACGGTAAGTTGGGCAAATCTCACGGCGTCGAACTATTCCTCTCCGCAGGCTCTTTGCAAAGATACATGTACAAACAATGTTTGAACCAGAGCTGGGCAAAGTACTTAAAGTACTTGGTATTTGAAGTGCCTAGCACTTTGAGTACCGGCAAAATATTCTTAAACATCATTCTAAAACAAAGTTGAGTACAGTAACTCGAAGTATTTAGTACTTATGGTACCGCGTACTTAAAGTATTGGATACGTACGATACTACGTATCAAGTACTTAAGTACTTTTTGCCCAGCTCTGGTTTGAACCTATTCGCTTTATTATATTCATTTTATATACCGATAGAGCATCAGCCCCGGACCTGTAAGAACGGAAATGTTCGTTAGGACTGGTGCTCCGGTCGAAGACCTCAATCGACTTCCCATTCTCACAGGCAAAGATATCGCGGACGCAGTTATCTATGCACTGGGTACTCGCCCGAATGTTCAGGTGATACAACGAAATATCTATAATTATTCAATAATACATATCTCTTTGGTACATCTTGATGGTATTATTTGCTGGTCAACAGGTGAAGGAATTGATTGTGTCAACCCTTGCAACCATGTCGAGCCTGTATGATCCCCAATAACTACGAGTTCAATTGTCCAATAAATGGTATTTTTGCTTCGACATTTTTTACTTGAGATTTTTATGTCACAGCGCGTGCGCGTGTCGTCGAAATCTATCGAAACAATAAAATTTTATGGAATTTTTTTTTTTTTTTTATTTACTACAAATAGTCTTATTCCAGTAAACATGGAAGTATCGAGTTCAAATTTGGCAAATTGAGAAACTAACCCTGTACAGTAACTGTTGTTCAGTTTGGCGACGATAGATCTAAACATTTAAATTTTATAAGATTTCGAAATTTCTGAATGTTTTTGGAAATTAGTATTTTATGCCCTACATGCGTTTATTGCATCAAATATCACTCTCGGAGTAATATAAGTTAGATGTTCGTAATCAGCGAGGAAAAATACAATAGAAGAAGGTGATAATGGTGGCGAAATGGAAAATGGTCCAACGTAATTTGCATATGACTTCCTCATGTTTTACTGTTTTGCGCGTAACTTCCTTTAGGAGAAAGTTCGTCGAGTCATGTGCAAATTATTTTGCACTATTTTTTTATGCTAGCCAATACGTAGATGCAAAATTAATGAATAATGGAATCGAATTGACTACGAAAACGAGAATCTCTTTCGCGTTCCTCTTATCGACCTATTGACATTTTACAACCCTTTTTTCACCGAACGTGACTGCTGTATGCGTCTACAATTGTAAAGAAACTACAACTATATGCAATTGTAAAGAAAGCCAAGTGAAAAAGTGAGACTCCGTTCTGCGAATTCAATGTCCATGAATGCCTGTAAGTGCCAACGGCCACGACAACCGCTAGTCAAGTATGAACTGAACATAGGGGAGAGCGGGGCAAAACGGCACAGCGGGGCAAAACGGCACAGCGGGGCAAAACGGGATTACCAGGCAAAAGGCAATTGTTCAATAACTTTTGGATGGTTGCGATGGTGGTACGTCGGGCAAGACGGGTTTGAAAATCCGGAAGGATCGTTGGGACAAAATGGGGCATCCAAAAATTATTGGAATACTGAGTTTTGCCCTTACTGTCCCGTTTTACCCCGCTGTGCCATTTTTCCCCGGTCTCCCCTACTCATTTTCTGTACCTGTGTACCGGTCGACTGCCGCGCAAACATCTTTAACTCAAATTGCCCTTCATCGATTGCACCCTCAGAAAATTCAGTTTGGTGCACATTCGGACGCCCGACCTTATTGATGAAAATTGAGGGTTTTGTCGATTAATGATTTTAATCTCTCTGCGGAGCATGCTTTATTCCAATCGTCTGGATCCGCCTTAATTATGTCGTCGTTTCCAATTCAATATCTTTGAATCGTCGTTGAAAGATAAAATTTTTTATTTGTTCGTGGTAAATAAACACAGGCAACATAGTACTTAAGATACGACGGTATAAAAACCGTTGGTGTCGTTGCAACTTGATCAGTCAAGGAACGTCGAAAGGACTATCGGCATTATTGTCTAAGGTGGATTCGGACGAAGATGGAACAGTGGTTGGGAAAAGTAGCTATCGTGACGGGTGCGAGTCGCGGTATTGGTGCCGACATTGCTGAGGCTCTGGTTCGAGCTGGGGTCAGAGTAGTCGGTGTTGCAAGACGAGTCGAGAAAATTCAGAATCTCGCTGATAAACTAATGGGTCACAAGGGCGTCCTTCATCCTATGGAATGCGATGTGAGGAAGGAAGAAGATATATCAAGGGTCTTCGAGTGGACGGAGAAGAATCTCGGCGGTGTCGATATCCTTGTGAACAATGCCGCTGTTCTTGTCTATGAGCCGATTATTGGTAAGCTCATCTAGAGGGCATTTCGAAAAAAATGCCGGATGAAAAATTCACGAAAAAAAAGCGGATGCTACGAGCACATGCTAGACAATCAACGACCAGGGTTTTTTTTTTGTTGCCGGTTTTCCATTTTGTCACACAAGATGAAGATCGGCCAAATTAACAAGATTCTTTACTCGAAAAATCGATAACAGGGCATAGTAATTTTTTTGTCTTCCTTTTGTAGACGGTTCCACTGAAAATTATCGCAAGATCATGGAAGTTAACGTAATCGCGGTAGCAATTTTTACAAGAGAAGCGGTAAGTTCGATGAGGAAGCGCAACGTTCACGGTCACATTATCAATATAAACAGGTAATTACGAAGGTTATTAACAGCAGGCCGGCATTCGATCCAAAACTGAGGTGTTCGAGGGCGATTTTTTTTTTCAGCGTTGTCGGTCACGATGCCAAAATCATGCCTATACCAGCAAATCTTTACTGCGCTAGCAAGTTCGCTGTCACTGCCATGTCGCAGTGTGTGAGGATGGAATTAGCGGCCGCCAAAATAAACGTCAAAGTGACGGTAAGTCGGGAGGGAATCCTTTGTCCTCGGGCGATAATTTTTTCAATGGGCTCTCCGCAAAAATGCATAGGTAAGGCGTTATCGAAGCCTGGCGGGTGTATTCACTTTGTTTGTTGACAGAGCATCAGTCCCGGAGCAGTAAAAACTGATATGCTCGTTAACATGGGTCTTCCGTCAGAAACCTTAGAACGAGTTCCAAAGCTTGCAGGCAAAGATATCGCAGACGCTGTTATTTACGCGCTGGCGACAAATCCGAACGTTCAGGTGGGATTAGAAAAATATTTGTGATTATTGTCGAATACATATTTTCATGGCATTTCAACAGGTGGACGAAGTGACCGTGACACCAGTTATGACGGTGTCAAGTTAGCTCGTATCTACGAGCTAACTTGAAGATATCTACGAAATCACAGGCCAAATAAAAACAGGTTCTTAGCACGCTACCCAACAATGTTTATGGATACAGAATAAATAAAAGTCACCGAACCGCATATATTTGTTCGGGTAACAAAATTCATTGTAATAACGACAATCTTTTCATTTGTCCATGATTTCTTATCAATACTGTCTTTTTATGATCTATTGGAGACGAATCCGGAAGCAATCTGATGTTATCGGCGGCTAATCGTTCAGTGCCCGTATAAAGACTTATCTTTTGAAGAATAACAGTTGTACATCATCGAAATACTGTATACTCGCAAAAAATAAGGACCGAACAGATAAGATTGTAAATTTATGCTATTGTTTCGAAATTACTGCGAATGCTTCGAAATTCCTCCGAATCATATTAGGGAGTGAACTTGGATTCAGATATGCCCCATATATGGCGGATGTAACGGGCATATAACGGGAGATGCCCGTCGGCTATAGCAACGGGGTATCTCCCAATGGCTACTTCAATAGTTGTACCGTTGATATATCACTGTTCATATTGAAGTTATCGAAAATTACATGGCGCGAATTCCTAGGCCACAACTGAATACGCAACGGATTGATGTACGGCGATGAAACATTTTTTAAATACAAGAAATTATGCCATTAAAACAGAATATTATCATTTTTTTCTACAATAAAGTATCCAAGATCTACAACTTATCCATTTAGTAAAAAGTTGTACTCCGGCGTACAAAATGTATACAAACTCGTACAATAAACTATATCCATCTGCAACTCGAATTAGTTGTAGTTTTTCATAAAAATTTTAATGTGTATGACAAATACTACTTTAAGGGGCTGCTGAACCTTCCTGTTTTACCGACGAAAATAGGCGATTTCTTAGTTTTCACTATTCATCGTTACTATGCGACGCGTATGTCCCAAATCTTGCAGGACTGTATTAATAACATAAACGAGCGAAAACTTAATAACATAACATAAGTCGAAATCTTCCGAAAAAGAAAGAAAATCGAATATTGTAACCTGTCGCGGAAACCAACACGGCCGCTGAAATGTTTACAGAATCCGTTTTGTTGGATATAATAAATTCTAGATCTTGCATACGTCAAAAGGGCATGCATGCCGATTCTGTGAAGTTCTCCAAATATTTCAAAACCGTCGGAAAGTTGCTCACTCAAAAGATTATCACGCATAGTGTAAACTGCGATCATTTCGCAAACTATAATATTCGGTTTTCTTAATTCCTTGCAAGTTTTCAATCAAAATTCGACTGCATACCGAAGCGTTTATGTCATTATCAAAATCCTGCATGATTTGACGCATATGTGTAGCATATTGACAATGCTAAGTCGAAACTGAAAAATTGTCTAGGTCCGTCGGTAAAACAGGTAGAACAGGCAAAACAGGCATTCGAAGGTCGGAATGACAGTTGGTTTGGTGCACCAATCGACCGGTTGGTTTCAGGTTGTTTTCAGGGTGGTCAAAAGGCGAGGGCTTATAGCATGATAAGTTGTAATTTCGACGACGTTTTGCGTAGAAAGGTGTAATTTCGGCGTAATTTTTTCGACGGCTCCGACATATAAAGTTGTAGATACACCGTAGTTTTCGCGTAGTAAGTTATGGACAAATTTTCGCCAGGCATGCTATGTCAGCGACAGTATATCCCTCATCGAAATCCGTTCAGAATTACCAAGTAGGGAACAACATGTTTTTTTGCACGTTTTTAGTACACCTGTGATAAGATCTACATTTCTTACGGCCGATTGTTTGTTTTATCCTGTATTGTGATACCAAGTCTGTCTGCGGATCAAACATAAAATCTCAGCACAATAAAAAAAAATTCACTTTCTGACAATTTTTCGCAATTTTTTCGCGATGTTAATAATTTCGAACGTTTGTGGACATAAAATATTTGTTAAATGTGGAAACCTGTTTTTACCATGTTTTGGTTATAAAAATTTCGTTTGAGCCTTTATTGACGTCATATGTTTGTTATACGTTGGATAGCGATTATTGCGCTTTGTTTTTGTATAAGAAGCTATGCGCAATCTTGACGGTTCTTTTGCGCATATTTACGTAATCGAGACTTATATTGGAGACATATACTTACTAGTTTCGGGCGATTGCGCTGGGGAGAAAAGACATACAGTTGTTTCATTTGTCCAACGGAGAATTATTGAGTGAATAATCAAGATCGATGTTGATTCTTAACAAACTCATTTATTAAAGTACTAAAAGGATTCATTTTTTTTTCTTTAATTTAACAAATGATGGAAAAAAATACACAAGAATATCAAGTACCATTATAATATTAGAGTCGTTTTTAATGTACGGAGAAACGAATTTCTACGTCGCCGAGTCACCTGTCAGATAATCACTGACTCATGCTTTATTGCAATATATACTCATTTGTTGTTTTTCACGTAAATCATATGGACGGGAGGTTGATCAATTACGCGCGGACTGATGCAACGGTGGCCCAGGAGGGGGGGGGGATCAGTCGAAAAATAATTACAATGTTAGAAAACGAGGAAAACAAGTAAACATATATAATTCCTTGAAACCGCATAATTGGAGGGGATCGGACGAAGCCGGTATTCTATCAATTAAATAATTAAATCTACTCTCTTTTTACTATCATTTTCGAGAAAAAGAAAAAAGTGACTTTTATTATTATAAACCAACACGTCTCAATTACGAAGAAAGATTTTTTCTTTTTTTTATACACTCAACGCCGGTACTTATACTTGTTAATGCGTTCACAATTGACCGTCTACGTTCATTATTATCATATGTATTTTTTGTCTTTTTTTCTTCCAAAATACAGAATCACGATCTTCGACCATGATCGCGGCTTCGCCTTATCGCTCTCGGTCGTCCTCCCATGCCTAGAGCACACCATTAATATACGTTCTCTCACCCCCGCACTCATTCCTATTCTTTCATTATTCGGAGCTTGTTTGTCTCTAATAAGTTTCGCATCATTTTTTTTCATCGGTTTTTTCTAAATGTACAAAACATAAAAATCTTATACCCTTAATATCGCATAAAATTAATGCTACGTGAATGCTAACAGGATTTACATGGAAAATAATTTTCCGAAGTTGGGGGAAAAAGAAGAGAAAAAAATAAGCACTGGCGGACGAACACGGAAAATGGACTCGTGAATGCCGAAACGACGGAAAATAAAAATAATTTGATGACCTTTTTCGCCGGTCTTTCCTCCAATTTTTTTTTTTTTTTTTTTTTACTGTTTATGTCATTTCGCTGAATATCAACCTTGCCCGCCATATCGTTCGCAAGTGCTCCCGCTTCTCTTACAATTCTCGGTAACAGTTCGTCGACAAAATATGGCTTCCGCGTCATTGATCTTTTCGGCATGACTGCTTGGGGAAGATGGAGGATGAGGACACGCTCATTAGACTGCTCCATCGTAACACTTGCTGCTAGGGGATTATTATAAAAAATAATTAGAAAAATGTACAAAAATTCATAAAAATAGATAGTAGTTACATAGTAAAAATTACTTTTTTAGGTAATTATAATCGTGAATGAGAAACGAGCACGTAATTACAACCCTACCGTATTTATGTGTCTGTGTGTGTATGTGTGTGTGTGTGTTTTTGTATGTGTAAGTTATTTATTAATTCGACCCATTCGACCCATTATAAAATTCGTTAAACGATGGCCATGCGTTTTTATGCTACGCAAGTCCGCTGCTACGTACTCATCGGTTTAAGGTCGTCAATGCGGTATAGTCAAATCAATTAAGTCATAAAATGTTATAAATTGTACACGTTTTGAACGAGAAACTGGTGTGAACCAACACGGATCTAATTTAACCCTTTGAATCATCATAATTTTGACTATAATTAAGAAAAAAAAATTTTATTACAGAGTGGGAAGTGAAAGGGTGGTCGAAATGATTCAGCGTGTTTGAAAGGATTAAAGAGCTCGATGTCGAACAATTCATAGTAATTCATAGTAATTTGCAGAACAGTATGTCCGGGTTTTATGGGCATAAACTGAGGTATTTTTCTATTGTACGTTTCTTTTTAATGCTGTAAAATTTTTTGTACATCAAGTACGAACTCTTTCACAATAATTTCTCCGTTATAACGTGCGCGAAGAATTTTTGAAATAAAAAATGAATACACGATTGACGCGGCCGTACCGCAAGAACTCCCTTGAAACTAATCAACAAACAATGCCAAAATGGTTATCTAAGCGAGACTCTTTAATCTAGGCTGCTGATCGACTCTTATTTATTCATCTCTCAATTAGCCTTACACTATGCCATCTCTGTTATCACCTTACTTAATGCATTTTTTTTCGAACATTTTAGTGTCTACTACAATGTGAGTCAGTAAAAAAACGAATAGACTTAATTAAGATTTTTGAAGCAAGAGAGGACCTTGATTGGCTCTCTCACTTCTATTCTGTACTGGCGGAAGATTAATTGACAAGTCTTAATTAAGCACATCGATTCAAGTGGATCGTTCAGTTTAAAAAAAAAAACGTATTATTAACTATCAAGACGAACGAGCTTTGGGCTATCTCTTTACTCTGACTGCAGTGTATTAACCCTTTAACTGACAAGCCTCTTACCTGTTGGAAAAAAAATTACCTTTCGTCAATACTCAATATCACTTTTCTATATCATTATCTTATAACACTTTTCTATATCAAAATATGTGAAAATTGTGACTTTAACAAAAGTTCGGGTTGTATGTTGCTATATAATAAATGTTTCAATAACATTCCAACAGAATAATTTTCTTTTAAACGCGCTTCTATTAGTGAATTTTTTTAGCATTTCTTTATTGAGTGTTGCAGAAGATTTTTTTTTAAACGGCTGATTAGCCGATTTAACAAATATTCTACAGTGCCAGTCAAAGGGTTAATTGAGCCAAGCCGCCTGTATATTAATTTGCTGCGAAAAAATCAGCAACAGAAGGACACACTACAGCGGATTCGACGCTAATTTTGGACTTTAAAGGGATTATAACAGATTTTTTGTTGTTGTATATTTCGCGCTTTCGGAAAGTATTTTATTTTGGAGACAGCTGGTTTAAAAAATTACCCCGTACCTAATGGACAGAAGAATCACGCGGGTCTCCTTGAATCCACAATTGGATTTGAGACACGATTCGACGGTCTGTTCGATTTTGTACAAAAAAAGCCAATTTCACTCGACAATTTTAAATTTTATATTTAGAAAAACTATTTCACTAATCACCTTGATATTGCTACGTTTTCCTGTTTTGAAAGACTGTCACTTATTTGTTATTTTAATGCGACAAATACTTATATTTCCGCAGATACACAGAGAATCTATTTTTTCATTAAAGGTCTGTTTTTACTCATTATACAAAGGATTATGGGACGCGGGTCGATCAATGTTTTTTTTTTTTTTAATTACTTATCGCAGGGTGCTCAAGGCATTTCACGTATCGAATAACTGTTGTTTTTTAATTATCATGTTCCGTGTATTATCGTGTGAAAGTGATGAAAGGTACATTGCCCACCACTCGTACCGACACGCACGTTGAAAAATGTTTGGTTTTCCTTTCTGTCGTTAAAAATATCGTCGACGTTAAAATTAATACGACAATGTTTTTTTGTTTTGTTTTTAATACTTTTTGCATATTTGTATATCGAGAGAAAATATACTTGGCTCGCACTCAATTATCGTTTAAATTTATTTATTTATAAAAAAATTTATTTGATGAATATGCGATTTTTCGTTTGTTCGAAAGAGAGAAAGAGAGTCTACCTGGTGGCGGATAAATATTAGAAATAGTTATGTAACATTGAGGAGGTTCCAAAGTTGACTAAATCTAACGAATTTGGCAATGAAATTTGCGCCACTCGTCGATACACCTAAAATATTCCTTTCTGTTTCTATTGGGAACAACCGGCGATGCGTTCGCAATCTCTTACTTAATCTTCAACCCTCTATCAATTCTCTGACGAATTCTCGCTATGAGTTTTTTACTTGTTTTTTTCTTTATTAAAAATTTATAGTCATTTAGATTTAAGAAACTACAGTTTAGACATGCCGTGCATATTATTAGGTGTGTGTGAGATGGGGGGGGGGGGGGGGGGGGGGGGGGTTCACAGATAATAAGTGGTATTCAAATAGAAACGAAATGATGACGGGGCTCTTTATTTTCTTGTTGTTTATTATACGTTATTATATGAAAAATACGAACGAACAAACACCTGACATTCCAGTACTCGGGTAATACTGTACGTTCAGCTAATTAATATTTATTATATCTAAGATTCGACTAACCGGCACGAGATTGAACGAGGTGAGAGGACAGAGTCTAACCGATCTCGTTTTAATTATTCATCGTGCCGGCAATTATTATTATTTCAAGGTTTATTTTTTATTTTAATTTTTTTATTTTTTTCTTTCAATTTACAATTATAGTCTCGAGGAGACACCGCGAGAGATCGCAGGATCGTTCAGCGTGTTGCGGTGGCCTCAACCAACCGTTGCACAACGATATTTTTACTCCTCGATCGTTCGTCCCGCGCCCAAGACGATCGTTCGAAGATTTATCGCGAGAAATAATATTATTTTTTATTTACTTTTTTTTTTTATGAAAATTACTCTAGAAAGGTATTTTTTCGGTGGAGGTGCGGGGACTTTCGAAAAATTTCGAGTTTCCTCCGTTGGCCAAAGATACCTCGAAAACGTCCTTCGAAAACCCTCTTGGCATATTTTATTTTACTTGGAGGTAAAGATTTTTTTTTTTTTTGGTTTAATTATTTTATTCGAACGATCGGAATAAAACTCGCCGTATCGTGTCAGAAGAAAGAGGGATTCTTGATCAACGCGAGTCCTCGCACCTTCACGTCTCGCCGAATAAAAAAAAAGTCCAGCGAGACTCGAGGATATACAATATCGAAACCAACGTCGTTTTAACAATCTTAAGTTTATAACGCTAGTTTTAGGGAGGCCGAACGATAAAAAGCTAGCTTCAACTCGCAGTCCGTCGGAGTATCACGAGATATGAAATTTTTTTTTTTTTTTCATTCTACGAACAACTTACGGTCGACTGAGAAAAATTGTGTTTAAGTTTCGTTAGAAAAAGGTAAAAAATTGCCGCACGTCACGCGTTCACGCTCGCACGTTTTTTTTTTTTTCTTTTTTTTTTCTTTCTTTCTTCTCCTCTCCAGTCTCGCCGTTTATCTTTTACCGACCACATTTTTTCCCCAAACACGCTCATCCACTCCGGACACAAAACAAAATTGTCAATTACACTAAATTTCTCGTATCTCATAGATAGAAACTCTCTCTCTCTCTCTCTCATCGTCACTTTCGTTCAGTTCTTCTTTATAGTTTGCTCTTTCGTTTCCTTTCTCGAAATTCCTCCAAACGCAACATCCAATTTGCTTTTCTTACTTTCAAGCGATGAAACAAGCAACGGTATTAAGCGTTTGTAAAATACCTCGGTCGGTAATAAAAGCTGCAATTAATTTTTACGATAGAAGTAAATGCTTACGCGAAGCTATATTGAAATCTGTTTCGTGTAAGAATTTGCTTTTCGTCGGGAATGGTTAGTACCCGTGAAATAAAAATTACAATTTTCGTTACCGACTGAGCCCGGGTCGGGCAATGGGGGGGGGGGGGGGGGGGGGGGGGGGGGGGTGAAATTTTATATCGCCTCAAAATTGAATTGGACTGATTATTTTTCGGTCTTTCTCGGTCGTGTTATAGTTTTTCTCTTCCTTTACAACTTTGCATGCTCCATGTGAAACTATTCCGAGTGAAAAAAAGGTCCTCGGGACCTTGCGACTCGAAAAAAATTATAAACGAAAAAATTATTAAAGAAGAACATACACGCACACACAGATTCTAATATAAACAACGAGCGATCGACAAGTATCTTCACCCAATCGAGAGAAAAAAAAGAAGGGTTCGAATTCCTCGAGGAGATGCTCCGAAGAGGGCTCAACGATGCCGTGCGTGTAACGCGCGCATCTGTGTGGATATACAAAAATGTTTTTTTCTAAGCGTATGAATAACTTCTTTCCCTCTTACCGCTTCACTCTCTTTCTCTCTCGATTTTTATGAATTTTTTCCATCGTTATATTTTCTCACATTAATCCATCAACGTCGTCACTACACGTATTCATTTAACACTAGTCGATTATTTAGAAAAAAGAATGGTACAAAAGATTTTTTTTTAGGAGCAAATTGGCTAGCACAGGACCGGCATGCAGGTCGCCAAGATCCGGTCATGTTTTTTTTTTTTTTACACATTCGATTATTTTTTCCATCGGAATTTCAACGCCTTGCGTTATAATATCCCATCATATCGATATACAAGACATTATTATTAATACACCATAAGGGATATCAATGAATCGGACTGGACCTAATTCGCGCCTTATCCACCCACTTCGGCCTAACGGTATTTTAATTACAAAAAAAATTATTTCATCACCAATTGCAATTTTTTTTTTGTTGTTTTTTTTTTCTTTTTTTCGTAATCAACAACGATACTCTCCACCATGCATTTCACTGAACAATGTACACATTACAAAAATCATTCGGAGTCTCACTTTTTTTTAATATTTTTTTTTTTTCCTTGCATCGAAATAACAAACACGCTCGTTGACTTTATTCGGGCTGTCAGCAGTTGGTTAATCAATTAAGTCGAATATTTATTTTCCTTGCGTCCCTTTCATTCGAATTTAATCGATACACTTTGTCTATTTTTTTTTTCTTGTTTGTTTTTAAATTGCACCTTCGAATGTCAGATTAACGCATGCGCGATAGCGCTTCACTAAGTAGGGATAAAATGAGCTCGCAAATTAACAGACAAAAGTATTGTGCAATATATGTAAAAAAATTTTTAATTATCGAGCGAAATAAGTTGACGCCTCTCGTTCACTAGAAAACACACACTCATTACTTTTTTTTTATTATTCGCGTACCCTAACGCATTTATGTATAGTGTTGTCGACTTTTCGTTTAAATTTCGTTTGACGAGGGAGATCTTGCGTGATTTTTTTTATCCACATCCCTTCCTAAGTAATTTTATCCGATACCTATCGCTCATTTCACTCGCACGCTTCGTCTATTTTTTAATAACGGGCTTCCAGTAGTCGTGAAGGGCCAATGAAAAATGTGAATTTCTCTGTTTCTTATTCAACATTTTTTGTCGAATCGGCGAGTTTTATGAACTTTTCTAAAACTATTCTGATTAAACGAAGGGATCAAATAAATTCACAAATATTTCCAAGGTCCCTTCCTCACCAGTCGGAGCCCTCGCTCGCTTATAACATTGCACTAACTCCCAGCTTCCTCCGTAAACTTCCTTAGCTATGTTTTATTAGAAATTCTAAACGCTACATTGGGGCGCTCGGTAGGGTGCACTCTCGCGAAAGCGCCTACCTTATTTAAAAAAAACCACAAGGTAGAATTATTACAGTTTATAAAGTACCTAAGAGCGCGTCGATTCACAAATGGACATACACGCGGCGCTTTACTGCTTTTTTTCTCTTTAATTTGACTAAGAAACAACACTCTCGCGCCCCATTCGCTAAATTCACACTACAGATCACACCCTCGGTACGTAAAGCTAAAGTCGATTATCGTAGAGTCGTTTGAAAAAAAAAAAAAAAGAAAAACAAAAATACAAAACGCAAGAAAGAAAACAAGGAACTCGAAAGAGACTCGTAGCCACTCGTGGAACTTTTATGGAAAACTTATTAACCCGAATGCGGTACGAAAGGATGCAGGATTATCACGCTCGCTTATATTGTTAATCAATATCCATCAAGTATGTCCTTGGGGTCTGGAATTGTTGTTTTTGTTTTTTTTTTTTAATTCAGCGAGGTGTAATGTATTCGAAAAAATTTAATTTCTTTTAAGCACTGCGTTAATGTTGAGTTTAATCTATTTCCCTTAGTTTACAAAAAAAATTCTTGTATGACAATTGAGGATTCTCGTTTTTATGGTATATATAAAATGTTATTGCACTTCCCGATTTCCCAATTTCGATATTTCGGTCTGAATTAATTATCAATTGCTTTTTTCGATCCTACACATTCCAGGCGCCTGCTCCACTCACTCGCCGCCGCACTGTCGGTGTGTAAATATATATCGTGTTTCGTCTTTGTGTATATGTACGCGTGTGTGTATGTTTTCTTTGGCATGTGGAGATCTCTACGATAGTGACGTAAAACAGTAGCAAAATAGCGCGAATTAATTAATTATAATAGTTGTGTAGTAATGATAATAAAAAATAAAAAATATTTCGTTTACAGATTAGTGTAATAGTAATTATTGGTATAGAGTAAATAGTAAATAAACTATTTAGGTATAACTATGAATCGCAAAGGTTGCGATATTTAAAAAAAAATAGAAAACAAAAATTGATCGTTATCGATCGGTAATTATAAGTAAATGTACTAAAATATAATAGTAGTAGTGACAGCGGTGGTAATTTCTTTGTGAAAAAAAAAAATCAACTGCACATATCTGGTTTACACGTTTCGCAAACGCCGTTTATGCACTCCACAGTTTTATGGGAGCATATATATGTATATATTAACAAAACAAAAAAAATGAAAACAATATTTTGGCTCTCGCCAACGTGCTAGGTTTTTATCTACAATTGTAACGCAATAACTTGATATAAAAAAATAAAAATTCATTTTCAATTGTCGCAGCGATAAGATATAATATAATATGTATAGTAAGTCTAAGGGACGAGTGGGTAGCAGCGGGCATCTCTAATATATATAAAGGATATACACTATAGGTACTTGTAGTGTTGTAGGTAATGTCTGTGGGTTGCGTGTAATCATCGAGCCCGGGTCTCTCAATTTCCGCGGGTGTTGCTTTTTCATCGTACGTATGTTGTTCTATTTTTTGCGATTCATCAAATCGAGCGTTTCACGGAGAAATTTGAGTTTCGTAATTTTAAAAAAAAAAAAAAACGGATATCGTTAGTTCCGAGGATATTTGGACGCTGAGAGAATATGACGATTTTTGATTAAACGTTAAACTCGCGCTGTCTGTTTTTTTCAGTTCTGTTTAAATTAACTAAGTGACGCTCCATTTTTTTTTTTATCTTTTGCTCCTCTTGTTTTGGCCTTTTTTGCTTCGTCCGATACACACACTGTACCTAGCTCGATAATACAAAAATTCCCCTCCATTTTACGCTACGTTTTTTTTTTTTTTGTAACGTTTTCTTTTCCTTTATCATTGCTGATTTTTGTCCCCGAATTTCACACACAAACGCCCATGCCCATCTTTACTCGAAAAAACACAGACTCGCGCATTTCCTTGCTTCTTACTCATTTTAACGCACAGACACACACAAACACTCGGAAAAACTTGTTTGCACACTTTCTTTTTCTTTCCTCTCGTCATTCGCCACTTACATACTGAACTAAGATATTTAGACAAGAATATAACAGCGGTATAAAAAACTTTTCAACACTGAAAAATACAAATCTATCATAAATGACTACCATTGTTACACCCCACTATTTTTTCCTCTCTTCTCGTTATTCTTCCGCTATTCGCGCGTCGTACTTTACTTTTCCGTTAATCATATTTTACTTTTTATATTTATAATATTTATATTTCATTAATCCGAACAACCGTTCGGTAGAGATGCGTTTGATAAAGTCGTTTTTTTTTGCCTTTTTTATTAAATATATGTAATTATTGTTTTACGAAATGCCGTTGTTATTTCCTTGCTAATATTCAAGTCGAGTTCTATTTAATGTTTTGTTTTTTTTTTTCATTCCGTTCGGGTGTGTAATTCAACTATCTTGTTTTTTTTTGCTTATCGGTTTATATTGTTGTTTTATGAAATTATTTTCGCCGCGAGCGTTGTTGTTTTGTTTTGTTTTTTTTTTTTCTTATCGTGCAATTAGTACCTAATTTCAATTACATCCCGCAGAGGTCTGTAGGAATATATTAAATATTTCAATCATTATTATTATCATTATTTATATATATATATATGTATATATATATATATATATATATATATATATATATATATTAGTACTTTATGTGTATATATTATGCTTTATCACACATATTACAAAGGAGGTGAAGAATCACACCTAACATATTAATATTATTACTACTATTTCTTATTAAAAAAAAAAGTTTCGTGTCAAACGATTATCCATTCTTATTTCCCCCGACGGTAAGATCTATATAACACGGCAATCACGACCATGTTTCATGGATATCAGTTGTTTAATGCGTTATCGGGGGTATAACGGTTGTTTATCTTTCTCAATGTCGCACGCGCAAATTAAAACAAAATCTTGGTCTCACGGCAATTGTCTACGTCGGTCGGATGTGTGTGTATATATATAGTAGCGACTACGAGTGATTATAATTTGAGATCGCGATTTTTTAAATCCGTGTAATGAATCATTTCATATTTCATTCCCGGTGCAGCACCACACGCAGAATAAATAACATAAAGGAGAGCCAAGCATCTTATGATATCGGCCTAATCGTTGACGGCTCGTCGCTGACAGCTTTTTTTTTTTTTTTTACAAAAAACGAGGATTCGACTGACTTGACTTTTCGATCGTTCGGATTAATGCCAAAAAAATTGTTTTTTACATCGGATTATACTGTCTGCTGTTGAATGCATTCTGAAAGTATCGATCTCGCTCTTGTCTAAGCTACACACATGTCCGTGACCGAGATGAAAATTACAAAAA
Organism: Exephanes ischioxanthus; assembly: GCA_958510785.1. NCBI lineage: Eukaryota > Metazoa > Arthropoda > Insecta > Hymenoptera > Ichneumonidae > Exephanes > Exephanes ischioxanthus. The sequence continues at coordinate 8,245,184 of OY294025.1, forward strand.
ATTTTATCTATAAGTTTATGCATAGAAAACTTAATTTACTTTGTATTAATTTTCGAACAAATTTTGTTCCTTTTTTTGCGATGTAATACAGCTTTTATCTATTTTCAAAGCTTGTAGGACTTCAACGAAGTGATTGGAGTAGCTGATAAAAAAATGAAAAACTCACTTCCCTACGTCTCTCGACGACTTCAGAAAAACAGCTTAGTTTTCTGCTTTGATAATTAATGAAAGTTTGCATTTGTCAAACGATTTTTGAACGATGTGTCGATGCTTTTTTTCTAAAGACTAGAATCGTTGTCTAATCGAGCGGTGTTGTTTTTTTTTTATTCTTTTCAAAAATTATTCAGTCATTATTTTTTAAAAATAAAAAAGATTATGAAGCACGCGTGCGTACCCGTGTCATTCGTATTTATGTTCAAAAGATTTTTTCACGTCCAATGCATACATTTCTCTATGTTTCTGTACTATTTTTTAATTTTTTTTTGCCTATGCGCGTGAGCTTATTTCTGTCGTGTGTGTGCATGCGTGTATGCGCAGTTTGCGCCGGTGCAAACGTGTCGTTGAATTGAGAAAAAAAAGAAACATCTATCCGAGGATCGTTCGGCGCGCCCGTGTGTGTGTTTCCTAAACTTTGACGCGCGACGCGTTCATCGAGCCGCCCTCGAATTTTTTAAATTCCACATCTAACGAATCGTATTCGATATTATTTTATATATTACATATATTATATATGTATACACGAATTTATCACGAATATTGGTTTACCGAAAAAAATTCGCATTCCTCGCGATTGTAGAATTGGAAATTTTTTTTTGTTTTGTTTGTTTATGTTTTTCGTTCCGATCGAAGAACCGAGGAGCGAAGATTTTCCGTTTTTTATATGACTATATCTGTTTGTTCACAATTGCACTAACTAACGCTCGAACATTTTTTTCTTTTCTTTTTTTTTCTTCTTCTTTTTCTCTCTCGTCTCACTACTACGCACGTTTCCGAGTCAGCTATGCACGAACCCGTCCCAATATCATCCGTTTTATGACTTTAGTTTACTTTAAGGATTGAACTTGGATCAGCCTAGCGCGTGCAACTTCGAGCGCGGCGTTCTCACGTTTGCTATTCAGCAAGTTATCGTTTTTCGAAGAACATGACGAACGTTAAAGAGCACGATGATACCGTTTCAGCCCGTACGCCTCCGGATCATCGTGTAATTTGCCTATCAAAACGCCTGTGGCGTTTTTTTTTTCTTTCTTAGTGGGTTTTACACTTCGATATATATGCGTCGCGATTAACTAATATGTTTTACATCGCTATTACACTTCAACTTGACTATTAGATCAGCGCGAGCCGCGCGCCAAAAAAACCTTTGGCTCGTAGTATCGAGGAAATTGGTACGTGACAAGGGGTCGAGGAAAAGGTTGAAGTAATTAGAGGTGAACTTGTTGGGTGGCAGGAGAGGGAGGGGGGTATTGATTCTCGCGGCCTCTTCGCGCCTCGAAAATATTTGCCGATAAGACGCACCCGCGCCTTCCATCTACCTATTACAATTTAGCCGGCGTTTTCTAGTCGGCAACGAGCGTTATATACAAAAAGGAGACCAAAAAAATAAATATATATATGTAGATATATATATATATATATATGTATGTGTTATGTGGAGATTACTTCGTTACCTCGTGGTACCGAAAAGTCGCACTCGAGGCAAGCGTTTTTTTGTTTTTCTTCGTTTTTCCCCCCCGTTACGTCCGGCAACGGCCATATGTCGTCAGTGGAAATTCCATCGTTTTAACTTTTTTTTTTTTCGAACCGTTCGCTGCGCGATTTGTCACTTGCTAGTGTCGGGATTGTGTCGTCATCATTGTCGGGGCTTTTGCGAATCTAATCTATCTTACGTGTTTGTCAAGACTTTTTCTTTTTGTCTTCGGAGAATTTCTCATGAAATTCCGCATTTAATAATGTCCTCGTTTCGATTGGATCGATTCGATTAATTCAGCTATTTAAAAAAAAAAAAAGAAAAAAAGTTGTACCGAAGAGCAGACGGTAAAGCAGAGCTCGGATTTACCCCATCGAAAGAGTTGATTGAAACGAATGAAAATAACAAGCATGTTGTAAACAATTCATAATATCTTATCGTTTTCGATATGATTTTAGTTTTTACCCGCTCGAAACATCTTTGTCGATTCATTCGAGCACGAACAACGCAATATTGCATCAAGACGACAAAAGCCTTATTTCCGTTAATTTCACTTCTCCTCCATCGATATAATTATTTAGTCAATATAATTTTTTTTTCTTTTGTTTTTTTTTTCTGCGTGAGTTCGGATTCACTGTGCATCACAGTGGTACATATGTATATGTCTCATATATATTTTAATGATTTATCTGTGTGTGTGTATCCTGTGACGAAGAATATATTCGCATTGTTCTACCGTTATGGGAATAATTTAATTATAATGCATTCCCGTCGGTCGATCGAGACACGGCCGATGCTCTAAATTTGAACTACGCGATTGCAATCGTTTGATTATATACACCGAGAATTAAATCGTGAGGGTAAAAATTGTGTGTGCTTATCTCGACCGCTGCTACTGCGGGTATTTTTTTTTTTTTTTTTCCTTTTTTGCTGGGTATTTTCAGGGATGTTGGGAAGGGAGGATTTCGTATTTTTTTTTGGAGTGGAGTTTATTGGGCAGGTACCTAGGTATTTACAAGGGGTGCCATGCGTCACTAGAGGGTCGTTCGGCTTTTAACTATTGGGCGCTATCCGGAGGAACAATCTTCCTTTCCCATACACATTCCAAAGCCTCGGTGCAATGCGACCAGAACAGTGGCTAAAAAAGCGAGGGAAAACGTAATACCAACAACAAAAAATTAAAAATTAAACTGATTTATCTAAATATTTTTCATCGCGGCATTTGATAAATATTAGCGAATATCTTAATTCATTAACGCAGTATAAAAAGAATATAAAATGAAACCCTTTCGTATTCTCTGGCAATTACAGCTTCCCTCTCGTTCGCTTTTTTAGTAACCTTTTCAGCCACATGTCCACACCGTAGGATCGTTTTTTTTTTTTTTTTTTTTTTCCTAATAATGGGATTTTCAGCGCGGAAACAGCTAAACCGTACCCTATTTAATAGGTTTTAACCTTATAAGAATATCCTTAAGGCTAGAGACTGTGATACAAAACAGAAATTGTCTAATACACAGCGATGAAGCGTTTCCATTATCGATGACATATAAAATAAAAAAACGCGTACGTCGCGCACGGCTCTCCTCATAACATCACTTGTTTTTATAAAAGTGTTATAGTGTGACATTTTACTTTAGAATTGCATTTTTCTTTTAAATGAAAATAAATAATCATGAAATCCCGCTATCGTCTCGGCTGTTCTGCACGATCGTCAACGATTTTTTTTTTTTTCTTCCAATAACGCTCTCCCCGCCTCTATGATCCCCTTTTGTTGTTTTTTTTTTGCTCTATCTTACTTGACGGTTATTCCATGCTTTTCGACCTCTGGCTCTCGACACTATAGGCGATATCTTGCACGAAGTTGTGCCAAAAGTATTGCTCAGCTCGGCTGAATTATCGGAGATTTTACGAGACGAGGATTGACGATTGCCGAACGACTCTTAATGTTTCTCCGGGTCTGCATGACGATTCTCGTTGATCGACGATTTCGGAGGTGTCCGCGGCAAAACGGATGACTTTATTTTCCCTTCATTCCAAGTTGATTTCCATCTTGTCCGTTGGCCAAGATAACAAAAAGTCGGCAGACTTTTGTGTTTCGGTGGTCGCGACGATCGAAGAGTTTGTTTCGTTGGGTTTAGGAGGCTCGAAGGATGCGCCCGCAGGATGGCCAAGAGACGATGGGGCCTCCCTCGTTTGTAAAAGGCCCAATTTTAGAGCGGGGAGGATTCGGTTTTAGTAGATGGGTACGCAGTAGTAGGAATAGTAGTGGAATAGTAAGTAATTAGAGTAGCGGTAATAGTGACGATCGAGTAGTAGTAGGAATAGTAATAGAGTTAACTTTAGTAGTATTGGTAATAGAAGTTTTGCAGTAGTAGTTGCAGTAGTTGACGGGTAATGTACGGATTTGTGGGATTTCATTTCGCTTTTTTTTGTGTTTTTTTTTTTTGTTTTTTTTTTTTTGGGTGTTTAGGTTTGAGGAACGAAGAACGTCGAGGATGTATTTGGAGGTCGAGGTCGGGAAACGGGGATTCGGGTTCGGGGACTCGTAGGAGTGGTAGTTAATTAGCTAGGGCCGCGAGATAATTAAGGTGGCAAACGCAGGCGTGGGCCGTTAAACCCAAACACTTGGGGTTAACACCAACGAAACGGTACGGCGCGAGGCCTGTCCGCACCCTCCTTAACCAACGGCTTGTGAAATTCTCGACCTGGTCGAGAGTGAATTGTTGCCCAGCAGTGCTCGCAGTAGTACTAAAAAAAAAAATACAGTGTCAAGGGTTAGAAGAATTACGATTTTTGAAGAAAAGAAAAAAGACGAAGAAGATACATTGCAAGTCGGATAGTTATAAGAATACCTGAAGACACGTGACGTTGGCGCAGAAGAAGGGAGCGAATTTGCCACCGCAGCGTTGGCCTTGACACTCGTCGCACATCTGATCGTCCAGCACGTACGGCTTGACCTCGACCTAGGAACGAGAATAATTAGGAAACGCTCACGATTGAATACCCTGATAGAGCTCTCGATGAGCCTAACGGCACAGGCGTACGGTCAAAGATGTTGAAACTCGACGAGATGGTATCTAATTTTTTGTACATTTTTTTTCTTTTTTTCAACAATTCTCACCCTTTTGTCGATGTCACCGTGCTGGAGCTGAACGAATCTTGCGGATATCGCGCTTATGTAGCTCTGCTGATTACTGAAGGCAACTCGGCCGGCTCCCTTGGGATATTTGAGCTCGGGATCTGTGTCGATGCCGGCGTAGCACACGCCACCGTAAAGTCGATCCATTATCATAGCGAGCTCGACAGCTTTCAGGGGTCGGGGCACACCTCCGACGAAAACAGTTTTTCGCGGGTCAAGTGGCATTGAGGCGTCGAGAACGAAATCGGCGTCACTCAAACGCCACGGTCGGATCTGCACGGGTTTGTCCTTGATCGTCGGTGAGCTCACGCACAGATAGAGCTTATCGTCGTCCTGAATACAAGCGTCTATCAGCTGTTGCACCGAACCTTCGTCCTGAAACAATTATTTATTTATTTATTTATTTATTTATTTATTTATTTATTTATTTATTTATTTATTTATTTATTTATTTATTTATTTATTTATTTATTTATTTATTTATTTATTTATTTATTTATTTATTTATTTATTTATTTATTTATTTATTTATTTATATACATGTACAGCATTATTTCTATTCATTTCTATATATTTACAAAAACACAGAAAACCATTGCTATCAAGGATGTTAGCAGATCACATAAAATTCGTCGCCGATGAAAATTATTCAATCGTGCAGCCTTTTTACCTGAAACAGCAGGAAAGCGTAACCCTTTGGCGGAAAGTACGACTTGCTCTCTGCTTTGTGTGGCCAGTCGACGACGAGCTGTCCAAACCGACGAAAACTGGCTGTGATCTCGTCTGAAAAATAAATTCGTTTTTCTACTAAAATGGTCCCTACAAAAAGAAAAATTGTCGAGCATTTTTGCCGAATTATTTCTGATCAAGTAATTATCAAAAATGCAACTACGTATAATATAATTGAATATGATATAAAATAATATAGCAATTATTATTGTAATTATTAACGATAATAATAATTTTTCGCAAGGATTTAAAAAAATGCGTGACTTTTCTCTGATTTTCCTGATTTTTTTTTTTTTTTTTTTTTTTTCATCCTTCACGTTTTCAGGTTTTCCCCGTCTGGTCGCTGGTCGGGAAACTGAAAAATTCGTACAGAAGTGTGTGCAACTTACCTTCATCGATATCCGGCGGCAAGCCACCGACGAAGACCTTTCTGGAAAATCGCTCGCCGGTTTCGCTGCCTTGGCTGTGAGGGCTGCTGCGACTCGGCGATGATAGCGGCGCGGCCTGGGGAGCGTTCATGCCTCCGCCGACGCCCACACCGACGCCGACGCCGTCCAGCTGTCCAGCCGCGTTCGGATCATCCAGGATAGGCTGACCCTGGTCATCGAGACCCGGGAAGAACGGAGATTTACCTGGAAAATAAGACGACATTTAAAATCACTAAATATTTAATAATTAAACCCTTTACAAAATACAAAAATTATTTTTCTCGACGCCACCAAACGTTTTTGTATAAAAAAAAAATATTGTTAAAAATTTAATTTTACATAAAAAAAATGTTCGTTTAAAGAAAATTCTGGCCGCAAAAAATCCCCTTTGGAGGGATCGTTATGTCTTGTTTTTCAGATTTTTTTTTCCAGATTTTTCAAGAATGTATATATATTTTTACTTTAATATATTATACTATATTAAACCCTTCACCGGCCAAGCCTTTCTCATCGGATACAAAAATTATTTTCCTCGACGCCACCACACGTTTCTGTATTAGAAAAATATTTTAAAAAATTTAATTTCACGCAAAATAAATGATGGTTTAAGGAAAATTCTGGTCAGAAAAAAAACTCCTTTGGAGGCATCGGCTGTGTCGTGTAAAAAATTTTCTTCACGTATTTTCAAGAATATATATATTTTTTAATAGCCATTTTGTCTGTGCAGCAAACGCGCTACAGTATCAGTCAAAGGCTGAACGCGCAAAATTACAATCGTCGTGAGATAAGTCCGCAATTAATTATTCGCGACGATACAACGGACGGGACTATCCAACTCACTGTAGCGTTTCTTTATCGGAAATTTCACTCTCCTGATATACGTGGCCATTTCTTGATAACACGATTGGATCACAACGATCGGTAAGTAACGGAGCGACGACGCGGAGACCTCGATGGGCAATGTTTCTCGCAGTTGTCAGGGGCGAGGAGATGCGCGAAGCGAGCCACCGATGAAGTTTGACAAAAGCCGATCGCTCTTCGATTTTAGCTTTTTCATGAGAAAAAAAAAAAAAAAAAAAAAAAAAAAAACCACATTCGACGAATCGAGCTAATCGAGAATTTTTTTTCCGACGACGAATCAATGTATTCGAGGCATATGGAAGCCGATAGAAATTTTTTTCGACGATTATTCGACGTCGCAGACGTACCTGAACAGCCGGTCCAGATGCCAAAAATTCTCGTCCTATTCGACATTTCGCCGTCGAGTTGCGACACCGTTTCGGAGCAGTTTACGGCTTATTAAATAAATGGAGCACTGAGACACGGAAAGTTATCGGTAATACTGACTAAATATACTTTCTTACTGGATCAGAGAACGATAGATCGAATTAAAAAAAAAGGAAGAAAAAAAAACGAAGCGACGCGCGTCCGCATGACGAGAATGACGATACGGAAAAAAAACAATCGGAGCTCTCAAGACCGTGCAACTCTTTTCCCCTGCCGCCTACGCAGCATCCCCTCCACAGCGGCGGGTACACTTCTCCTGCGTCTCTATGCGCGGCTCGGTTTTCCGAAACGGAGCCGTGGCTCGCGCGTGCAACAATGTCGTACGATTTCTGCTTAATATCCGGTGTTTCGGAAATAATAATAGACATAGAATATTAACGTAGGAACCACCGATCGTTTCAGCAGATCGGGGACATTTCAAATAGATCGTTAGATATGTAGTTTGCTCTTCGGAGGCTTTTATCGAGAATGTATCACATCGCCAGCTGAAAGTGAGATACCTCGAGAATTTCGTAGTTCCCAATGGTATAAAAATCTAAAAAAAAAAAAAAATCAACCAAACCCCCCAAAAAAAATTTATTCGACGGCCACCGTTTATTTGGTTTAAGTAAAATATTTATTCGATTTAAATAAATATTCATTTAAATAAAATAAATATTTTACTTAAACCAAATAAACGGTGGCCGTCAAATAAATTATTTTTTCTGGGTGCACGTGAAAGATAAAAAAGAATCGATAATTCGTACAGGAGAATGTCAATATAGATCATAGACCTATGTGTATAGATAAATAAATTTATCCACACGAAAAGAAAAAAAAATAATTGGTGCGTTAATAAAAAAAAATTAAAAAACATGAAAAGCAACTTTCACCTACGTGCACGATAATTGCATGTGTTGGTCCGGTCCCCGGAGTTTGCCGATAAATTATTCTAATTACCACTTTTCAGTGGCAAAGTAACAAGTTACGTTACCGGTTGTTTTTCAGTAAATTACGTGTCGCCCACCGCCGGAGCTATACATTTTTATTTCGAGTGGCGAACCTTGAAAAAAAAAAAAAAAAAACTATAAGTTGAAGAAAAAAAAGGGTATCTTCGGGTAAAATCCACCGGTGAGATTGTATTTTTAATTTAAAAAATATATATTTACATGTACAAATTTATTGCATATTTAGTAGCTACAATTTGCCATCGGTGAAAGATCGTATGTTGCCGCGTATTAATTGACCATTTATTTTCCCAGCTGGCTAACCGGTTATCTAACAGTCTCACATCACCACTTCCGATACACGGTAAAAAAAAAAAAAAGCTCGTACATTCAACATTTCTCGTCCACGAAGTCCACGGTTTTTGTTTCCGCTATATATTATATATTATATATTATATATTATATATTATATATTATATATTATATATTATATATTATATATTATATATTATATATTATATATTATATATTATATATTATATATTATATATTATATATTATATATTATATATTATATATTATATATTATATATTATATATTATATATTATACTATTTTTTTGTTTCAAATACATCGACAAAAAGTAACCGTAAAATTAACAAGTAAATTAGCGTGGATCCTCGTGGACAAGAAATTTTTGTTAAACCGTAGAGAAAACCTTTTTTTTCCCCGTGTAGACCCTGTAGAACCGGCCATTCGAGTGCTCGGTCCTGATGATTGCTTCGAGTCTGAAGGTGGAGGCGCGAGTGTGTGAAAAAAAAAGAACCGGGGGAGGGGGTATTAGACGAAGTAGAGAAAGGTGAGCGATGAAAAGAAGCGAAGAAGGGTGACAAATGTGGGAAGGACAAGACGATTGAAGAGAACCCGGGGGGAGAAGTTCTAGCCCGAGGATTGGACGGACGATGATGATGACGCGCATTCAGGCTGATTGCCAGTCACCGGAGGGTCCCGCGTAAGCGGGGGAGCAAGAGGGTTTTACCGGGGTTCCACGAGGCAAGCCATTTACTTCCTCGAGCGTTTTTCTTCCATTTACCCGCTCGTCGCGACGAGGTTGGCTGAGCTTGAGGCAGAGATACCGTACTCGCCCTAGCTCGCGGCTTGTATGCAGGCGTCGTCCTCGCCAATGAACTCCGTATATATACCCGCACGTGTCCGCCGCAAGATTAAGGGGCTGCTGGAGCTGTTCTTTTCCTTTTTCAACTTGCTTTACCTGTTTTACCGACGGACCTAGAAAATTTTTCAGTTTCGACTCAGCATTGTCAATATGCTACACATATGCGTCAAATTATTCAGGATTTTGACATTGACATAAACGCTTCGGTATGCAGTCAAATTTTGATTGAAAACTTGCAAGGAATTAAGAAAATCGAATATTAGAGTTTGCGAAAGTGCGTGAACGTAGTGTCACGATTGACTTACAGGTGGCTCTGCATCGCGCCCTACACTACATTCGTGCCGTGTTCATCGGCTCCGATCACCCGTCGCAAGTCGATAGACTAAATGATCGCAGTTTACACTATGCGTGATTATCTCTTGAGTGAGCAACCTTCCGACGGTTTTGCAATATTCTGAGAACTTCACAGAATCGGCATGCACGCCCTTTTGACGTATGCAAGATCTGGAATTTATTATATCCAACAAAACGGATGCTGTAAACATTTCAGCGGCCATGTTGGTTTCCGCGACAGTTTATAATATTCGATTTTCTTTATTTTTCGGAAGATTTCGACCGAAATTCGAGTGCTCGCCGAATCGTTTATGTTATTAATGCAGTCCTGCAAGATTTGAGACATACGCGTCGCATAGTAACGATGCATAGTGAAAACTAAGAAATCGCCTATTTTCGTCGGTAAAACAGGAAGGTTCAGCAGCCCCTTAATAGGGAACCCTTACATCGTCTCCCAGCTACCGCTCAGGAGGATCGTCGAATTCCGTGGCGAAATTGGATTTCGATTTAATACGAAAAAGTCATTAAACAAATAAAGGAATTACATTGCATGGACGTTAGCAATGTTGCTCCAGCGAGGTCATTGGCGGCTGTCACTGTTGGCAAACAGTTGCTTTCCTAACGGAGCTATATAATCTTCGGTCACTTCCGGTCCAGAATGGTTATTTGTATAACAAGGGCGTACAAAGGGAGTTCTTGACGAGTGCATTCACACGAGTCAGAACTCCCTTTTCTACGCCCATGCCGTTCACATAATTTTTCCTAGCAAATTCACGAAAATCACACTTTCCGTTCCCGTGAAGTGTGCGTAGAAAGGCACTTTTACGCACTAGTGCGAGAAAATGATCATATTGCATTTGTACGCATGCGCAGTGTTTTTCCCGCACGCGATGCGAAAAAGTGCCTTTCTGCGCAAACTTCGCAGGAAGGGAAAATGGGATTTTACGTGAATAACTAATTTTTTCGACCAAAAGTGACGTCGTACAGGAAATGCGTCCCCTCCGATTTGAAAATCTCATTGTTCGACCGGAAGTGACGTCATACCAATAATCCTTCACTTCCTGTTTGAAAATATCAAAACAGTTGTAATATTAACGAGAGAACGAAAAAAAAAAATGGTGGTCATTCCCGGAATAGAAATGTTTGTCAAGTGTACAAACTCTTTTTTATCGTGCGAGCTCGTTGCTGAAACTGCGGCACGTTCGCAAAGTTTTTCGCAAAACCGGTAATGGCGCAACGAAGCGTGGCGCATGCGAGTCGAGTTACTCAATTTCGTGCCGTTGCATTGAAACGCGGGTTGCACGGATAAGACATACGGCGAATCCACCACCGAGGTACTTTTACTCTTGACACGGAAACTCCCGATTGTGCTTGTTCTCGTGACGTCACGACTCCGATTCAACTTTCGATCGCGCGCGGCCGTGTCCCCGAAAGAGAGAAAACTTCGACTGTTCCATTGTATTACATTCGTTAAACACATGTACCTCGCTGCGTCCTCCGTTGCTAACGATATTCGATTGGGGGCAAAATGGGCCCCAAGCTAAGACTCTACACTGAGAAAAATTAATGGCTGGTTTAACTAAAAGTCGCGGTAACGTGCATTCATAGCTGTTATTTTTTTGGTACAAATAAAGCATTGTTTTGTTAAACGATTATTTGCTTCAATTTATTCAAGATTTTTCAATTCAAACAAAATTTTTTGTTGTACCAAACAAATACACCTTTGAACGAATGTCACCGCACATTCGCTCAAGGAAGCTATGTCGCTTCGGGCTCAGTTCGCATAAGTTCGAGAAAAATAAGAGAAAATTGCAAATACTTCTCATTGGTATAAAATCTGAAAAAAAATGCATGCATACTAAAGGTACTGAAAAGATCAATTTTGCATAATAATAATTACAAAATGTTATTAACAAATTAATCAAATTTTTTTTTTTTTTTTATGTTATGCCTTCTGGGTTCTACTGAGAGGTGTTTTAGGCACATATTCATCAAAGGTGGGAACCCAACCACCAGTCAAAAAATTAACTGTTTAGTAAATTAGCCGGCAAGAAAACTTCTTTTTTTTTTTGAAAATGATTCGTTCATTTTTCTGAACACGTACGAATATTCTCAGATCTTTCAATTAGCTTTGATTTTTCTTTTATACGGAAAAAATGTGTTAAAAAACACAAAGTTGATTTGCCGAGTAATTTGTTAAACAAAAAATTTTTTGATTAATTTGTCAATAACATTTGGTAATTATTATTATGAAAAATTAATATTTTCAGTACCATTAATATGCATGCAGTTCTTCAGATTTTTATACCATCGAGAAGTACTTGCAATTTTCTCTTATTTCTCTCGAACTTATGCGAAATGAGCGCGAAGCGACATAGCTACCTTAAGAGTCCCACCGATACACAGAATGTAACGGTTACATCATTTTGCAAGTTTCACAAAAACATTACGATTTCCTGTAATAATATGAGCGTTACTCCCCGATCATTGCTTCCACCACGAGTTCAATATCAAAAACCATTTACACGGTGAAAAATATAGAAAAGAAGTCTTCTTGACGAGTAATCCGCCTATAAGTCAAACCTTTCTTGGTCCCTCTTCAAGCTGGGGCAGCGAAGCATGACGCGAAAAAAAAAAAAACTTGCAAGTAACAATCTAATTAGCCAATCTGCGATAAATCATCAAGAGCGGCTCCCCTCGCTCCTCGGGCCTTGAGAGCCCGGAAGTGGCTTTATACTCTCGTATGCATGGAAACCGCTCGTGCACACACACAATACACGCATCGCTATCCATCGTTCTTTAGTCGGTACGTATGCATATATGCGGTCGCTCGAATGGCGAGATGGATAGAGGGTGGAAGCGGCGTGGGTGTCAGGGTACGTCAGCGCTGACGTCGGCACCGCGAGCATGACTATGAATAACAGCGTCGAAGCGGACTCGAACGGTGCGGTTATCGATTAACCCGTACTGCGGCGATAGAGTTGGGTGGGCTTTGGGGTGGCCCGATCAGGAACGCGCCCGCGAGATAGTCCTCCGAACGCTTCCCGTTTCTCGATACGCAATCAATCACTCTCTCACCACCGGGGTGGGAGAGGGAGGGGGGGGGGGCATCCGCGCCCCCCGCCGCCGATAATCGTAACTTTTGTATCGTTTGGAACGCAGGCACTGTGGAACAGAACCGGGGGACGGGATTCTCTGAATTCCCCGATCCGGCGGTATAGAGCTTTTAACGCCGTCGCGTTCTTCCGGTCGACGAGATACGGCACATATGCCGATCCCTCGGGCTATCTGGAAATCTATCATCCGCAAGGATTATCCGCGCTCGTCCGATTGGACGATCGGGATTGCGCGAGTCGACCCACCGAGCACAGACCATAAGAGTTTAATCATTTTTAAGCCCTGTTAAAAAAAAACCCAGAGACGATGCAATGCAACGGAAAAAAGAAAAAAAAAAAAAATAATAAAAAATCATCAAATCATTAAATTAATTTATTATTGCATTTATTTTAATTTATTTAAATAAATGCAAATATTTTCCATGCACCCAGAAAAATAATTTGTTTGACGGCCACCGTTTATTTGGTTTAAGTAAGATATTTACTTGATTAAAATAAATATTTATTTCATTTAAGTAACTATTCACTTAATTTAAGTAAATATTTATTTTGATCAAATAAATATTTTACTTAAACCAAATAAACGGTGGCCGTCAAATACATTTTTTTTCTGGGTGCGGAACAAGGAGATTGTTGAAAAGTGACCATTTTTTTTTATGTTCACATTGCTTTCTGGAGTTATTATGTTATTGCGTTCGTGATTCTTACCTCAGGTTAAATTTTGAAAAATCGACAATGTCACGAAACGGTGGCCGTGTTTTATGAAACTCGATGGCGAAACTTTTTCGATGTCAGTACGATACTATAGAAAAATTGCTACGGAGCATCCACACGCTTTTTTTTTCTTCGCAAACAATTAAAAATTTGAACCAGTGTTTCAATGAATGTCACAGTCGTGCGATATTTTCACATTTTTTTTTTTCAGTTTGAATATCAATAAAATCTTCAGATATGCTGTGTTACGTTCGATTAATGTCGAAAGTTTGGTCGTCTCATTCCCATCGATCACTGCCATCAGCAGTTGACGTGATAAGAACAAGTATTACAAGCGTGCGTCGTAAAAAAAATACAGTTTGTTCGTGCGTGAACGTATAATATTACTCGGAGTGTCGGCAACACACAATTTTTCCGCTACATTCGTCGACCATGGTACGTAAGACCTCCGCACCCTCTTGCACCCCTTCGTAAAGCCCCACACGTTCTTGGCTAGGACCAAAGAATCGATTTTTTCCGACGGGCTGCGACGGAACAGTCCCAAATTGTCCCGGCTGGTATTGACGACCCCCCCAGGAACCTTGCGTGTCAGACCGACGGTATCCCGTCGCAACCATGGGACACTAATACTTATAAGCAGCACCACGAAATATCTCGGAAACTCATCAATCACTCGAAGCCCCCAAGAGTCGACCTCCATTCGAAAAAACAAAAAAAAAAAAAAAAAAAAAAATAGAAAAATTGGAAGAGAAATTATAAACCGTTCGGAGGATTTTCACAGCCGAGTTTTATGATGCAAAAAAAAAAATTCATTTAACTACTCGCCAACGATACCATAATAAGGAGACTTGCCCTTGCAATCGCACAGACCTCGAATCTAATACAAGGACGAGCGTCCACTCGGACCTTTCCCTCATAATTTAGTGGTGATGAAACCCAAAAAGGAGAATTTTTTTTTTTTGTGATAACGAATTAATATCGACAATTCTGTTTCCAGGTCGAGCGTTCTTCGTGACCGGATGAAAAGTTTCATTCGAGGTTACATCTCCACGATCCGATTCGTCCCGATCTCCGGGTCATTGATTTTTTTCGGTTATGTGGCCGATATTCGGGGATGCATTAATTGGTTTATAATTCGGAGGAGTGAATTTTGAAGTCACGAAGACGTCACATAGCGTTGCTCGCCGAGTCGCCGTGGACGACGAGAAGCGATGTTTTTATTTTAACTCCCGCTGACAGTTATGGAAGATTTCCCCTAACACGAGGCCGTCGTGTGGAGGGTAAGAGGACCAGGGGCTGTTCGACTGGATCAATATTACAGGTAGCCGACTCGCCCTCGTTCTCTCGTCCACGAGCTCACCCCGGATCTCCCCTCTGCTCTCCAGAGCCACGGACGCACCGCAATCTACCACCGTTCTGGCTTTTATTCCGTATTCTAGCAGAAGCTTGGCCCACTATCGGTTTCTCTACAATTCTTTATCTCCGGCATCGCTCGAATCCACCGCAGCGGGGGTCTACAACGGGCGACGATAATAAAACAGTGAAGGAATAATTTTACATAATTTCAAAAATATTCAATTTCATTCCGATGGATTGATTTTTTTCATCAAAATCGATACTGGTGTTTCCTTCATTGTGCAGAGCACTTGCATTGGATTTCAATCCAATTACTCGATATTCGTTGCCATTGGAGTCAGAATGGTTTTTTTTTTATAAAATAAAAAAAAATGTCTGAAAATCTCATAAAGTTTCAAGTCCTCGATCGACAATGTAAAATATAATTATTGACAGCATAAATCTAAAAATATAAATGAATCGATGGATAGTGTTAAACCTCAATTGTGGCGTCGTGGCGAGTCTTCGCAAATAGTTAAAAATTCTTGTTCAAAAAGCTCATTCATTATTTTATAATAATTGTGATTTTTTGTTCCAAAAACAGAAAATTACATACGAAACGCATAACCTTTGAAAATTAAAACTAAACTTGTGGGAATATTATATTTTTTTTATGATGAATACGCATTAATTTATAAAACCCGACTCGAAAATTCGTAAATTACCTGAGTATAGAATATCCTTAAGGTGATACTAAAACTTGCACCTCTCGCTGAATCGCCTGCCGTCCCAAATTGACTAAACCTGTATAATCCCAGTATTTCCCAGAGAATACAGAGCACTATATACACACGTGTAACGTGTGACCATTGTGTATTAGTGATAGACGTGCGTACGTGTACAAGCTACACCAAGGCGTATTTATGTAGTAAAACCTTTAAAAATAAAAAAAACCTGCGAGCGAAATTTTATTTATATTTTTTCTGAAAAAATACTGAAATTCGATCGGGATTAACGGAAAGGTCTGCCCACTGCCGATTCACGAGCGTTGCCAACAGGCTATATCTATCCCACTTGTTTGGGGGGCCAATTGCAACATATACGAGAGCCCTCTCAGATCGAGTTCTCCTCTTCGAGTGATTCATGAGTGATACTAGATATTAGCGAATGCCACTTTAAAAAGAAAACCGAACTCCATCCAATAATTTATACCGAAATGTGGTACCAATACGAAGTGAAACGAAGTGATATCAATTATTCTCAGAGACTACTTTTAGAAAACTATACCAAAAATATATGCATATACATCGAAAGACTATATTGAAGAGCTGCGCAAAACAAAAAATCGTAATGAAGTTTATCTGATCTCATACTATTATTATATTATCTGAATTATTTTATGTAAAAGGGCTCGTCCCGCAAATAAATAAATAAATAAATAAATAAATAAATAAATAAATAAATAAATAAATAAATGAATAAATAAATAAATAAATAAATAAATAAAAATACGCATTCATTTATAAAATCCGACTCGAAAAGTAGTAAATTACCTGGGTATAGAATATCCTCGAGGTGATGCAAAATCCTGCTCCCCTCTCTGAATTGCCTGCCCTCCCAAATTGACTAACCACCCCTGTATTCCGCAGAGAATACAGAGGACTATATACACACGCGTAACATGTGACCATTGTGTATTAATGATAGACGTGAGTCCCTGTAAAAGCTACACCAAGCGGTATCTGTAGCGTCGAGCATCTGTCGGGGTATCTTGTTGGCGCAAGAGTGCGGTACGGTTCTGGAGCACGTGCCTCTCGTCCGCGTACGTGAGCAAATATAGAGCTTCGCGTTTATTATGTAAGGGTTATATAAGATGTACATATAGGCATGTAATATGCACACGGGGATTCGTGCGTCTAAGCTAGAATATTCACCCTTTATGTACACCTACATGCGCCGACTCATAAATGTTCAAGCCTTGTGCGTAAAGCTCACGATCCCACCGCCGTCTCGCATTTATTATGCATAGGCCAATTTGTTGTATTCTCTTCCAAAAAAAAATCCATGTCAAGGAAAAAAAAATATGTCCCATTCGGTAATTACCAAAATTCGGCTTGACTCAAGAGAAAATTGACACCGGTTTTGTGTCCGGCGTAAAAAAAAATACAGCGAATTATGTAATCCATAAAATTCGGCACATTTACATGTCTACCACTCGCAACACTACCAGAAAATATTTCTACCAAAATCTCTACCACTGAAGAAAAAAACTACCGGAATTGAAATAAAACTCTCCCGGAATTTTATTTCATTTCCGGTAGAGGTTTATTTAAATTCCGGCAGAGTTTTATTTCAATTCCGGTAGAGATTTTTTCTTCAGTGGTAGAGATTTTTTTCTTCAGTGGTAGAGATTTTAGTAGAGTTTAATAAATATGGTAGAGATGTTTGGGGAGATTTTTTTCTGGTACAGGTATCTGGTAGAGTTGTGAGTACAGATGTAAATGTGCTTAAAATTTCGGCAGGCCTTTCGATCTGTCGCATAAACATTGCAAGGTGACGCTTCAATCATCTTTGCCCACTGATTAAAAGATACGGTTGAATCAACTAGATTCGGGCAGGGACGTGCAAATAAATATTTTGTTGCTACAGTTAAAATATTGGTTGATTGAATGAAACAAAAATTTAATTATTCTATCAAAATATTTTTGGGGCATTGAAACATTTTGTTCGATCGACAAAATATTTATTTGAACGTCCCTGCTCGAATATTTAGTTATTTCACCTCATTTTTTATCTGTGCAAGGGTACAAAAAAACGCCGTGCAGCATTCGTACATGAAAACCAGACTAATGTCGTCGTTTTAACTGGTCCATAAAATGTTTACCGTGATTTATATGTTTGTTCCGTTTTTCATATACATCCAGAAAAATAATTTATTTGGAGGCCACCTTTTATTTGGTTTAATTACAATATTTATTTCATTTTAATAAATATTTATTTAAATCAAATAAATATTTTACTTAAACCAAATAAACGGTGGCTGTCAAATAAATTTTTTTTCAGGGCGTAGTAGACACGCAGCGCTTCTTATTAGTTTCCCTATAAAGGCGATGAAAAGTGTTTTAAAAAAACCCGATAGTGATCGTTTTGCCATTTTTTTTTTTCATCCAATCTTCAACCGTTTGAAAGGGCTGTTATAATTTATCAGTAAAGTTGATAACGGTGCGGTGAGTTTGAAGAACGACAGGGTAGGCTGATTGTTCGGTATACCGGTGGCAAGATTCTCACCGAGGATTGCTGGAGAAGCGCTCTACAATTTCCTCGAGGAAATCGGGGTCTGGCAGCCGTCAACGTCACGGGCTCTTTCGCGCGTCGATTAATGATTCCGGCCGTGGGCGAGGAGCGGGCGCATCGCGCCTGCTCGAGGCGGAAATAAATCGTTGCCGGGAGGGCCCCGAGGCGAGGTACGTGATTGGCCGAACAATAGGGCGATCGAACGGACCCGAATCGACGACTCCTCGACGGCCGAGAGAGAGCCCCGGTTATCGCCAGTGGGACGCGCACGCACCCTTCTTTACAATTTTCCGTTCCTTATCGGGTTACGATGGGAAGCGACAAAAAAAAAGGAGGGCGAACCAGCATAAAAGAACGACGGGTATCCATTCGCAGTACGCGCGTGAAATAATTCACTCCTTTTCACCCCGGTAAGCGAGATCGTAAAGACATGTCCGATAAGCGGCAATCTATGCGTCACCGCAGTTACAACGCGACTTTAACCTAAGGGTTAAAGGCACGTTGTAACTGCGGTGACGCATAGATTGCCGCTAAATTAAGTAAATAGTTACTTAAACGAAATAAATATTTATTTGATTTAAATAAATATTTATTTCATTTAAGTAACTATTTACTTAATTTAAATAAATATTTATTTCATTAAAATAAATATTTATTTCATTAAAATAAATATTTATTTCATTAAAATAAATATTTATTTCATTAAAATAAATAATTATTTCATTTAAATAAATATTTACTTAAATCAAATGAATATTTTACTTAAAACCAAATGAACGGTGCCCGTCAAATAAATTTTGTTCTGGATGTTCAACGACCGAACCGACGATTGCCTCCCAGTGACATGATTTTTCTCATCCGGTCGACACTTTGCTGTATAAAAAAAAATTACGAAGAACGTCATTTTCGGAAAGCTCATTCCTTAAAAAAAAAATTGTACAAGCAAGCAAATAAAAAGTTTACTAGGATCGGACGAAAAACGTTGTTTGATATGAATCAAATATTCCTAAAATGTTCGGAACAAATTTTTTGATAAAAAATATCCAAGATATTTCGAGAAATTGCTTTTTCACTAAAGTAACAAATATAATACGCTGAGAGCTGAAGAGTCGAAAGAAAACCTCGATATTGTTCTTCTCCGTCAGCTTCTCTCATCGCGCATTGTATGGGGGGATAAAAAAATTAACATCTGGCAACATAGACGGCCCATATAAATGACAATAGTTGGCGGAACGTCGATCTTCCTTCGTCGCTCCGTCGCGCGGTGTACTTCGTGTTCCGGGGCACTTTTCCACGTGGCGGAATCGAGGAAAATGTGTGTACACGAGTGCGGGGTATATAGAGCGAAACGGAGTAGAGGGTGATGGAGAGTCGGGCGAGGAGAGGAGGAAGGTGTGCAATAACGTAGGGTAGAGTAGGGCATTAGGGACAGGAGTTGCGCCGGAGAAATAAGGGATGATGAGGATAACCCGAAGAGAAAGTAGGGAGTAGCAGAAGGGAATGAGAAATATAACAGGGCGGGTTGCATGACCGGCCCGAGAGGGGTCGGCGAGAGGGAGAGAGTTTTCGGCCGACTACCCGAGAATATAATAGCGATAGCCCCCCCGAATCCCGAGCCCCGGGTATTACGACAGAGGGATGCGTGCGCCCAACATCTACGGGTCAATGCCCTTTCCGCGGCCCTCGCCCCAACAATTTCTTTCGCCGCTCTCTGGCACTGTCGTTTCTCCCCGTCGAGCACTTTCTATCCGCGTACGCTTCTGTAGGAAAATTTCGTTGAGAATAGTGAACGAACACCGGACAGGGTGGTTCTGAGGAATCGATCGGTGTCGAGATGAGCCTCGACTTGTTTTGTTACGCACGTAAAAACGAAACAATCGAGTCTTATTTCGTCGTTCTAGTTACAGCAGAAAAGATTTAACAGCCACTGTTGGGCTTCGCCTAATTTACGTTTATTTCTCCGAATATAAGTCGTGTACATTTTCGGAATTTTTGGTCCCTTGATTC
The DNA here is from genome assembly GCA_958510785.1 of Exephanes ischioxanthus. Classification (NCBI taxonomy): domain Eukaryota; kingdom Metazoa; phylum Arthropoda; class Insecta; order Hymenoptera; family Ichneumonidae; genus Exephanes; species Exephanes ischioxanthus. The sequence continues at coordinate 8,265,353 of OY294025.1, forward strand.
GAGCTAACAGTGGCTAAATGCTATCGAAAGCATTTGGGGTCAGCTAGCCAACGATACTTTCGTACCAATTAAACGCGTTCGCACTTACGGTCCGACATCGTTTTTTACCGTTTATACGCAAACTTTCGGAATTTTTTTTTTAGGTTTTCAAGTAACTCGACATCTACCGCGTCGCCAAAGCGTCAGGGCCAACCTAGTGCCGGAAAAACCCCTAGTGGCAAACAAACCCCGCGATCTTCTTATTCCCCCGAGCGATTTAATTTCAGATAAGCTCCGGGACGAACGGCTATGGCTTAAGACCGGGTTAAAGGATCGCCTGCGTGGGAGAAATCGACGCCAGTCCGCTTGCACAAAAGCTCGGGGACAAATTTATCTCTCGTGCCACTACCTCTTCTCTCCCTCGCTCACGCTCTGCAGCAGAGCGCAGAGTCACTTTCCGCTTCACAAATTATATCCGGTCTATGAGTTTGATTAATCAAAGAGGGTTTTGCTTCTAGAGCTGGTCCCAATCTTGCGCGAGCTTACAGTGAATTGCACAACTCTTGGACCAAACTGCGATCCAGATTCAGACATGTTTAGGATACCGTCGAGCTCCTCCCGATCGATCTTTGCCTTTATTTCTCTTGTCTGTACATAGTTCGACTGTTTGAATAAATTTAATAAACTTACATCAATAATTGTACACATTTTTTAACTTTTTTTTTTACTTATTCCCATTAAGCAGTCGCAGCTTCTGAATCCTGCACAGGAAAAAATATATGCAGAAAATATATTAAAATTTCCTATTTTTCCGCGCAAATGTATATAATATACTTTTCGTATACGCGAAAATGAGTCATCTGCGATATTAGTGCGGTAAAGCGAACTTTATACGCACGCTGTGTGTCAAACGAACCGAGTACGACTAACTTCACGGTTCGCGTATGATGATTGTTGCAGCGCATTAGTACTCCGTGCCTGCTGATTGAGACGCTGTACGAGAAGCGTGCGTAAAGTACGGTACACGTGCGTAAAGTACGATACGCGTGCGTAAAGTTCGAGCAGTGTGTGTAAAGTATAATCGGCCCGACATGCGCATGCACCGTCTCATTATTGTACTCAAGGCTGTAAAGCGCCACTTACGCCACTCACGGCAGGCACGAAAAGTTGCACTTTTTATCCATGAGTTGCAACAATGTTATTTTGTGAATATTTGTCCGGATACATCCATCACGTATGTCTCATAACAAATTAATTATATACGATAAATCCCCGATTAACAGAAAAGGGAGACTTTTTTAAACATTTTGTTTTTGTAAAATTAACAAGAAAAAAGAAATTGTGGTCGTTTGTGGACACGAAACTTGGGTACCTACTTAACCTTGCACAAGTCGAAATTACTAAATCTGACATGAGCTATGAATAGCGTCCGTTTAATTTCTCCTTTTAATAATTCACGGAGCATGCTCCAGGCAGGTATAGTTGCAGTTTACAGAAAGGCAATTGCAATGAATCGCAGCCGAACGAGAAAGGGAGAAGGAGAGATGGGGGAAAACACGCTTTTCCCGTGGCAGGCATGTTAACGAACGACTCCCTCCAGAGGCGAACCGGTCGATGTAGCAGAACTCGCAGTAATCCAGGTCGGCACGTCGGGTGAAGGAAAAACGTGAACGTAAAATGGACGGAAACATGGGATGGAACAACATGGCGGTGGTGGACCGATAAAAAAAAAATTACAAAAACGGAAAAAGGGATAGATTGAACGAGGCGGCGATGAAGCCAACTCTACGTTATTCGGTGATACAAACTTTGGTAGGTCGTCAACTACTAGGCGATAAAAAAAAAAAGAGTGGCCATTTATCGTTTACTAAGTTCTCGACTATTTTTCGCCAGATTCAGATTTTTTATGAAAAAAAAAAAAAAATTAATTACGATTTTTTCCGCTTTTCTAGGTCTTAACTGCTCCCTTCAAAAATGGCACAATAGGAAACGATGCAGACATGTCAAGTCCGTGCCTAGAGAATGATGATTATAATTTAGAGTGGGGGGGGGTGGGGAGGGGGGGGGTGATTCGACAAATAAAATGTAATCAGGTGCCACACTTTGCTACCCTTATTCCCTCATTCCTAATTAACGCTTTTCCTCACCCCGTATTTTATCATCTTCACTACTCGTTCGCTCCTTTGGCTTTTCACATTTTTCTTTTATCTTTTTTTTTCGTTACTCTTTGGGAATGCTTCGAGGCTGTCCTATGTTATTTTTTTTTCTCTCTGGTGAAAAGGGGCATAGGGGGCGGCGAGATGTGAGAGAAATAAAAATTCATAATTATGCGGGCTTATTAGCGGCTTGAAAAAAATTCTCACCGGAAAATTAACGAGGACGCGTCTCAAGGGGTTCCCCGTCTCCGACAGAGCCGGGGAAAAAAAAAAAAAATTGAAAAAACGAAGTTCGCGTCCGAAGACCACCCCATCCTTAACCCTGCAGCTGACGCTGACTCGTCGCAGCCATTGCCACCCGACGGCCCTTGTATGCTACGTGGCCTGTGAAATTGTACGAAACCACGCGAATTAGTTTTTGCCGCGAATGATAATTATAAAATGCCAAATAGCCACGCCTAGGGGTGCTCTAGTGATTATACACCGTGACATGCAGATACGAGATTGAAATACGATGGCGAGATGCTAATTGCTGAGAATTAACGTATTTCTTCAGACACGATAAATGTTAATTTCTTTACGCAAAAGCAAAATTAGAATGAACCAAAAAAAAAAAAAAAAAACCGGCCTTAGAAGTTGTTGATCCGAAAAGAAAATAAAATGTTCAAATTATTTCAAAGACTAAAGTCTTTGACTTTAAGTCTTTGGTCAAGGCGAACATAAGCATTCGACAAGCCTTCCCCCCCCCCCCCCCCGTTCCCCGCCATAATTGAGTTAAATATAATCTCAATTCGGCACCTCGAAGCCAAGTCGATACCTTCGTCACGGCTACGTGTATCGATTTCGGTTGCCCATCGCTTCAGTCGATAATCGGCAGTCTATAAGATCAGTGTTCGCTGGTACCCTAGTATAATATAATGGGGGTCACCTAACAATAACCGTTCGGCGAAGACGTAACGTTGAGGTAGGTCCCGGGAGCAGGTATTCCTTCATCAGGTATTGTGCCCGACTCGTTCGCGTGCTCCAACTAAACTGGCCCCCGGACCATCGAAGAAAGGGACCCAGGCACGTGTCCCCGATTATATAGTTTGTTCCTTTTTTCAAGAGCCGCAATGATTGACGGCCTGAATGTACTACGATACCTAAGTCGCTACCGGTCTCTCGAGGCATCTTCTGACCTATCTTCGTAACGACTAATTAAGAATTTCTAATCATTTTTTCCCCACATGGATTCCGAGATAAATGAGCTTAAAATTGTGTCAATTAGCATGAGCTGCAAATGGTGCCACGTGAAAAGCAACATTTAAAAAAAAAATATATATATTTCCAGACTAGTGTATTAGAATTTTTCTCTGAAATAACATTACAACATTATTAGGGACGCATTAAAAAAAATAAAATCGAGATGCGCCCACAGATTTTCGAAGATATTACGAGTTTACGGAGGATATGAAAAGATACCGAGACCTCAACCATTGCTCCCCCCCCCCCCCCCCCCCCCCCCGCCATTAAGAAAGTGCGATCTGTGACGTATTCCCTTAACAGTATGCGAGATACCGCATCCGGTAATAAAAACTGTAATCAACTTTTTTTTTCACCCATGGTGACAAACCGGATATCTTCACAGCATTCGATGAGACCTTTCTTTCGACCGTGCATGCCAGTAGGAGTAAGAAAAGGTCATTACAGTTTTTGAGTTTGACCGTTATGTGTTTGACTTAGTCTTATGGGAAAAAAGAATCTAAAATATAAAGTTTAAAAAACCTGTTGAAGTGCGCAAAAGTTTGCTGCTGTTAATGAACGAACACGCACGGAAAAAAAAAGAGAGATTAATAATAATTCTGCACTCTACGAGCAAAGAGTACTGTGTATTCCAGAAATTGTCATATAATTCTCACCACATAATGCCAGAGCAGCGGGCGTGACTGCTGAGTGTGGATGCGTGAATGTTGCCAGAATGATCATGTGGAATTTTCTAATCCCCCTTGAATACTCGACATATCGTTTTCTCTCAAAAATTTCGTTACTTTTCCAATAATTTCTTGTTTAACAAATAAAAAATTAAATATTCCATTTTTTGCATTACGGGGCGCATAATTCATGGGAATTTCCGCGATTATCGCTAATTTTTAGTTTACGCGTGCGGATCGTAAAACGAGACGTTGCGGCAAGAGCATTGGGAGGAAACGTAGCCGGACGCGATGACGAAGCAATAAAAACGAACGCGATTTTGTGCAGTGGCACGATTGAGAATGAAGGCATGAAACGGTGCGACACGGAGAGAATCGGATATGTGAACGGAGGACAGGTGCGCGTGCATAAATGCGACTAGGATTAAGAGCCCGGAGTACAGTGGATTGCGCGAGTTAGACTCCCCCTGTTCCCATGCGGTAAAAGTAGTTCGCGTAGTAGCAGATTGTGTCACGTGATTCGCGACACGAATAGACGGTAATTATCGTTAATTGCAACGCGTCAGGCTCGCCCCGGCTATATAATTGTTCGTTTTAATTGGTCAGTCGTACGTCTATCTGGACCCTCGCGGCAGTTCGCCACTCATCCGTCTCGCTCTCCACTATATAAATAGTGACCTCGGCGATCGACTCGATTGATACCAATAACCTTGGTGGAAACTTTTTTTTAGCATTTTTCAAACGTATAGGGGGAGAGCGGGGCAAAATGGGACAGTGGGGCAAAACGGGAAAGCGGGGGTAAAACTCAATTTTCCCATAATTTTTGTATGTCCCATTTTGTCCCAACGATATATCCGGATTTTCAACGCCGTTTTGCCCCACTCACCTTCACCGCCACCATCCAAAAGTTATTGGAAAATTGCGTTTTGCCTCATTATCCCGTTTTGCCCCGCTGTGCCATTTTGCCCCGCTCTCCCCTAGATCAACCGCAATGCCCAATGGAGTAATTGGGCGGCGTACGCGATTCTTCTTCGTTCCGTGGATTGCGTACGAAAAATGTATGTCGAGTGGGTGCAATCCAGCCTCGATTCGACTGAGACCAATGGTTATCTCTGACACACTCGATAAGAAGAATCGGGGCCACATCTATGAATGCGACGGCTCTTCCCAGCCTCCGACTTTTCGACTAGAGCGGTCTTTCTTTTATCTCAAAAAAAAAAGGTGGCGCATTCTCCCACGATCCGATATATGTGCGCACTGCTTGCGCAAGAGTAATGGTCGACGCGGTCCCAGGTGCCGTTCGCGAGACTGCAATTTGCGACGTTTCCGTCCCGAGCATTTGAATAATGTCTCCTGGGCCGCTCGCCGCCCGACACCTCGCTCCGACTGCCAGAGGTAGATAAAGGTAGCACGCGTGCTTTGTATTCTTCTTTCTTTCGCTTCCTTCGACTCCCCGATGTGCGAAGACAATACCGAAAGACTCGTTAAAAATGAAATTAAAGAGAAACTATTTGACTGTAGATTCACCGAGGCGACTCTCGATTCACAAAATAACCGGCAGAGGCCTGCGAATTGTGAGTCAACGAAATTTGCCTTCCAATTCTGGTAGACAGTTTATATGAATGTTCAATTCTGAGTTAAAAAAAAGAAAGGTAGAACGGGCGGATCTGGAGCTCATGGATGAGGAGGCGGAGTGTGCTCGAGGGCACTAAAAGTGTATCTGCGCCTTGGCTGTCTATGGAAAAAAATGTTTTCCCATTCGGGAATACATTCATACGAAGACCGAGCGGTGAATATCGTCGAGGGTAAAAAATAACGGATAAGAGACAAGAGGGGGTGAATTTTTCTCGGGCGTAAAGGTTTCTCGTGCGAAATTTCGTGCTCGGCCCGACAATAGAGAGCGGATTTTCTTCGGTGAGACCAACGATCGCTGCGTCCCAAGCCAATATTCCTACTGTTCTATATATATACACCATACAACCCGGCCACTTGCCGCACCCAAACCCACCCTTTCGTTAGCACTACGCCCCGCTCTCAAGGTATCACAAAGCTCGCCTCACCCCCCCCCCCCCCCCCCCCCCCGCGATATCTTTCCAGCCAATTTCGAGATTCAACATCGCGTGTCCATCCGCAAAATCCTTTCCGCTCAACCTTCCCCCGTTTTTATTGTCCTTTACTCTTTTTTTTCGGCGTCATATATAAATAAAAAGAAACACCATATGTATGTATACTAGGGGAGAGCGGGGCAAAATGGCATAGCGGGGCAAAACGGGATAATGAGGCAAAACGCAATTTTCCAATAACTTTTGGATGGTGGCGGTGAAGGTGAGTGGGGCAAAACGGCGTTGAAAATCCAGATGTATCGTTAGGACAAAATGGTGCATCGAAATATTATGGGAAAATTGAGTTTTACCCCCGCTGTCCCGTTTTGCCCCACTGTCCCATTCTGCCCCGCTCTCCCGTACATAGCGATGGAAAAAACACAGCAGGCCCGCTATGTTTGTCGAATCATACAAATCCGACTGTACAACGCCGACTGTTATATTGACTTGTCGGCTTCCCTCGAATTTTCACTCCCTCCTGCTTGCCAAGTTTTCCCAATGGCGGGACGGCTCGAGAGCTGACCAACCGATATTGCGTTTATTATATCCGATCTATCGGCGAACAAGGCCAGCGAGATGATTGCCCTGGATGCGATACTGGGGGGGGGGGTTGCAAATATTGCCGAATATTCCAGCCCGATATTTATAACCATTCCTCCACTATGAAACACATATGGATTTGCCCGGGTGGTCAGATTCGTGGGATGTTTTTCTCCGTCAAAGGACCATGAGAGCCAGAAGAATCGAGTTGTACAATTTACCTTGTACTATTTGCCTTGTTGCACGGCTACCGGCTATTTCTTTGAGTCTCTGAATTATTCTATCAGCGGTCAATTAAAATTGTACGACTCGTCGTGGGAGGAGTCATGCGAGTGCGACGTTAAAGCGCAGACAGCAGGAAAATCAAGTGACATCCTGCGTGGCGGGAGTAGCACCGGTTTTTCCTAGTCGTTATAACCGGGCGTCCTGGTAATTGCGCAAAACATTTACCAAGGATTGTGCCAAGACGATCGGCAACTCTGCCAAGGATAAGCAATACAAGAGATCTTTGAAAGATAAGGTATTCCGAAGAATTTTCGATCGGAAAGTCTACGGCTTCGATGGAATTTCCATGGTTGCGGAATGCGGTTTGCATCTTGCCAGATGACTGCGATACTCTCGCGGATAATAAAGCCGATGTCTGAATTCATCGTACGATAATGTATATTAATCTTAATCGGGAGGAAAATAACCGGGTAATATCCCGGTTATTTTCGGGAGGAAAATAACCGGGTACTATCCCGGTTATTTTCGGGAGGAAAATAACCGGGTAATATCCCGGTTATTTTCGGGAGGAAAATAACCGGGTAATATCCCGGTTATTTTCGGGAGGAAAATAACCGGGTAATATCCCGGTTATTTTCGGGAGGAAAATAACGGGGATATTATTAACGTCCGTACAGGAGTTGTTAATCGAGCCTGTTGATGGTACTTTTCTCCATCCATCTCAATCGGGTAGATGTAACTTTTAGGGTCAATTAAAGTGAGGGTCAATATGGCTATGACACCTGTGAATAATTAACGAAATCGGCACTACTATATAGACGCAATGGGACCGAAAATAATGGTAGGACGGAAATTTAGTTAGAAATATATACAGAAAGGGAAGGTGTCGAAAAATAGCCGAGCGAAATCAGCGTTACGATGGAATATAATGAGGCAATGGCGAGTGAAAAGCGAAGATGAGAGAGAGAGGCGCACGGGAGAAAAGTAAAAGCCAACGATCGGCAACTCTGCCAAGGATGAGCAATAAAAGAGATGTTTGAAAGATAAGGTAATCTGAAGAATTTTAGATCGGAAAGTCTACGGCTTCGATGGAATTTCCATGGTTGCGGAATGCGGTTTGCATCTTGCCAGATGACTTTGCGATACTCTCGCGGATAATAAAGCCGATGTCTGAATTTATCGTACAATAATGTATATTAATCTTAATCGGGAGGAAAATAACGGGGATATTATTAACGTCCGTACAGGAGTTGTTAATCGAGCCTGTTGATAGTACTTTTCTCCATCCGTCTCAATCGGGTAGATGTAACTTTTAGGTTCAATTAAAGTGAGGGTCAATATGGCTGTGACGTCTATGAATAATTAACGAAACCGGCACTACTATATAAACGCAATGGGACCGAAATTAACGGTAGGACGGAAATTTGGTTAGGAATATATACAGAAAGGGAAGGTGTCGAAAAATAGCCGAGCGAAATCAGCGGTACGATGGAATCTAATGAGGCAATGGCGAGTGACAAGCGAAAATGAGAGGGAGAGGCGCCCGGGAGAAAAGTAAAAGCCAACGTGCCCGACGCCCAAAATGGCACCTAATTAATGTATTGTTTCACCGGCACTGGTGGTCGCATCGCAAAATCTGCATCGGCATGAATATGCGAGGATTTGGATCCTCCTGTGGCTCACGCAGGGCTCGTCTATGAATAACGTAAACGGCCCGGTTTGTGACCCCGAGGGCACATGTGTAACTTCTGTAAACTCAGTTTTCATCGAATATCAACGGGATTACTGACAAATTGAAAAGCATTGAATAAAATGTTTAATACAGTGTAAAAAAAATTGTACGGAATTTTATGTACCAAACTGGAAGTTTTTATTCATTTTTATCATTTACTTTAATTTCAATGAAAAAGTATATTAAATTTTCATCACAATTATGCATTAAATTAAATGCACCAGTTTTTGCATAAAAACTTCAAATCCGGTACATTAAATTTACAATTTTTTTTACAGTATAATTAAATTTTTCCGCTAATGGTGCGATTTGCATCTCCGTGGGCTCGGCATTGCTAGACGAAGCTCACTAGCTCACTAGCTTCGGCAGATGTACAATAGTGCGTTTTCATTCTCAAATAAGTATTAAACGACATTAAACTTATATAAAGATCTTCAGCATGAACCATTTTATCAATGAGAAGAAAAAATCTTCTTTTAAAAGTTTTTTCCTTAAATTCGCGGAGTCAATAAGTCCGTCACATAATTAATAGAAAACCGACACCACGAACTGAGCCGTTTACCTTATGCATTCGTTTTGCCTCCGATGTTCTCGGTCATTCCCGCACCGCCTGTCCAGACTAACCTTCGTGGATTCGTGTTTTCATACATATTTCCTTCAATTTTCCATCCTCATCGCAATATTCAACAAAACTGAACATACCGGAAAGCTATTAAAATAATACTTTGTTGAAAGCTAGAAATGTGTTCGAAATTTTCAAATTTCGAATTGATTCAAATCTTCATAACTGAAATAACATTTTCATAAAATAAAGACTTGTCTAGACCAGCTAAAGCGATGAAATTCGCGTGAATCATTTTGTATTGATGTAAAGGACCAGACGCGTTAAGACTCATCTTGACATCACTCTCCAATGTTTTTCAAATCAGCCTGGCCGGTAATCGCCAACTCTTCCCCACATTGCCGTAGATGGAGATTGTTATCCATCGCATGCCGAAGAAGAGATTTACTAATGTGACGAGGGGCGTGCGCAAACTTTGGAAGGCCGCGGGCGATTCTACGTGTGGTGATTTACGAGTCCAAGAAAGGAACCGACGGTAGTTTCGTTCCTGCCGGAGTCTCATTAGCGGCTACATGTCAATTCGTTTGCACTGGTTAAGCCTTGACGAGAGAAGCATCTACCTCTGGATAAATAGAGCGGTAGAAGAGGCCTTCACAGAATCGATTCGACGAGGGAATTAACAGGATATTGGCTTGGCTCAGTTGTGAAAATAGTCCGACTTGCAGAAGAAACTAAAAAAAAAACCAAGTTAAATGTAAATAGTAGTGGATTTGTATCCACCACTGCGTGCACTCACTAAATTGAATCTGAAAACATCTTCCCAGTTTTAAGATGACTTCTTCCCAGGAGCTGATCGTTTCAAGTCTCCCAATGACCCCCACGTAAGGTCGTGGTTATTTATAAGGTCGTGGTCCCCCGTTCGAATTTACACTCTTCCTATGGGTTCCCTCCCAGGCCCTGATTATTCTAGGTCCCTAGGGTCCTCATCTGAGACCCTAAGTACTCCAAGTCCCACAAAGGCCTCCTGCGAGACCCAGAATATTACAAGTCCTACAAAGGGCCTCCTCCCAGGTCCAGACTTTTAAGTCCCCTAAGGACCCCCTAAGGACTCCCTCGTCCTGAGTGTTTCACGTTCTCCCAGGAGCCTCCTTCCAGACACTGATTATTCTAGGCCCCTCTAAGGGCCTCCTTTCCGGCTCTGTTCGCCGTCTCCCCAGGGCCTCCCATCCAGGCCCCGCTGCTCCCAGAAAAAAAAATTATTTGACGGCCACCGTTTATGTGGTTTAAATAAAATATTTATTTGGCGGCCACCGTTTATGTGGTTTAAATAAAATATTTATTTGATTTAAATAAATATTTATTTCATTTAAGTAACTATTTACTTAATTTAAATAAATATTTCTTTAAATCAAATAAATATTTATTTAAATCAAATAAATATTTATTTAAATCAAATAAATATTTTATTTAAACCGAATAAACGGTGGCCGTCAAATAAATTTTTTTTTTCTGGGTGTGTTCTAGGTGCCCCAGGGGACCGTAAGGCTTCTTGAGGACACTTTTCACCCAGACGTCTCGCGAAAGATGTTGTCACCCCAATGCAACCGATCATTCGACAAAGTTGGTAATTAAATCCGAGTAAAAAAAGAGTCTTAGAACTCTGGTGCCCGGTTAGATGAAAACTGTGCCCGATAAAATAAGTTGCAAGTTTAACGAAGAGTTGTTGCGCTGAGCGCCGAGTGCGACCTTTGTCAAAGTTCGGCTTCAAAAACACTAGGAGGAAGGAATGCTGCAAGTCTTGGCGAAGTATGCTGTGCCGATAAGTAAGAGATATATATACCAGGGCCTGTCTTACACGCCCCGCAAAATAGGTACCTGCATCTACAGATAGGTACAACGTGTTCCCGGAGTTGGGACAATTAATAACGGCGCTTCTTCGCGCGAGCACGGCGTAGGCCGCTTGGGAAATCTTTGCCGTCAGGAAAACCACCGCATTCTGCAACTCTCCACGCCAACACCGGCACAATCGGCGGATATAGACTCTCGTTAAAATTTATACAGACGCTATATAAATTTATATTGACTGTCTACCACGCAAGAGGTTGTCTGGTGAGAATCAAGTGCAGTCGCGTTACGACCGTTAGAACCAAAGGTAAAAATGGCAAAGAGGGGGAGGACCACTGGCAACTCTCCTCCGCGACTCGTTGCGCAGACAGTTTATTAGCGTTGGCAAGCACTCGCACCACCGTAGCGGCATAGAAAGTACGAGCCCAGCGATTTCGGTCGAGGCCGATTTGTTTCCTTTTTTCCTTCTCTTTCTCGCTTTCTTTCGCCAACTCCGTCGAAAACGTTGCGCCAACGCGAATGACACTGAGACGGGCTGGCTCGCTGGCACCACTGGTGGGTAATCCTTTCCGATGGTTCTCAACCGTCCGTCCGTGAGGTAAATTCGTCGCCTTCTCGCGCAATGCGAAAAGACTGTTGATAAATACGAGAGAGCAGAAAATCAACCGGGCATCAACGAATTTTCTTGTCCGAGGTGATTGCTCTGTATAGCGTCAAAGGCCGGACAGCGCGGCAGCTGCCACTTCCGGAAAACTGCAATCTCAGCTCGATTGATTCGATTTGATTGCAGCGGTTGCCAGTTGTTTAATTACACTCGGTCTTTTCACTGGCGTTTCCCTGACGAACGAGAACTTTCGTCTCGGGCGTTCCGTTTTGTCAATGAAACAAGCGGGGAAAGGGAATGAGAGTATATGGAAAGCGGGAGGCGAAGGTAGATCTATTATCCGAATCTACCGAATGTCCGCCTATTGGACAATCGCAGATGGACAATACACTGATAAAAAAATACGGTTGAATCAACTAAGATTCGGGCAGGGACATTCAACTAAATATTTTGTTGGTACAGATAAAAAATTGGTTAGTTCAACAATTTTTTGGTCGATTTCACCAAAATATTTTTGAGTCATTAAAATATTTTATTCGCCCAACTAAATATTTATTTGAACGTCCCTGCCCGAATCTTAGTTGATTCAACTGTACTTTTTTATCAGTGTATAGATTTCTAAAATAACTGGTAAGTTTTACACTTTTCTGCTTAAGTACACATTCTCTGTAAACTTTGGTCTGTACACTGAGAGAAGAAGGATCTGACAGAATTCACTATAAATTTTGGTAAAAACCGGCAGAACTTTTCGGGTATGTGGGAACTACAGCGACGTCCTAGCAAATATGTATTATTAATAGCGTATTAAACGTATGTATTATAAATAGCGTATTAAACGTAACACATACTGCCAGAAAATGGGGTAATTTTTGTTATCGTAGATATTAGCCGAATATGGTTTGCTAGAATATAAGTTATTCTTAGTAGAAAATATAATCATCGGTGGCATCGCGATCGCGAGACGTTTGTTTTAGGCTTGTAGGTTATACCAGCATTTTATGTCGATCACATTTTTTTTACGTATGCACTGAGAAAAAAAACATTGGTTGGATTAACCAAAGGTCGCGGTGACATACGTTCAAAGCTGTTATTTGTTTGGTACAAATAAAGCATTGTTTTGTTAAACGATTATTTGCTTCAATTTATTCAAAATTTGTCGATTGAAACAAACATTTTTGTTGTACCAACCAAATACACCTTTGAACGTATGTCATCCCGCATTTGCTTAATCCAACCATTTCGTTTTCTCAGTGTACATAAAAAAAAATTAATCGACGAAATTCTCAGTTTTAATCCGCGAAATTATTAGTTTTATCCACGAAATGTTGCCCGACCGTCTTCTGGAAAAAATTAGCATATGGGTTGGGTAAAAATTGGTATGGCCCCTGTGAACATTTCGCATATCGCTATTGGTGGAGCTGGTGTACCATGTTGCCTGGACAAAATTTACCATACGACTTGGTAGTTTTTTTTTTCGAGATCCTTCTCTCCGTGTATAAACTAAAATCCACTGTCTATGTAGACTTCGGTCTATCTAGTCTGTAGGGGAGACCGGGGCAAAATGGCACAGCGGGGCAAAACGGGACAGTGAGGGCAAAACTCAATTTTCCAATAATTTTTGGATGCCCCATTTTGTCCCAACGATACTTTAGGATCTTCAAACCCGCTTTACCCCACGTACCACCATCGCCACCATCCAAAAGTTATTGGAGAATTGTGTTGTGTCTCATTATCCCGTTTTGCCCCGGTGTGCCATTTTGCCCCGCTCTCCCCTAGTCTGCTCGACTTTCGTGTGACGTCTATCCACGACATACTATAAGCTACAGAATTAAATCTATATAGTCTGGATTGTAGATAGAATAGATATAGACAGACTATAGATCGAAGTTTACATAGACTGTAGACTTGAGTTAAGGACCTGAATTAACAGTGATTTTCTAAATCCACATCGTACATCTACAATCGTCCCATTAGGCGGACTTTTGGTAAATGCTCATAATAGATCTACCGCCAATCCACCTCAGACCACATTTTCTTTGATGTGAAGCCGAGCTCGAGAAAGAACAAAGAATGAAAGTGACAAGGTTCAAACAACCGAAGGCACTCTTCTCACTTTCCCCATTACAATATGCACGACTATGAATTTTGATAAAAACCGAGGTCTCGTACTCGTCTCGGGCCTTTCGCAGCTGGCCATACCATAATCATCATCATCAGCATCATCGAGTCTCGCTACCCGATTATTTATTAACTTTTATTTCCTCATTCTAATGATCCACAGATCGAATAACGTCGCTGTGTAAAATCAGGAACAGTGGTTGTCCGTCTATTCATTGTAAATTGTATGAATTAGTTGAAATGAGCAAATGCAACTATAGGTGTTTATCTGTTCAGTTTGCATTGAGGTGTGCGCGCGCACGTTGATGAGGATGATGAAACTTTGACACTGAGATATTCTTAGACTCACCGTGTAGCTGAGCAAGCGTCTGTAGTGTAGTGGCGGCGTTGCAGTTTATGAATCCTGAAACAGAAAGATCTCTGTGTTATCGGGAGAATAATGAGCCTCGGGCACAAACGAAGTAGGCCCGCGCGAAGATTTCACCAGGCGTCATGCACCATGTTTTTCCCCATATACGAGTATATTCTTAATGTCAATCATTCATTAGTTCATGATTCCTTTTAAAAATTATTATTTACCGGTCATAGGCCAGCAAAAGTGCACAAGTGGCTGGCAGTTATTAGCGATCTGCGTTTACGATAATGACGAATAATAACAATTTACCCGACACGACCGGATAAACTCCTTGTACACTGAGAGCCCGTTCGTGTCAACGAATTTCCCGAGATTCCCTTTGCTGTACCTCGATTTAATGCCGGGTTATTCTTCGTCCCAAGAAAAATCGGACGTTCGGTTGAATTGGATTGAATGCGGAGGAAACTGCAGAGAAATGCTGACGGGCCGGGAATAGATGCTCCGCGATATCGATAATCGATATCTCCGGGGCGGCCCCTTTTCCGAAGCAATTCGCCATTTCTCGAGCTACCACGATTCCTCCATCACTCCTCTATTATTCATTTTGCTTCCTCGAGTGGGACGAGCTTACACGATAATTGAAACACTTGTTCGAATTTCGACGGAGTTTTTATTTTTTTCTTAAGCGTGTTCGTGATCTAGGTTTTGGCAATTTTGAGTTTTCGCACTGGGAAAAAAATCGATTGAGTCAACAAAGTAAGCGCTCACGGGTGGCGAAACAAATTTATGGTTGAGCGAACACGAAATAATTGTCGTAGTAAGTGAAGAAACATTCGATTCGATGGCCTGTTAGTTTGATCAACAAGGCATGCCTTTCGACCAATCAAACATTTGTTTCGCCACCTGTGAGCGCACATTTTGTTGACTCAATTGATTTTCTTTTCTCTGAGCGGGCTGCAACTCCCTTTAGAAATAAACTGGCATTTCGAACGAAAAAAAAAATGTATACGAAAAGTATAATAAAAATATATGAAAATAACCGATTTTTCGCGCGAATATATCGTCACATATATCGCATAATATATGAATTACTCGACTACTATTAATAATAATACGTAATATACAATTTTTTCGTGAAAAGTATATTTAATATACGAAAAATATATTTTGGCATTTACTTTTTTCCATTAACGGTTTGGATTGTGCGACATTTTGAGTGTATCAAAAAATTATTTTTTGCCCTCTGGCTCGTACAATTTTTAAGACATTGAGCCAAAAATTGCTACGCGATTGGACTATGATTGTCCGTTGACTGGTATCAAATTTGTCGGTTAAATTTCGTGAGATCGTTAAATTCTACAAATTGGACCAAAACATTTGTATTTTACTTCTGATGAAACTTTTCGCGTAAAATATTGATGTACAAGTAAAATGAATTGTAAATTCGTGTTCCTCGCGAAAAAAAAAAACTCAAATTGGGACATTCAACATAGTTTCAGAAGCGCGTCATCGGTTAGTTAAAGGACGACGAAAAATGGAAACCGGCATGCAAAATTTTATTTCCTCCGCAAGGCAGTTACCGAGAAACCTATTAACATTTCACTGGCACTAAGATACTAAAAATTATTTATATTTATTCATAATGAAAAGAATATTAGAGAATGTGACAGCCACACGATATCGTTGCTCAAGGGTTTGGGAAAATGACGACACTGCGAGTGAGCGAAGGCACAAGGCTCCAAGAAAGCTGCAGACACTTTCCCATGACACGAGGTAACCTCCGATCCCGCACCCAGCGAATCCGGAGTTGGAAGAGTTCGCTGCCGGGTCTCGACTGCGCTGCTAAACATTGCTATTTGTAACTCTGAATTAAGAGCTGCGGATGCAGCGCGTATTACAGGTTCAGAGCTACCATCAACCAGCAGTCGGAGCCGTGTCGCAGTTTTTTTTTTTTTTCTTGTAATTGCTTTTTTTTAATAACAATATATCTTTTAAGATGTTACGAGAGCGAACATGAAGATCGTGAAATATCGGCAGACCGGCGTAGTTGGTTTACTCGGATTATTATCCGCCGGAAACGAGCTCGACAAAGTGGAACTTGCTCGGTAACGATCGTGCTCGCATGACTATTATAGCCAATTGATATTGCACGTTTATTGTCATTGTTATAATATTAACTGTACAACTTCGCCGAGATCCCAAGAACCGGACGGTCTTCCGGCGAATCGAGTTCATGGCTACTTACACCGCCGAGGAACCCGTTTGAAACATCGAGTGTACGACGCGGGTTTCGTATCCTAATCTCTGTCGTTCGCCGAGCGGAGCGTCCGGTGCACGAAGCCGTAACGATTATACCGTCGTCCTAACGTGTCCGAGTTGCCCGGACAACGCTGTTGCGATTGTTGTGAGCGACTCGACGGAGAGGCAGCGACGGTGCTTCCTCAAATGTAAGTAATCGGATTTGGGCTCCAAACGTGCGACATTTTTGTATCGTCGTCAACGCTATACTAAATCCAGAATCTCTAAATATTCGAGGTGTAAATACAAAGAAATCGTAATAACGTAAAAAAATGTGTTTATTTTTTTATCCCGAGTATTTCAGGATAACATTTTTTTTTTTCGATAGAAAACAATTATATTAAAAAAAACTCTTATGCGGTTGATTGTTCGTGACGGTTATGGAGCCAAAAAAATTTCGGAGCAATTACATTTTAGGAAAATCGAAAAGATATTGAGATACTAACATTAACCCTGGAATTCATGTGTCATTTTTTCTACTCTCTAACTCATACAAGGATCATATGAGCAATAAATGGCTTAATAGCCACGCGCCACGAAACGGACGCAGTTGGAGCAATATTTGCGTCATGTGCAGCGCATGTCGCAAATATTGCTCCAAATGCGTCCGTTTCGTGGCGCGTGGTTATCAGGCTGGGTTTTGCCGCACGTGAATCTCTCAGTTTTTTCATAAGGAAGAGAATGGTATGCGGAAAATTTGATTTAATTAAAGTTTAGGGGGTGAAAATCACCCTTAAAGGTCCAAAACGTAACAAAAATTGACAAAAACCGCACTTTTGTGAAAAAAAATTGTAGTTTCTTTTTAAATGCTCTGATTTCCAAATTTCAAACGCTATTTTACAAGGAACACATCAGGCTATTAGGAAAAAATAGCCCCATTATATTTCGTTCAAAAAGTCTATTTATCTCTAGGCTATTTATTTGGACACTTGAAAATGGAGACAAATCGGAAACTCGTAACATGGAAAAAATCAATGAACACGCAAACAAAATTGATTTTGCATGAGTTTGACAACTTATTTTTCTTGAAACATTGTAGGTCATCTGAGATGATGATAATTAATATAAAAACATATAAAAATATAAAATTATAAGAATTAAAACATTATAAAAAATAATAAAAAAATTAAATGTCGACAATGTACGTCCAATTTATATTAATTAATAGTAACTTACATTCGATAGTTCTAACCAAAAAAAACAATCCCTTACTTCCATAAAACACTAACGGGAACTCCCGACTGGGGTATTTTGGTACCCCAAGCGCGCTGCCTTATCTGTGCGACAACCAACGAGTAACTGAGGCTACAAACGGCCTCAGCACATCGTCAGATCATGGAATTAAATTACCGTGGAGGTTCCAAGTCGATAATGTTAATTTCTACTTTAGGAGCGCAATTTCAATATCTTCTGGCGTATTTTTGTACCAAGTACATGAGTTCTAGGGTTAAAAAAGGAAGTTTCTTCTACAATTTGGTGTGTTCGAAGTCCTGCAGATTTTTTCACATTGGCGAATTGATGTAACGAAATACCATTACATCAATCGCATGGAGTTTTTTAAAACAATTCTTATTTGTCCTGATTAAAAAAAATAAAACTTTTTTTGGCTGAAATTGTCGAACCACCCTAATCCACCGCCCCTAAACATTCGTCTGTAAGAAGGCAAGTAAATAAATGGTAGAGAAGCTTTTGGTAGCGAGTTATTCAGCATACTTAACGAGCGAGTCGTCGACAAACTAAGGAAATGTGTGCGTCGAAAGGCCACTACCACCCGCAAGGCAACAGCTGTCGCGCGACACTTTCGCTCGTACCGCACCCCCACACAAGATACCGCAGTACAATTATAGTATCAGTAGAAATTTCCGCCGCGCCTGTGAGTGAGACTCTCTTCGGCGTCGCGTTTCTTTCGATCAGAATTATATCACGGTGGAATTATCAGCGATTGGTTTTCCTTGTTACGAACGTTATTTAGAGGTCGGCATGGAAATGTTTATCGCTTAACGAGAATCGTGTCGTCGCGACGGCGCACATATAACACTGGCATTTGAATGCTGTGATTTTATCGCTGAGGATTCACAATTTTTAACCAACTCAAGCGGTGCTCGAAACTCGACGGAGCAAAGCGCGATTTAAGAGGTCGCATCGTCCCGAAATAATTTTTTTTTTATCCAGTCGATGTCTTGGAACTTGGTTAAGAAAAGCCGTTTTTTCAGTTCCGATGAAAATTGTGATATCCACAATTTTTAACTTTTTGTTGAAGCCGGTTATCTGCGCTGATAATCGATATTTTTTAAATGAAATTTTATTTATTTCTTTTAATATGAAAACAATTCATATTTATTATTATTATTATTATTATTATTATTATTATTATTATTATTATTATTATTATTATTATTATTATTATTATTATTATTATTATTATTATTATTATTATTATTATTATTATTATTATTATTATTATTATTATTATTATTATTAGTTTCGGTTATTTTTCCATTTTTTAAATTTGCGGATCTAAATACATATATTAATAATGTATGGAAAGGTTTATTACCTTTACATAGCTGATTAGCGAAAAAAATGCATGAATGAATATCGCATTATTTTCTGGCCTCTCAGGATATCGTGATACCTGAATCTATCTCAAATAAGAGCGCTTGACTGAAGGGTAATTATAGTAATTATTAATCTTTTAAGAACCGTACTTTTGACGGCGTCCATGACAAAATGAAAATTTTTTTTTCTGTCACACATCTCACCCAGTCAATTTTGTTTTTCGACCTCGAACGAGTCAAAGTTCCGTCAACGAGGCAAAACCGTGCAATGACCGGGCTCGCGCAATGACTCACTTTTCTGTGCCGCCACGGTGAAAATACAACGGATATTCACGAAGCCATGACGATTTGACTTTTTGCCAGCGCAGCTCGGCAGTGGCGAATGCGCTCCGAGTTTCGCAAAAGAACCAACGAAAAAAAAAAAATTCCAAGCGCTTTCTCTCCTTGACACCGATAATGAGGAAAATTTTTTTTGAATAAAAGTAAATATTTTAAAAAAAGGAAGAACGCTCGAGCGACTTTCCCTTGACTCCGTTTTTTTTTTCCATAAAATTTCGGCTTTACACGGCCTCGATTTTCTCGTTCCGTTGTCTCCGATCGACAACAAATCATAACAATGTCGCAGTGAACAAGATTGAGCTCCTGTCCAGTATCCCGAAGTTCAACTTTGCAAGGAGAAAAAAAATTTGTTGGTACAAGATTTTTGTTACCGTAACAAATTTAATTTGTTTATATCAGGATAACAAAACCAGCTTTTAACCATAGCAACATTTTTCGCTTGGAGCGATTTGCTCCTGCAACAAAACAGCCTTTGTTACTGTAACAAAAAACTTTGTTACATGACTGAGTGGGGCGCGTATATGTGCCAACAACTACAACGAGCTCGAGACGCTCAACGCGCAAGATCAAAACAAAGAGACGCGAGGAAACAGTTTCATTGTATTCGAGTAAAAATAAAAAAAAAAGATTGGAATTGCGAACTCTTGAAATTTGCTGTATATGCATGTATAAACCGCGAAAGGTAATACCTTTCGGAGTTCAATACGTCCATATACAGCAAATGTCAAGAATTCCCAATTGCAAATACAGACATTAGTTTCAATATAATAAAATGATAAAATACGAACGCAGTGAGTTAATCTCCAAATAAATGTATGTACGTATCTATAACTATTACCAGCCATTACTCAGCCTCAAATTACAGCAGGCGTCGTTTGTTCTCATAGCAAATTAAATCATCACAGTAACAAGAAAGTTTTGTCGTCATAGCAAAACCAATCGCTTCTGTGTCGTAATTTTGTTTTGCTGCTTTTACTAATTGTTTTGCTCATTTCGTTACACTGATAAAAAAATACGGTTGAATCAACTAAGATTCGGGCAGGGACGTTCAACTAAACATTTTGTTGGTACAGCTAAAAAATTGATTAGTTCAACCATTTTTTTTGTTGATTTCACCAAAATATTTCTGAGTCATTACAATATTTTGTTCGACCAACTAAATATTTATTTGAACGTCCCTGCCCGAATCTTGGTTGATTCAACTGTACTTTTTTATCAGTGTAGAGCAGCTAAAACATTTTTCTCGGTGTGCGGCCGCAAATTAAACGAAATTATTATTCGCTTCTGCAGGAACGGGATTAAGTTTGGCTCCGAAGAAAGGATGCGGAAATTCGAAATAGCTCCTGTCAGTCGTTACACATCGCAATGTTGAGGAGAAACTTGGAAGTTTATTTCGATTTTTTTTTTTTCATCCTCCGTATGCAGCACTGTATTATCGATAGGAGGCATACAATTGAACCCGGTAGTGTGGACCGGTGTTGAAACGATGAGTGGATGAAAGGATGAGAGGCCGAGAGAGGCCCGATCGTCTCGAACTTTCGCGATTTCGCTTTCCATGCGTGATTTACTAGATCTCAGGATCGCAACGACTAACGAGTACGGACTAATGGGCTCCCGCGATCTCGCTCGCGGATCTTCGATATTCCACACTCGAAACTGGGCCCGATCGCGGATCTGCTGCGGGGGGAGGCTGCCCGGTGCGGCTAAACCGCGGCTAGCCGAGATCCAACCATATACCTTCAGAGACGTCGAGACACGGCCGAGTAAGTGCCACCCGGTGTATCGCGATCGTGAGAGAGCCCCGAACGCGGAAGTCGGCACGTTGAGGCATCCCGATCGGACGGATAGCGGCGGCAGAATGCACGAGAGCGACGAGGAACGAGGAGATGCGCTCCGCGCGCGGACTTGGACTGCCATAGACACCGAACGGCACTGAGATCTGCCCAGATATATTCTCACTTTGGTGCCGCTTTATTTCAATCGATAATCATCTTCGCAGCTGGCGACACTCGTAGGTGAGGGAAAACGCGATTCTGCACGAGCGATCGGAAAAAAATTATACACGAAAATATAAAAATGACCAACTATTCGGGCGAAAATATATTCTGTATATAAATTATATAATCTTCATGTACGGAAACATACATATATTTTTGTATATTCGCTCGGGTGTATCCTTCGCATATATCTCGTGATATATTAATTATATGCAATTTTTTGTGAATATTATAATTAATATACATATCATAAACAATACATTAAGAGTATATGTAGGTATATACTTTTTTCCATGGGGTGTGTGTATATATATATATATATATATAGGAAATAAAATCGACACATATCGATGGTCACGATCTGTTGCGTCAGCGAACAATTGAGATCTATGTCACTGCATCGTTATTGGAACGGTGGTGGCATTGTACTAATCGAATCGACACGAGTAATATTAGAATGGTGCGATAGATATAGCCGATCTGCACGACGATGCGCTCGGTAGTTGAAATCGATCGTACGATATCGTTATGAAAATCAACGCACCGAAAGGGCGCTTAAGGTAGCTATGTCGCTTCTCGCTCACTTCGCATAAGTTCGGGAAAAATAAGAGAAAATTTCAAGTACTTTTCGATGGTATAAAAATCTGAAAAAATTCACGCATATTAAAGGTACTGAAAATATTAATATTGCATAATAAAAATTACAAAATGTGATTAACAAATTAATCAAAAAATATATTGTTTACCAAATTACCAGGCAATCCAACTTTTTTTTAATGAAAATGATTCGTTCATTTTTCTGAATTCTTGTGAATTTTTTCAGATTTCTATACCATCGAGAAGTATTTGCAATTTTCTCTTATTTTTCTCGACTTTATGCGAAATGAGCCCGAAGCGACACAGCTACCTTAAGGGGGTTACGAGAAAATGTAATAAATCCGTGAATTTGTGGAGCGTCAGTTAGATGTGTAATGTGTCTTGGCATTTTTTGTCCACAGACGACGAGAGTCTCATACTAGAGTCTAATACGAGAGTCTCATACTCTCGGCATGAGACTCGTCTTTCATTACGATCAGTTTGAAAGCCGCCGTAAATGCCGTTTCTATCATCCGTACATTATACAATTAGAATCCGTTTTTACATGGAGAATACTGAGCAGTCGGGCAGAAGAAAGCAAGGCAGAACTATTCTGGGTGCGTATATATTTAATCCGGTCAGGAGAGGTTGCGCATATCCCAAAGAGATCTCGGGCACGTCGATGACCTCCGGTTTATCTCCGTAGCGTCTCTTTATATCTTAGCTTATACATGCATATATATATATATGCATTACTGAATCTCGCCATACGAAGCGCGTGCGCGCAAAGAAGCCATTAATTTATTTATTTATTTCTTTCATTTCAACGAAAAATCTACGAGTAATTATTTTACAGTTGCATAATAGTTGACTCCATTTTTATTTGATACTTTAAAGACTCGTAAAATTGAACGGGAAAAGTGAACGTTCGTTCATTTTTAAATCGGAGACTCAGACCAATCGAAATTTTGGTCGTTCGAGATTTCGAGACACCCCAATATCTTGATATCAGCAAAATAATTTAGAGGAAGCCTCGGTCTCATCGCAAAATTATGTGACTGATTAATGTAGTGCCTGTGAATAATGTTCACTTCGCATAAGTTTCAGAGAAATGAGAGGGAGGTGCAAACATTTTTCGATGGTATAAAAATTTCAATAAATCAAGCATTTTAAAGATGCTGAAAAGATTAATTTTGCATAATAACAGTTTGGAATTATTATCAAATAATTCCAAACTGTTATTAACAAATTTATGAAAATTAAAATTGTTCAATAAATCTCCCGGAACCTAACTTTTTTTTATGAAAATTATTTGTTCACTTTTCTGAATATGTATGAATTTTGTGACTTTCTACACGATTTTCCCATATTAAAAAAAAATTCAAAGCGAATGTAAAAATCTGAAAAAATTAATAAGCATTCTGAAAAGTGAACGAATAATTTTCATAAAAAAAACTTAGGTTTCCGGGAGATTTCTTATACAATTTGATTTTTCGTCAATTTGTTCGTACCATTTTGGAATTATTATTATGCAAAATGAATCTTTGCAGCACCTTTAATATGCTTGATTTTTTCTAATTTTCATACAATCCGTAAGTCCTTGCAATTCCCGCCCATTTCTTTAAAACTTATGCTAAGTGAACACTATTCGCAAGGACTACCTTAAGTAACGATACGAAAATACGGTTCGCGCGTGTACGAGGAGTTCATACGAAAATTACGAAATATGAAATATTTTTACACACTCATACCGTCGAACGTTTATTTCTTTATTTTGTGTTTATACTCACGCGTATTCCTGTCCGGGTTCATGGTACATGATTGCAGCAAAAGTCCCTGGTCCCTCTGACCCTTACCTGGAACAACAAAATAAAAACAAAAAATCCACATTAACTTCGTAATACTAATTCGGAATATTTAGTTTAAGTCGTGCATGTCGATCAATCGAATAACGAAGCAAAACTGGCTGGAAATAGAATAAAAATATATTTATTTGTTGACATATTTCTCCTTAACCAATTATCCAAATATAAATGTACAAGTGTATCCTATAACTTTTATATTTCCGTTCAAATAAAAAATAAAACAAAGATAATGATGAAACGATTATGACTGAACTACAATTTCCTTTTGACTTAACTCTAATACAATTAAATTTTACGCTTACTAATCACACGCAATTATCATCGCTCGTGCTCGTTTCTGGGAAGTTAGCAATAATTACTGAAATCCCCACGAACAATCAGTAAAATCAATGAAAACATGAATTTCTAATTTTTACGTTGAGAATACAGAAATTACTGAAAAAAAACAACACATTGCTGGAATAGACACAGAATTTCTCTTTCCTTTTATAGAACACGGAATTTATTAATACTTGTTTTCCCCCGTCTGGAAACTATTTCCATCTGTGTTATTTATATAATTTATATAATTACTTATATAATTATCCGTGTATTATGTATCGTTAATACAATCGGAATGATTGCACGGATGGCGCACTTCCGGGTACCATTCCGAAGGCTTCGACCATATATGGTGCGAAGAATTTGAAAAGGAATTGGAAATCGATACGTCTCCGCTATTGAATCCCCCCCCCCCCCCTGCCTCTACGTGTATATGTGCGATAAAACAACCGTAGTTGTAGCTAGTTATCGAACAGGGGGTGGGCACGGGTTCGGAGATGCCGAGATTGTATCTAACGTTCTTTCCAGACGAAGACATGTGTTTGAGGAGCTCGTGCTCTCGGTACTGCAAGTATGTAACGTGTAACGAGTAACGACAGATGCTAGCCGAGGAAGCTGCCCGTCTGCTCCGATGATTTGCAATCCTGCAGCCATTCACCTCTCACACTGTTGCTGATATCCTCTTATTCTTTCCCTTTTGTCCCTTCGTTCCAGTCGTTTATCATTTGTTGCTTCCTCACAGAGGAAAGAGCCTGTTCATAAAAGAGGCTTTGGTTTCATGAAAAAAACATTATGTTTAACTCGAGATTTTCATGTAAACGTCCTCGGAATGTGCCGAAACATTAAAAAATCACATTTGGGCAAAAATGTCCGATGCACGTGCCAAAAAACGACGTTTTTTGGCACAATAAATAAATCGTTTAACTTTTTTTTTAAACTGACGCACGGTATGAAACTTTTTCACGATTAAAAATTTTAGTAAAAAATGTCCAATGGCCCCAAATCGGGCTTCGCGCTGAAGCTTAATCGGGCTCGAGGCTTAATTGGTGAATTGATTTTCGTGGATGCGCGGGAACATTTTAGCGGTTAAACATTTTTAAACTCGATGCAATATTTTTTCTTTTACTGGCAAAATTTCCTCCGGGAGGAAATAACAACGTAAAATAATTTTTCATAGAAGCTTCGTGAAGAAAAAGAAATTACGTGTGGAAGCAATGTGGAAAAATTAATTATCATGATTTTTTTCAAGTCGAAAATTGTACCTCCTCTAGTTCGGTTCATCTAATGAAAAATTCTTCGTCATTGTCATTATCGTCGTTAGATCGAAGAGCGTGGGAGGGAGAATTTCTTCGTAGCAACCATTGTATTTGTACCTCTCGCTGAAAGCGTTCGACGGCAGGTACGGAGAGGCGACGCTGTCGTCGACGTGCCGCTTGGCCTGCGTCCAACCGATTGTCGCGCCTCGATAAAAATCGAGCGAGTGAACAGTACGCACCACGGTCTACTTAACAGGGATTAGAAACCACGAAATTCTACGACTGTGAGGGGACAAAATGTTATCGTAATAATTTTCTACACAACTAATTTTAATGTTTCACGAGGCTCTATATTGCTTTACATTAATCTTTTCCGTTGCCCCAAACAGAACGATCGCTGTCGCACGACCAAAAAAAGTGAAGGATAAATCAATTTACCCGGACAACTTTCTGTCGTGGTGATTACCATATTTCGAGGTGCAGAAGTGAAAACTACCTGCTGTAGCTCTCGTGCGGTTAAGCGGATAATTGAACGACTACGAAAAACATTAATCGCTGTAACGTGAAAGCGATAATCCGAAAAAGCAACGACCATAAGGATTTCTCGACTCTTGGAAAATTTTATGGGTGCGAAATGAGGAATTTTTTATTTAAAAAAATGTTACGTGTAAAAAGTTTTTAAAAATGCGCATCGAGTAAGCAAACAGTCGCGTACACATCGCTACCAGTCGCATCCCGTAATTGCAGCATTTTTCAACAATTGTTACGGCTTCACCGTACTGTCTCCAACGTCAAACGGCGATAGACTTAGGGAATAAATTCAGGAATAACTACAAACGCGATTTTATTAATATTTTCATATTTGTTTTAATAGACCATGGAGCATGGATTGAAACTTGGCTTAATTATTTAGCCCGTTACATGAGCTCGGATAGAATGTCGATCTTCGTGCGGGCTCGGAACGTGTACGCGATTTTGGCCGCTCGCTGGCCTCGACGACAGTGTTTTCAATTCGTAACCGTCCACAGTAAAAAATATTTGCACATTTAACAAACGTCCGTCGACCACAAACCATCACTCTTTTACACGTTAATTTTAGTAATTTTTTGTTTGTTAGTCAACGACCAATATTTTTAATTAAAAAAATTTAAAGTACCAAAAAAACAAAAATAAGTGAAAGATAAAATAAAGTGGTCGTTTGTGGACAAGAAATGTCTGTTAAATGTAAAAACCTTTCTTACCGCGCATGTTCCCTGTGCGAGGCGCCAAGCGAGCTGACGACCTCGTCACCATAATCAATCGCTCGTCTCGATTACGCGTACACTAATGGTCGGTTATCGATGATCTGTGCCGCTCCGAGTAATTTTGAATCGAGGCCGCTGAGCCGCGTGTCTCTCCAGGCTGTTTCGCGGAGAACATACAATAATACGAGCGCGCGTACACGTTCTTCCGTACCAGTGCTACGAGCGATGTGAACCGCAAACAACATCCCCAACGAATGCCGAGCAATGAACAGCCCAACCGCACGGAAACAAGTATATGCGAAAATTATATTAAAATTATATTGAAAATATTTGGCGCGAAATTATATATTTTTTTAAAACATTTGCTTAGATATATCCGTCACATATATCTCGTTATATAGTAATTATATAAGAATTTTCGTGAAAAGTATATTTAAAGTAAAAAAAAAAAAAAAACGACGAAGCGATGGGAAAATATGATTTTTTTTTTTCCTATCCGTCCCACCGTGTATGCATGCGAAGAGGTACGTATGGAGCAGGTGTAAGTAGTCCCGTGCAATACTGTTTACGAACGACCGTTTGAGTTTCTGGATTGCAAGCATAAGAGCCTTTCTGCACGAAGGCCTCCTGTGAAGCCTTGTAATAGTTGCAATTAACGCTCTTCCAGTTGCTCTGCAGTCGACACTGTGTGTGCCTGGAAAATGTGCCGCAACGCGTCCCGTTCGATCGAAAACATTCTATCGGCATGATACATCGAACAATCCATAGATATCGATAGGTCCCTCGACGTTCGGCTTCGTCAGTTGGTTTAGCGCATCGAACAATATCGACACTGAGAAGAAGGATGGTATTTCCTACTATAACGAATAGTTCCCAGAGGGGACGTCTGGATTGATAGTTTGTGATAGTATATACTCGATTGATTGAACTATAATTATTGTTACAACTATAATTGTTGGTCATTGTCGTAACTATCAAACCCGTCCCCCCTGGGAACGATTTACTATGTAAGTTTTTCTCAGTGCATTTTCTCTCGATGCACTCGATGCACATTTTTTTACAAACGATGGTTCGGTTCTTTCTCTCACTCGAGTGACTTCACACGACGGAACGGGATTGAATACCCGAATGTTGAAAGTTCGAAGACGCAAAAGCCCGAGTCGAAATATCTCACTCGATACACTTTATAAACAGGTCAACCCATCGAAAATCTAAATAATCAATGGAAATAATCGTACGATGAATATTGCTACATCCAGAAAAATAATTTATTTGACGGCCACGGTTTATTTGGATTACATAAAATATTTATTTGATTTAAATAAATATTTATTTTTATCAAATAAATATTTTTTCTGGGTGTACGAAGGAAAAATGATATGAAATTAAATTCCCAGAAAAGGCCAAGTTTCCAAAGCTATGCGGCGATTTAAGTTTTCGATTTTGTGACGTCCTGTGCTTCCAGTTTGTTGATTGAAAGATCTCTCGTATGTTTTACTCTTACTGATAATTTATTTCGAAATACTTACATATCGGTTACCCTTTGTTCGAACTATTAAATCTTCGAACAATTGGCCATTCATCAACAAGTTTTCACGCTGTTGCAACGTGTCCGGAGTTTTAAGCTTTCTGTTAATTGAAATTCGATTTTTGTTGCCGTAGCTATGATTTATTGTCGGTCAACTTTTCAATCCCTTTATCGGGCTTTCTGAAATGTATTCTTTCATTTTTTTTTTTTTTATTCCGAACATTGACTTTTCCGTTTTTAAAACTTCGGTACTCAGGATTTTCCAATTACTTCAAGCAGTGTGTAAAAAAAAAATCGAGAACGACGACCGTCTGAATATTCAGCACTCGGGACTTCTATGCCGCCGCAGGCGCAAAAGGGAAAAAGTCTCTTTGCATTCTAGGACCATATAATCTGACAAGTTTTCCGGGTTTACAATACTTTCTCTCCTTACAGACTCCGCATGGGACGGGAAAGTAAAAAACGGTTGATTCAATTAGTGAAAAAAAAAAAAAAAAAAAAAAACTGAATTCAAGTGTATCGGTGTCAGGGATCGCTACAAAGTCTGAAATCGACAGGCCGTTGTGCAGGCGCCCCGGAGGCATAAAGCAAATCGGGCGTTTACATCGGCCGGCACTGTCGGTGAAAGTGTTAGATAACTACCAGCAGCCGATCGAGGATACACGGGGAACCTCCTTCGTGGGCTACTTAAAACCGCTGCCAAAACTGGCCTCGGTTTCTCGTTCCGGCTCGTACGATCGGCGCGACACACACACACGCACACCCACACACGCGCTGGGCAATCGGTCAATGGTGTATGTGTTTTGTAACGTCGTATGAAAATAATAATTCGAGCCGCGAGCCACGATACGCGGATGTGCATATTAACCCATTTAGGAGCGTTACGTGTACGAGCGCGCGATGCGTGTCACGCGTTGTGCTAGCTGGATGCTGCCATATGGCAGTGCCGCTGTTTGCTGCTCCGGAGCGTGCACCCACGTCACTGTGAGACGCGACCCAAGGCGGAAGAGCACGCGAGAGACCATTCGAGAGCGATTTGTTGCGGTCAGCGGTCCTTGCACCGTTACCGGCCACACTCTAAATATCCCTCAATTCGAAACTTTACTGTTCGTGATTCGAGCTCCATTCACCTCGGGTGGAATAAAAAAAAAACCAACGATTGGAAGAAACAAGAGTCATTCGAATGAAATGTCGCTTGTGCGCAAGAGGCACAACATTGTTTTGCAAAGTGGAGAAAAGTCTCCGACGCCGTTGGCGAACTCGAAAACAGAAATTCAACGGGAGTTCCGCTGACTGCGCTAGAAGTTTCTTCAATTCTGTACAATGATCTTGCGATCTTCGTGGATCAACGAGTTTTCCGTTAGAATTTTAATTTTTTCTTTTTTGTAAAATTTTAATTTTGTTTTTTCTATCTTATCGTTTTTAGAGTGTATGGGATATTTTCCTCTACATAATGTTATTGCCGAACGGTTGAAAGGCTCCCTTTGAAAAATTAATCGGTTGATTACATGCGTTTTGTGAATGATAGCTACTTATTTAACTGATCACTAACTTATTATCTGGATTGTACAATAAATGTAAATTCCATTAAAAAAAAAAAATGAAGTTATCACATCTAGAATAGAAAACCAAGCATAAACGGACTGTGGGCCTGGCGGGTGAAAAGACCTTTGAAAGTGTCTCGAAACTGCGCAGTAACAATCGTCTTTTGCTCGCGTTATCGTTTTAAATATTCGCTGATAAGGAGCGCGAGAGTCGCGCTGCGGAGCCTCCACCGCATGTTTTGAAGCTTCGGTGAATAATAACCCCGTCATAATTGGTACGCAGTTAGCGGAAATAAATTAAGTTGTATGGGACGAAGAAGGCACGGGAAAACAACAATTTTGATAACATACTTTGTAGGCTTAACAACCATTTGTTGTAAAAAAAATGACCACTTTTTTGTAAATTTCAGAATGTTTTTTTTTTTTTTTTTATAAACGAACTGTATGTTTGATCCAAACAATTAAAAAACTTAGAACTGAAAAATGGTCAAATTAACAACAAAAAAATTGTTCTCGTTTGTGAGCGACAAATGCTGTAGGGGAGAGCGGGGCAAAATGGCACACCGGGGCAAAACGGGATAATCAGACAAAACGCAATTCTCCAATAACTTTGAAATGGTGGCGATGGTGAAACGTGGGGCAAAACGGGTTTAAAAATCCGGATGTATCATTAGGACAAAATTGGGCATCCAAAAATTATTGGAGAATTGAGTTTTGCTCTCACAGTCCCGTTTTGCCCCGCTGTGCCATTTTGCCCCGGTCTCCCCTACAAGCATGCATCGAATTCCATTCCCCACGTAAACTGGCATGTTTAAAAACCAATTTAGATCGTACCGCGAAGGCAAACCTTTCGTTATGTTTTCGAGTCGTTAGTGTCTCGTCGCGAGTGACGACTGAAACTCTCGTCAGAAGAAATAAAATAGTTTTTTTTTTTTTGTATAATCCCGCAATCGTTTAGCGCGCAGGAGCCAAACGGTTCTCGAACGCGTCCGGATATTTTACGAGTGCGTCGAACATTGTAAGCTCACATTATCGACTGTTTTACGAGAGAATTAATATATCGGAGTAAAAATGCCTGTGTCGTGTTGGAATTTTTTGGCGAAGCATCGAATAGTTCGAGAAATGCACGGACAAGCGCGCCTCCGTGGATCGCAGATAGATAGATGAATAGATAGAAGAACGGAAGCTGAACACGACAGCCAGCCGGTTTGGCTTGAGCTATTCCCGGCCTTGTCGAGTGTTGCCAGCGTCACGAGTTACGTACTCTACCTATACTACGTGTATACCTCGTGGAGGCAGACACAGCGTTGCCACGGAAAGAGCGACGGCTGCGCGCGACTGTGGGCTCGCGAGCGCCGAGCCCGACTTCGGCGCTTCCACGGCGTCGTCGACGAAAAAACAAATTCGTACGAGATACCAACGATAGCGAGGCGATACCAGCACATGAGAGTTGCATCGTAAAAGTATCGAGACCTCGCGGTTTCAGCTTCAAAAACAATGACAACGCGATGAAATATTGGTCGGAAGGTCCGTGAGGCATGGAATCCACTTTGGAATTTTTTAATACAAGAAGTCCTTTTATTTATATCCTAAAGACACCGTGCAGCTCACGAGTTGCGCACGGGTAAAATAAAATGGATATCAGATTACAAAGAAATATTGGTAACAAATCTACAATCATTAACTGTGCTTCAATATGTAAAAAAGTTTCAATGTAGTTTAAGCTATAAATTAACGTATGTCTGGACTATCGAGGTGCGAGGTGGTAAGTAAACTACACCTGGTATCTGCGGATATGGTGCATAATGAGTTTTATATACGGCGATCTCATAATAATATTATTTCATTTGTTTCATTGATTTATTTTATTTATTTGGAAAAGCAACCTTGCAGCTAACGAGTTGCACACAAGTAAAATAAAATGAATATGAGACGATAATAATATTAATGACAAATCTCCAAAAATTAATACTGCGGCAATATTAAGAACAAAAAGAAAAGTTTGAATGAACTTTAAGCTATAAATTAACGTGTGTCTATACTATCGAGACGCGACGTGACAAGCAAGTTACACCTGGTATCTGCGGATATGATGCAAAATGAGTTTTATATACGGCGATCTCATAATAATATTATTTCATTTGTTTCATTGATTTATTTTATTTATTTAGAAAAGCAACCTTGCAGCTAACGAGTTGCACACAAGTAAAATAAAATGAATATGAGACGATAATAATATTAATGACAAATCTCCAAAAATTAATACTGCGGCAATATTAAGAACAAAAAAAAAGTTTGAATGAACTTTAAGCTATAAATTAACGTGTGTCTATACTATCGAGACGCGACGTGACAAGCAAGTTACACCTGGTATCTGCGGATATGATGCAAAATAAGTGTTATATGCGGCGATCTCATAATAATATTATTTCATTTGTTTAATTGAATTATTTTATTTATTTAGAAACCTTGCAGCTAACGAGTTGCGCACAAGTAAAATGAAATTAATATGAGATGACAAAAAAAATATTAATAACAAATCTACGATAATTAACACTGCGGCAATATTAAAAACAAAGATAAAATAAAAGTTGAAACGAATTTCAAACTATAAATTATCGTGTGTCTATACTTTCAAGATGCGACGTGACAAGCAAGTTACACCTGGTATCTGCGGATATGATGCAAAATGAGTGTTATATGCGGCGATCTCATAATAATAATATTTCATTTGTTTCATTGAATTATTTTATTTATTTAGAAACCTTGCAGCTAACGAGTTGCATACAAGTAAAATAAAATGAATATGAGACGATAATGATATTAATGACAAATCTCCAATAATTAATACTGCGGCAATATTAAGAACAAAAAAAAAGTTTGAATGAACTTTAAGCTATAAATTAACGTGTGTCTATACTATGGAGGTGCGACGTGGTAAGCAAACTGGCTGTATCTGCGGATATGCTGCATAATGAGTGTTATATGCGGCGATCTCATAATAATATTATTTCATTTGTTTCATTGAATTATTTTGTTTATTTGGAAAAGCAACCTTGCAGCTAACGAGTTTTGCACAAGTAAAATAAAATTAATAGGAGATGACAGACAAATATTAATAATCAATCTACAATGATTAACGCTGCGAAAGTATTAAAAACAAAAATAAAAGTTTAACGTAGTCTGACCTATAAACGAAGGTGTGTCTATAGTATCGAGATGAGACGTGGTAAGCAAGCTACACCTCGTATCTACGTATACGCTTCAACGTGAGTTTTGTACCCGGCGATCTCATAATAACAGTACACCTTCCAACGAGAGCGACAAGCGCATTCTCTTTATTCTCTTGTATGTGGAGGACTTTGGAGTCTCGAGTGCAGCTGCAATTTTACTGGCATAGCGTGTCGTTATCGATTGACTTTTTGAACCTGTGATGTCGAATATAAATGTTTTTTCAAATTTCTAACGTGGCCGACAAGTAGTACCCATTTTTTAAAGCTTTTTTTGTAAAAAAGCTATCTTTAATTCCTGTCGATTGTCTGCGCGTGCTCTTTTTTATGCAAAAATAACAAAAAAAATTGATGAAAAGTAAGGGAGTGCGCGCGCTCCGCGCCCAAACCGGGCTCGGTCGGTATTGGAAAAGTTTTTAAAAATCTGCCCGGTAACGATATTATAGACGAAATGATATCATTATATAACGATGTCCGCAATGAAAATGAAAAACCATTCTTTAGATTGAAAATGTTACAGGGAATAAATCGTCAGGCAGAAAAGAATGGAGCACAAAAGAATTCAGTCCTTTCAGAGATCGGTAAGCGATGAGTCAGCACCTCTGCCCGCTCGTATTACGTTACACATAACAAATTGAAGGTTTCCGCTATACCACGGAAGTAAGGTATGCGCACGCGCGTCCTCCCGTTACGAGATACGGCGAGACGAGCCGGATTATCTCACCAATCACTTTTGCCACGTTTCGTTGATACACCGAGAGAGTTTTTTTTTTTTTAATGCCGCGTGTCTGATGCCACCTCTCCGGGTCGTTGTGACGTGCGACCTATCGCGTCATATATACATACGTGAGTGTGTACATTTTGTTGCACCAATGGAGAAGAAAGCCGGTAACCAGGAAACATGTGTGTTCGGTGTGGTATTGTTGTTGATAACAAGTAAGCCGCTAATTCTGCCAAGTGACTTTTACAACTGTGCACGGTAAAAAAGGGTTGTAAGGTAATGGTAACAATGCTCGGACGAGCATCTCAAAATTCCAGCAGTTATTAATTGGTCCAATTTTTTGTGAAAATAACTGAAACCAATGTCAAGCTGATCGCTTCTAGTTCCCAAAACACATCGACGAATTACAAAAAGATAAATATTTTTTAATTTTGTATGAGTAAATCGGGTTATGAAATGATAAAGAGAAAAGAGATGAGAAGTGAAGGGAGGAGTAGTCTCGTTAAAGTAATAGCTTGTTTAATGTATGTTAGATGTTAGATCGGTAAGTAAGTATAGAATCTAATGTTATTTTATTTTATATTATAATTTTGTATTCAGAGCTCTGTACTGCGTTAAATGTAAATCGGTAAAAGAAGGGGAAATCCTTCAAATGCAATTAAATTAAATAATTTTTTTTTTTAAATATATATTCTTCCGTCTCGAAAATAATAAATGTTCTACTCGTATTGTAACAGCTTTAGCCCCTATCCATTCGGCTTGCCAATGACTTTGGAAGCTGAAAAACGGGACGTGAAGAACCGCGCCGCATGACACATGTGCGCTCGTGCATCCCCCGTGCGCTAGACGATCAGCTGCTCGGCACACGCGCTCCTAGACGTTCCACAGTCCCCTCCATCCCCTGGCGCTCTCGGCCTCCGTCCCCTCTGACGTACACCCTTCGATGAGGCTTCTCGTCCGAAAGCTTTCCCCTACACCGCCGCGGCCACAGAGACAAGAAGGAGACAACACTACGAGGGTTCTCGGCGCCGCGATGCGCCGTCCGATCATCCCCCGTTTCTCGACGAGACTCGGCAAGATCGTTACGAGTCTTTTTTTGCGAAAATGGGGCGGACGAAAGATTTCCATATTATTTACATTAATTTAGAAAGTTTCTATGAGAGAGCATTTGCCCCGATTTTTTTTTATACTTCCTCACAGAGAAGTTTTGCGTGTAAAAGAAAATAATGAAGCAATTCATCGCCCTACAACGGGCCGAAAAAAAATAATGTTCAAACGCCGTCAAATATCTGATATAGCGTTTTTTTTCGTCGAACACGATAGGAGATTTGATTGTTTGAAGATATAAACATAATATAATCCCCTTCGAATTTCTCCTTTCCAATTTTTTTTTTTTTTTTTTTTTTTTTTTAACTGGCATAAAAAAGTTATTGTGAACCAACATTTTTTTTCTACTTCCCGAACTCTCAAATGCTATCAGAATAATTAAAAATCCGTGAGACCCCGTGGCGCAGACAAAAGAACGCGGAGCTGACAAAAGTGCAGCTGAAAAGTACACGGGCCTAAAAAAAAAGAACTGATGAATATTACATACCGTAGACGTACACACGCCCATAGTACGTACATGCGATAGTACAGTGTCTATAGTGTCTCGTGTGGGAGCACTCTAGTATTCTACAGAACAGAATACGTGATGCAAGCTTCGTGTACCATTACATATACATACATGTGTGTGTGTGTATGCAATACATGTGTGTCTGTATATGCAATACATGTGTGTGTGTATATGCAATACATGTGTGTGTGTATATGCAATACATGTGTGTGTGTATATGCAATACATGTGTGTGTATATGCAATACATGTGTGTGTGTATATGCAATACATGTGTGTGTGTGTATGGAATACAGAGCTGGGAGGAAGAACGTGTGTACGAACCCACAAGGGCGAGACGGAAGTAGACGAGGGTGAAGTAGTGACGCGAAGAGTGAGGGAGAGGGATGAAGGGGAAATTGACCGAGCCGAGGGAGCGAGGAAGAAGGGAGAGCGTGTCTCTACCATCGCCGAGGGGTAGCTGAAACTAGCCTGGCGATCGATAGTTGAATGCCCTCCAGTTGACATGCGTATAGCCCCTACCTGCTTCGGTACGCCACCACCGTAAGCCTACATATATTTTCTCCGTAACCCCTTGTACACGTTTTGTTTTTCTTTCTTCTTTATTGTGCACTATTGTCATAGTGGAAGCTTTGTCTTCATAATTTTTTTTTTTTGTTTAGATTTTCATACAAACGCACTTCGCATGTGCCGAAAACATAGAAGAAAGCTCAAAAGGAAATACTTATTCGTAGAAACTTTGTACACGGATGTAAATTAGGTGAGGAATCATTGTGAATATTTCAGTTTTCGAGTTAAAAAAAAAATGTGGGTCCCAAAATTAATAAATTCATAACTCGAGGCCGACTTTCATTCAACCGTTCGAGCCTCCGTCAGGCGAAACAGATGTTGCGAATTGGAATTCTCGGAATGAAAAATCATCATTTTCTAGGCTCGAGCGAGCTGCTAAACCTGCAATTTCCCTGCTGGCGGAGGCCGGAAGACGCGACGGATTGCAGGTTATATGAAATTTTTTCCTCGCCACCGAATCCGGGCTCGGTCGGTAACGAAAACTGTAATGATTACTTTTCACAGGTGCTAAAAACTTTCGGTTAAAAGCAGGTTTTTATGTGAGGCGGACATCAATGCAGCCCTCATGTGACAATTTTCATTTGTACGTAAATGGTCAGGTACATAAAATTTAATCACGGTTTTTATTACAAATTGCGGCATTTCACGTGCTCCGTACGAGTACGACAAAACCTGTAACGAATGCTGTTCTGAGATCACAAACAGCTGGGTACAAAAGCAAATTGTCTCCGCAGGGAATTGGCAGGCACACACCCGGAAAAAAAAATTATTTTACGGCCACCGTTTATTTGATTTAAGTAACTATTTACTTAATTTAAATAAATATTTGTTTGAATCAAATAAATATTTATTTAAATCAAATAAATATTTATTTAAATCAAATAAATATTTATTTAAGTCAAATAAATATTTATTTAAATCAAATAAATATTTATTTAAATCAAATAAATATTTATTTACATCAAATAAATATTTATTTAAATCAAATAAATATTTATTTACATCAAATAAATATTTATTTAAATCAAATAAATATTTTACTTAAACGAAATAAACGGTGGCCGTCAAATGAATTTTTTTTTCTGGGTGCAGAGAAACAATTTTTTATATCCGATATGAGCCGTGTGGGGTAACCAAAATGGCGTTCATTACAGTTT
Organism: Exephanes ischioxanthus; assembly: GCA_958510785.1. NCBI lineage: Eukaryota > Metazoa > Arthropoda > Insecta > Hymenoptera > Ichneumonidae > Exephanes > Exephanes ischioxanthus. Next base: position 8,302,299 of record OY294025.1, read on the forward strand.
CCGTTACCAGCCGAGCACGAGGTAGTTGAATTGCAGTCACATCGCCTCGCACTGCAAAGTGAAACGGACTTTTGCAAACTAACCACAGAAACTACAGCGAGATCTCAGCAAGGTTGAAGATCGAGCTCACTATTGAATTATGCTGTTAGTATCAAGAGTGCCACTGGTTAACGCTGAGCTGGTAGGATGCGCCAATTGCTGTAAAGCCGACAGGAATCGCTCGATCCACCGTTGAAAGCGTGCGTGACACTCGTGGAGACCTCGTTACGCGTATTTCCAAATAGCGTTGCGCCACTGGTTCGTTGGCGTTTAGATGCACCGGGGAAAAAGACAACCGTTCTAATCGCCAATAAGCTTACCTTGTCCTTTACTCAAGGACATCGAATATTAAATACATGATTTTTTTTTACTTTCACATTGCTCCCTTATGCAATTTACATTTACAAGTTTTCTGTACTTAGCTACTATAAAAAAACAAAAAACAGTTATTTCGATTATTTGGCTTCCTCTTAGGGGAAGCTTCGAGAAAAATTTCGATTGCGTTTCGATTGCTGAAGAAAAAAGACAAAAGAAAACAAATTAAAAAGAAAGTTGGGTCGCGCCTGTGTTAAAACGGCCCTGCCGTCAATCCGTCTCCGCATACACCGTTCTCCATCGATATCTTATCGACAAGTCGCGATAACGCGGGTACGACGCGAACCCAACTTGTAAGCCTAGACGGAGACTAACGTATGTCATAAAATTCAAGCACTGTACCGCGAACCGAAACTACATGATCGGACTACTTTTTTGTACTGGAATGTTTGGATGAAGATAAGACGGTGAAAGAAGATCTCTATTAATAAGCGTCCGTAGCACGTGTTATGTAAATGAAAACTAAAGCAAGCAATGTCGTAGGTATGTCGGATAAAAGAAACAAGCATTCGGCACAAGTTGAGAACTCATGCCGGTATATTATCTACCTTACAAAACGTGTCGTTTGTGGTATAATGTAATTAAATACCGCGACTTTCAATAATTAAATTCCACGAAACTATGAGGTATTTTTTACCATTAGCATACAAAAATATTTACATGAATTTAATATTTATGTATGCTGAAAGCTTGTTCCGTAGAAGAATGTAGAAAAGAAGGAATTTTCAATTAAGCTATAAGGAATTAATTACATATGTGAAATTTAATTCATTTGTTGCTGCAACTCCAAAAAAAATGTATCTCTCGGGGCCCCCGACCGATTTACACTAGGACCGCGCTTATCCGACCTTCGATTATCCGAGCCTCCGCGTTATCCGAGGTGTAGGCTCGGATAATACGGAAAACCCGGACGAAACGGATAAAGCAGCATGCCCGCGCGCGGAGTATTCTGTAACTGCTACATTGTTGCATACGCGCTCAAAGTTGTACAAGTTTCCTGCGTCTTTATATTGCGAGCTGTAAATACATCAGTTCCGATTCTAGAGTTCATGGTAGAACATCGTGATGTCTCAAAAAAGGAAAAAAGTCGTAAATTAACTAATAAAATTAATGTTTATATGAAGTGGTGTGTTATTTTCAAAATATATAATAGTAGTGCAAGCTTGAATTGAGGATGTTGTGCGTGTTATCCGAGTTTTCGCTTATCCGACGCACGACCTCTCCACACACGCAGAAAATTATTTGACGGCCACCGTTTATTTGGTTTAAGTAAAATATTTATTTTATTTCAATAAATAGTTACTCAAATGAAATAAATAATTATTTAAATGAAATGAATATTTTACTTAAACCAAATAAACGGTGTCCGCCAAATGAATTATTTTTCTGGGTGCATTACATCGGATGAACGGGGCTCTCCACATTAAAAAATAATTTCGTAGAATCGAAATGCGCAATTTCGTAAAAATAATTTTGTTAAATAAGTGACAAACCCGTTCGTCACTTATTTGAATATACGAACCTGTCCTTTTATTTCCCGTCTCATTGACTATTTTAGTTTGTACCTTTGTTTGTAAAACTAGAAAATTGACGAATAAAACATTGTGGACGTTTGTGGACAATAAGTTGTTGTAAAAAGTACAAACTTTTTTTTACTGTGTACTGTATTTCCTATATTGATTCAACTGAGATACAGATATTTCAGTCAGAAATTCGGAGCTTCCAGTTGCCCACGAAACGATCCGAGGCGGTTTTTCAATAACTATTTGTTTAATTTGTTTAAAGTGTTAATGATAATAATATAATTGTTTAATTTAAATACTGTACTATATCGAATACCGTGCATTTACGACAGAAATGCAGAATACAGAAAGACGAAAAAAATTGTAAAATGAAAAAATGAAAAAATCGTAGTTCTGCGGACAAGTAATGTTCGGTAAATGTCCAAACCTTTTTTTTTACCGGTAATAGAGTTTGTAGCATAAAGAGATTAGGCAGAGGTAGGGCATAACCGGGAAAATTCTGGGCGAAAATGCGAAAGCTCATGGGAAGGGCCAAGGAGCTAAGACGGCACGGACCGCTGCTGAGGGGAAAAACATCGGGTGCCGAAGGTGCGGTTTTCCCCGATCGATAGGACCGAAGCTCTGGCGTACATCCGACACCGATAAATCAACCAGACTGGCATGCCAGCTTCCCTCTTTCGCTGTATCACCCTCCTTGGACTGGCTTCGCCATCTAGTTCGGCTATCTACTTTTTTGCCCCGTCTCCGTTACATGGACGATTTTCTTACTTATTTTTCCTCAGTCAGTAACAAAGACTGTAATTATTAATAGGGTCTCGGTTATTTGGCTCGGGAGAACTCGTCAATAACAACCCTCTTCTCAGGACCGCTCGCATCATCTATCTTGTCATATTCACCCGTGTACATATTTTTTAATCGTATAAAGCACAATGGGTATCGCTGGCGTGTCGTCATAGAAAAAACCACAATAAGAATAAGGCGTTAACGAAAAAAGAAAAATTGAAACGGTCAAAAGTTACCGCAAAAGTTGAATTATGCAAAAACAATTTGCATAATTCGTTGTTTTGGGGCTATTTGTTTTGAGGATATAACTGTAATTCATTTTATTCTTATGTATGTTTGATGTTTGATTCAGAAACTCGTGTCATACGTAAAAAAAAAAAAAAAAAACACTTTTCTAAAAATTTCAAAATCTTGTAAAATGTAAAGGGTTCGATTAATTGTCGCCAAATTGGATAGCAAACATTGTAGAGTGTTAGTCCGGTCCCGTGCCTAATTCCGGCTCGATACCTTCATCTTTACTCGAACTGTTAATTACTGTTTTCAGCAATTTTTCCAAAAAAAAATCTCAAATTCCATAAAATGTGATCGCTTGGATAGATTTCGGACAAATTCAACATCAAAGGTCTTTGATCATAGAATTATATTTGCATGTAGTTTTACGACCACAGCTCAATCTTTACGCAAGTTAGAGCTACCACACCCTTTTTTCAAAATCGCGTAAAATTTCGACCCGGCCCTCGATCTTCATGAAAATTGCATCGAGGAAAGAGACACGACCACTTTACTAGTCTATAAAATTTCAACTCGCAACCTCAAGCCTTTTCCGATTTATAGTCGTTTTAAACGATGCAAGTCCGTCGCACACATACATCCGGGCAGCGGCTAAAAATCGCATTCCTCGACGTTCTAGACTATTGTAAATGCTCCGATATTAAATTCTCCATTTTCTCGTTCCTTACGAAAACAACAAAGCCAAAACATTTATATCCAAGGATGAACGAGGAAGGAATTTCGCCACGCGATCAAGACTATCGATTTCGGCAGCGCGTGGTTCTCGGATTTTTAAGGCAAAATGAAACATGTACCACGTGACATGTGAGTGCAAGAGACATAGCTGCATTTTTCGAATCAATGCCATGTAAAAATGGTTGACATTTGGGGTAAAAGCGAACTATCATTCTACGCGGTATTGAATTCTACATCCGCTAATACTGTGTTTTTTTTTTGCGAAATGTCTACAATCTCCGAATGCGATTTATTACAGTTTTTGTTACTGACTGAGTCTGTTTCGCCTCGCCTTAAACTTGTCTGACATTCGGCGGTTTTGTTACCGTCGTCGGTAACGAAACCTGTAATAAATGGAGTTTCGAGACCACAAAAAACTGAAGAAAATGAAAACAGTTTTTCCCTGGGGTATGGGTAGATGCAGGGAACGATAATTTCCCCTTTCCTGAACTGTCTGCGGTCTAAAAACGGCCTTTATCACAGTTTTTGTTACCGACTGGGCACGGGTTACGTGGGCAGGAAGTATACCACATCGTCTTGAGGATTAAGGTGATGTGAAATACCGCCACTGGTAACAAAAACTGTACTGAATACCGTTTCGATACCCCATATATTTCGCCTAAGAAAAAGAAAATTGTCTTTCCCTGGTGAATCGGCAGACGCACGGAGACATTATTTCCTTTTTCCTCGGCGGTCTGCGGTCTCAAAACGGTATTCACTACAGTTTTGGATACCAACTGGGTGCGGGGTAGGTGAACAGGGGGTTACCACATCACCGTAACGATGAGACACCCGAAACGGAATCGAATTTAACGACATTCTTTTCACCAACATAGATCTATTTTTATACCATATCACCTTAATCGAAACGGTGATTGCTAAATCAGTGTCTCAAAATTCGAAATTGAAATACTATTAAAATGTTACTTTTAAGTAATCAACTTTAGCGGAAATTGATGAAGGGAAAGGCAAGGGGAGGCACCCCGAGTTATTTCATCTCGCGAATGAAGAAAAATCGACGACTGAGAGACGGCGAGGGGGGGCTTGGTTGGAAATGGGGTAGATCGGCGTCGACATTGCGATGGCGGAACGAGTGCGGTGGTGAATCGGCGCATCAACGGGGGGGAGGGGGGGGGGGGCGCAGAAACGGGGAGAAGTGGTTGTAACCAGGTACTGGGTAGGGTGCCAAGTTGCGCAGGTCAGGTCGGGTCAAGGCACTCGCGCTCAATCCGCACAATTGCGACAGAGACGAAATAAGGCAAATAGATATGGCAACGTGGCACCAGTATAATGTACATAGGGAGGAACTAAACATTAGCACGGCAAGAGGCTCACCGATCACCCTCGTTGATGAATAAAAATTTTCAACGAAAAAGAAAAAAGTCTAAGGACAAGAAAAAAAAAGACAATTGGAGGGTTGCAAAAAAAAGACATTGGAGAGTTGTCGACCTGGCAGGGGCAGGAAAGAAAAGGCCCAACAGGTGCCCGCCACCTGCCCGGCGGCGCTCCTGTCGTTCCAAGACCCTTTAAAGTCTCAAGTGGAGGCTAAACACGTGTGAGTGCGAGAGACACAGAGTTACAATTTTGAACACATTTTTCTCCGAACCGGTTCTATGAAATGAAAAATGAATTGTGGGGCTCGCTGTGTTACTCAGATACGCAGTGAGCCTCACAATTCGTTTTTTATTTTATGAAACCCTTTCGGCGAAAAACGTGTTAGGAATATTTTGAGGTTACGTTGACCTTTAGCCCCACCTTAAGGGGGTTACACAAAGCGGACACTTGAAATAAATCGAATTTTTCGAAATTTTCTTTCCTCAAGCCCGTGAAACATCTCAGTCGGTATCAAAAACTGTAATTAATTTTTACAACATTCTGAACCCGTTGAGGTTAAAGCCAATTCTTACATAAAGCTGAATTGTTATCGAAAAACAAAAAATGATTAATTACAGTTTTTGTTGCCGACCGAGGCCGAGTTGGTTACTCAATAAATACCGACGTGCTTGGATAATTCTCCTAATATCAAGCCTCAGCCAATGCAGTTTATGTTCATGGTTTTTGCCAGACTACTTCAAACCATTCCCAATACGATGTTAAATATTCGTAATCGAGAATTACATAGAAACATGAAAAAAAGAAATCCGCGTTCGCGCTATTGGCGACCGGTTGACTGTGACGCGTTTAACGAGAGGCCGATAGTTGCGTCGACGATGTGAACAGGCGGTTTTCAGAGTGAGGCCACGAGCCGGCGGTATCTGACCCGGAAGTCGGAGGTCGGTTCTACACAAACAAGTCGCAGAGTTTAGGTGCGAACCTTTCTAGAACCTCGAGGAATTATCAATATCCCCTAATGTTCCGCAACTGTTTTAATTTGCCTAACAGGCATACTTTTTTTTTAAAGCTCCGATTATGGTAAATTATCGGTCCACCAGTATTGGCTCTATTAGTAGACGGAGAGTAAAACGATAAAAAAAAAAAAGATGAGATGCGACGTAACGAATACAGGGATGGGAGGTCCGGTAGTTATAATTACCATCATTTGTCATTGTCTGGAGCGAGAGAGCGCCACTCGATTGTTTCTACCGAGTCGCGTGTCTCCTCCCGGCCTATACACCCGTCCCATTGCTTCTCTGTCTTGTCATCTCGTAACCCACGTAACTGGCAACACAATCGTTGTACTCGTAAGCGGTCCGTTTTGTCTCGGAACCGGCGCGAACACTATACATTATTTACTATTTGTATGGCCCAACACGGGGGAGAGGGGGGGGGGGACCTTAAAATATACATAGCATCTGCAGAGGTAAAGTAAAGTACATATTATTGAATTTATGTATTCAAAGAATGATTAAATAAGCATATTATTTGCGACACAAATTAATTTTTGTACCGTAACCTCGAAAGAGAAAAAAGTATACACGAAGAGTAAATATTTTCGAACCCTTGAAGCATAGACTATTTTTTTGTTCCTTCTTTTTTAAGTTTTTTATTAATGCATTTTTTCTGAATTCAAACAGCTACATCACCTGTGATACACAATGCTTCAAAGGGTTGATAGATAATCGTTTTTTCATTTATTTTTATATTTTTATGTATTATTATGCCTGCGTGTACCCTTCTGGGTTTTTACGACCCCTTCCTTGGCGAGGATTTTTCCTGATACCCTGTGCGTCCGCAGCCGACTCAACCCCACTGTATCGCATTCGCCGAGGGCCCAGGGAAACTACGGAAAACCTGTGTCGATACAGCCGGTGCCTTTCTAAGTCCCTCAATCGCAGTGCGAGTAAACTCAAGCACGGTCACCAGAGGCGCTTAGAGCGACACCTCCTCTCAGTGATGCGCCGTTGATATCCTGTCCGGTAGACACCATCCGCCAGATAAGAACCCGCGGGGGTCACACCAAAGCCGAACACAGACCGCCTACTCATCACTGAGAGGTGTTTTAGGCACATATTTATCAAAGGTTGGAACCCAACCACCAGGATCACAGAAAAAAACACATGGAAAAATGTCCAGTGGTTTCGGCCGGGAATCGAACCCGGGTCCCCTGTGCGCCAACCCGAGCCTCATCCACTAGGCCACTGCTCCCCTTTTTATATTTTTATATTTCACTTATTTTTTTTTTGTAAAACTACATGCCAATCATTGAGTAACCAACGAATGGTTAAGAAATTTAATAGTCCGATATTTGCCTTAACCGTTGTATACAAAATTTATTTTTTGATCTACTGGAGTGAATTTTTCATGTTAAGAACCAATGTTTGGACACGCTATGATACTTGAGACCTATGGCGCAGTTCATTCATCATTGCAAATAAAAACTACAATGACGGAACAAGGATAGAACCGCTCTGTAAACGAGACACTTATTTGCGTCGTAAATGTTGCGTCATTTTACGGAATTGTTGCGTATATGTTTCCTCAATCCGTGACACTTTTGAGCGACGGATAATTCGGCACTGGTGTGTCACGAGTGATCTTATTTTTATACGACCCGTTCTTTGGAGAAATTTTAATTTTACATCACCGTTACAGAGTTCCGTTTAGTGGGTATATATATATATATACACACACACACACACAATAATATATGTATAGTTGCAGCCATATATGGTTACGTCCGAGCGAAATCAATCGAACGCGCATTTGGTTTTGGGGCCCACATTATTAATTACAATCACCACTATTTATCCCAAGTACGAACTGTCAGACGTCTTCTCTCTTTCAAACTTCAAACAAGACTCTCGTCATCTCGTCAATCGATAATCTGTACGTTTGTCATTTGTCATACCGAGCTATTCCGGTCATCAATCCTCATCTCCATATTCGTCACAACATATACATATATATAATTAAGTCGGTACTATGTAGATGTAATTAGAAATTTAAGTCTTCACGTGCAGAACACTGGGAGGCATCAAGTAAGTGGGAACACTACAACTACACTGAATTATACAGTATATTTTATACACGGTATACGAAATTGAATGCTCTCTCATAAACAGCACAAGTCGACGCTTCATCATTCCGTCCGTCCGTCCGTTCAATAAAATTTTGCGGAAAGATTACAATTCCTCGCCGATAATCTATCCCTCGCTCGCACATTTGTTTGACTCGTCTCCTCGCCGTGTCTCTTGCACGCGCGCTCGCTCGCTCAAGCGTGGTATTGTATATCATAAGCCACGTCACGTGCTCGAGAGCTCGGCGACGTAGTAATCGACGCGACCCATCGGGAAGCGTGTGTCGTCATAACCTGACATCCGCGGAATCACGATGTGCCAGTTGAGTATAGGAAAAGTACAGGAAAAAAAAAAATATATATTTAAATAAAGAAATCATAAGACGGCCGGATGATCTGCGGCCGAATTTTGTAAGTAGTTACTACTATTACGCTCGATTCAAGATACATTCGTGCCTATGGATATAACAGCGAATTTACGTCTCCTTGAGGAAACTAAAGCAAGCCAAGTCAATTGACCCGTCTAACAATGCGATATGCTGATAAGCGTTATCTAAAAAAAAAAAACCGTAATTTCCGCCAACTTAGATAAGACAAGTTTCTTTTACCTACTCTGTTACCACGTCATTTTACTGTGCTATATAGTTCCAGCGCAAGTTTGCCTCGTGTCCTTTATTCAAGTTTCCTAAGGTCTACAATCCAGGGTAGTGAAAGGACTATTGCATAAATGAATTGCGTTGAGTCTGGTATTCTCTCCGCTCGGTAGGGAATGTATCGTATTGCAGGCCGAGTGGATATTGGCGAGAAAAAGGGTTAGAAAGGGACGCCGGACGGCCGGCAGTACCGACAAACAGGGACTGGGTTGCCCGGGGCAACTAAACGTCAAGCACTTGACGACGAGTCATTCGGACCGAAGATACGCCATGCCTTATAACTCCTTATCGAGAAAAAACTATTATAATGGTTTCCTAGATAAATCGCGTGGACTCTTAAACAACTATCTGTTACAAACTGTTTAGTCTGCGAAGCGCACCTTTTTCCTCTCTCGAATTCCAAGAATAACGATTAATTTATGGTACAGCAAACGAACGAAAATAAAAACGTAACTTAAGAACATGAAATATAAATTCAACGGAAAATGATGTCACTCCTCAATAAAGTTTCCCCGACGAATGTTATGTCTCAGTAGTAACAGATACGTTAAGTCAAGTTTACATTTCGTTCGAGCACGATAATGTATCACAACGAGATGGTATTGTGAATCGAAATTAATATCAATGTGACGCCCATGCTACGGATCGTCTTCAGATCGTCGCATAACATAAAAAATGATGTAATCGGTACGGTTCGTGTTCGGTGCAAACAATCGTAATTCATAATCAACGTGGAAGAGAGAAAAAACAAAAATTATTTTTAAAAATGTAGAAAACAATGTCATAACTTAAGAACATGAAATGTAAATTTAAAGAAAAATGATGTAACTCGTCAATAAAGTGTCCCCGACAAATGCATGTCTCAGTAGTAACAGATACGTTACGTCGAGTTTACATTTCGTTCGAGGGCGACAACGTATCACAACGAGATAGTATTCCCACTTGAAATTAATAACAAAGTGACGCCCATGTTACGGAACGTCTTTGCGTCTTCGCCTAACCTAAAAATTATGTAACCGCTACCGTCCGTTTGTTTGGTGCAAACAATCGTGATCGAAAATTCACGTGAAAGAAAAAAGAAATATGAATGATAAGAGAAAAGATAAAAACGAAGTATCGGCGTTGACGAGTATTAAACTGCACCTTTGTTGAAGAAAGTCGGATTCCATGGATAGATATCCGCACCGCCGTTCGGTGTTTCCGCCGGGGCAGTGCCGTAGGCCCGAAACATTTTGCCCAACGGATGTCCTCTCGAGTTGGTCGAGTAAACCGGACGTGAATCCTCGGAGCACAGAGAGCGGAGTCGTCTTGTCCGAGGTAGGAAGGAAGGGTGGAGGGGAGGGGGAGGCAATACGGGTGGCGCTGCACGTTGCACTATGTTCGTCTATCTATGTTCGTCCTTCGTATACAAGAGTATCACTGGCACACCCGCACACACACGCGCACACACATGTACACAGAGGTATTGCACCACTCGGAAACTCGGCGCACCGGCAAACAACACTAGCAGCAGAAGCGTACGGGCTTAACGAGAGTCGCACGGTCGCCCGCTCGCGGCCTTCGCTACTCGCGAGACAAGCTCTTGTGTTACCGAGTTACGACACACGAAGCTCGTGTGCACCGATCAAGCGACCCGCACTGCTGCTGTGCACACCGGTATCATATATATATCATACATATATATATGTATATATAAATATGTATATGTTCGTCGGTTCTTCGTTCAACCTACGACCAATCACTGTATTATATTTTCCTTCCGCATAGACACTCTTATCTTGCCTACTTCATTGCACGTTTTTTCAATCCTATTTCCATATCACGATAGTCACAATAATATTTCTTTACTCCATTAAAAACTCGTTTATGTTTCCGTTCGACGTTACTTTCGTCACTCGTTTTGTATTGTCCTTGTGTCGCGTTGTGTTGTTTTGTTTATTGTTTCCCCCCCTTCGCTTCGGTAAACAGGAGAACCGAGAACGTTTCGAACACGATCGACGACAAACCGCAATCCCGCGCCGCTCGGTTCACACTGACAGACTCATCGAAACAGTGGCGCGCACTTCAACTTGGTCTAACCGTTCCCCCTCCTTCCCCCTTCCCCCGCCAGCCCCACTACGCGGCTGTCGTCTACCGCACGACTTGCCCCGCTCTCGCTCGCTTCTCCCTCTACGGGCTCTCTCGGATATCAGTGCAGCTCTACTCGCCGGCACAGGCTCACCCAAACTCTACCCCTCTCCTCAACGCCGTTGCCAACGAATTCCCCGCCGCGCTTTAATTACCTGCTTACCGCGAGGCGTTAATTAATGCGCACACTCCGTTTAACGTCGATTCATCTTTTTGTCTTGTCTCTTGACACGTTTTTTACTTTTTTTTTTTCCGAACGATTCAGCTCTTATTGACGATCGCACGTGTTAGACCTAAGACTTTTTTCTATCATTATTTTTGTATAGACCGCTTATATCTCCCTGACTTTTACCCTCCTCTCGCCCTCGATGTTCCTCAGCGGCGCGCGAATGCGCAAGTAAATCTCTATTTTACCCACGTGGCAGATAACGGTGGTTTTTTATTGGATCTTCTATTCCGTAATCACGAAGATCTTTCACGTTTCTGCAGTCGCATCTATGTGTATGTTAAAGCAGTGAAGAAAGAGTGAGAGGCGTGGTTGCGGTTTCGTTGCTCGGCGTTCGGGTGCGCGCTTCACGGAGTTCGGCAAAGGAATGGCCGCTCCGCGATGGTCTCAACCCCCCACCCGCGTGCCTCCGTAGCCCCTGAAGCGTGGGAGGTAAGTAGGGAGCGAAAGGTCGAGCGGTGGGAGGATAGCCGGCGCAAGAGCTCGGTTACCATTACCAGTGCGCGCGCTACTACGAGCCGGGGACACTTGTACGCTTGGGGAAACCCGGTAACGGGCGCGACAGAGACGATACAGCATAATCTTCCAGTTTTTGACCCGGTAGGCCACAGTATTGACCGTACAAATAACAAGCTATAGATACTGTACGACTGCAAGAATGATCATGATAATGTATGAATATATAACATATACTGCACAAGTATGATTTACAACGGTGTAAATAGTTGAGATTGCAGTAAAAACTGGGCCATCGATGTTGGGAACAGTGACGTTGGCAGAACTGTTGAGGAAATGTTTTTTCCAGCCGGTCTAGCGACTGGGACGAGACTAGTATAATTGATCGGGTTACCGGCCGAGTTTGAGCAAGACGGATAGTCCGGTAGCACGAGCGAGGGGGGGGGGGGGGCGGAAGGGGCCTGAGGGGCTAAACGAAGGGGAAATTTTATCTGGCGCGGGAGGAAAGCCTCATTCATGGGAGTGCGACGAGGATAAAGGGTATCGCAGTGAGACCAAGTTGTGACGAGTGGAAAGGAGACGCAGCGTCGAACGAGCAATGCGCCCTGTAGGTAGATGCACCGCAAGTCGGAAAGATCGAGGGAGACGGGAGTCGTTTGGGTAGGGGTAGGCCGGGACGGGAGAGGGAAACACGGGCTTAGCTATAGACGGCGACGGTATAGAGCCCGACGCCGGCGCGAGGAAGATAACAATAAGAGAACCTAGGGCCGTACCTAGCTGTCCGTGTTGTTAGTGTTAACTATTGTAACATTGCAGCTCAAAATCCTAACCGGTGATGAGAGTTCGTCACAACACGGGTAATTTTACGATCGCAGTGACGGCCGAGTCGCCGAAGTTAAAATTACCGGCATGTTGAAAGTAGACAAACATTTTTTTTTTTCCATGGCGTCTTATGACCACGCTCTTATAGACAGGTCTGGACACGCGCCGTCCAAAAGCGTGCAAAAATTGAAGCCAACATGGCGGACAGTGCAGGCCTGTTTTATCTACACGCATGCGCAGCGCGCACTCGTTTCTACACACAAAAATTGCAACCGAATCTACTGACCCATCCATTTATTATTCTACAAAATAAAATAAAAACTAATCAAATTAATTACTAAATCCGAAGTTTGAAGGTAGGCTTTACAAAGAAGCAACGCTATTCAATGTCTAAATGAATATATTATTCCAATGAATTATGTGGTATCAAACTTGGACTGTTTCTTTTTAACAGCGCTTTGCTTTTTCACATTTTACTTTGTTTACTGTGAATAATTGTCGCATTCTCATTCGTAAATAATATTTGATGGCATACGATTACTACACGTCATTCCGAGTTTCAACGTGTTGGGTATGCGCGGACAGCATAATAATCACAATTCGGCCTGCATTGACCGCCATATTGGCTTCAGATTCGGTACAACCGACTACATGGGGACGGCATAGGAGTGTCCAGACCTGTCTATAAGACCGTGCTTATGACCGTCGTTCGACGGTTACTTAACCGCTCGAAAGAAGTGACGGCTATTTCGGATCGCTGGTCACGTGGCGTGTCCACCTGGCGTACAAACGTGGTACTATTGTGTAAATAAGCGTAACGAAATACGTGCTTTGACGTACACATGGGTAAGTGGCTCACTGTTTATACCGTGACGGATAAAATTTCGATCGATACTGAAAATGTAAGCGGAACTGCAGGGAGCTTTCTGCATGCACGGGGCGCGGGAAATCGGTGACACGGCTGTGAACGAGCGGTGGCGGGGCCGTCGAGGAAAACCGGCGGGCGGAGTGGGGCGTACACGCGAGTAGCGGGCACAGATAAAGTAAAAAAAAAAAGGCAGACGAGCCTGTTACGCATGTGCGTTGTATCGGGGCACGCACAGTCACGGGATACATCGGGGCACGCGTGTATTCTTCTTACGTATGCAGTTACTTGAGCAGCGGCGTGTGGATGTGTGAATAACACTGACTCCTGCGGCTCGGCTCTCTCTGTATACCTGTGGCGGGTCAGCTAAAACGGGGAGATCACGCGCGCGTATTACTCGACGTCGCGAGAGCACTGAAATCCGATGACTCAAAAGAGGCGCGCGCGCACCCATAATACGCGCGCCTCTCTCCACTTTGGGCATGTTCTACGATCTGTGGGTTATATCATTGAATGGAAAATATTACGCACGTGAACACTGTCAACTGTGAGAGTTTCTTTTTTATCAACTCGATACAGTTAATGGTGCTCGCGCGTTTCATGCTTTTAAAATAAGGTGTAGAGTAATTTTCACATTGCATCCTCATTCATTACAGTTTTGCGCATAGATTTGTCTATGAGAAAATTCGTTGATTAATTTCTGGCTTCCTCGTAAAGGAGGTCATGCCTAAGCTAATTACTTTGCACCTTTTTTTTATTTAAAAAAATTCAAAACATTATAAAATTTTTACGGATGGATCGTTTCTTGGCAAATTTAATAGGGAACATGGGTTCATATAATTGTTTACTTATATCGAAATATCTATGATAAGAGCTGGACGGGAAAAATATATTTCTCGAAAAATTGAAAATGTCCCAAAACACAGACCCCTCGAACGATTCTTACTAAATTCAATAGCGAAACTTTTTGTTGTTAGTCTAACTCTGTAAAAAGTTTCAGCTCGATAACTCAAAACTTGCGAAAGATAGAACACACTTTTTTCGAAAAATTCATAATCTGATAAAAGCTGAACTAATGTTTCAATTATTGCGTAAATTGTGACAACTGCAGGCACCTAACTACTTTACTTGCGTGCCAAATTTCAACCCGATTGATAAAGCAGTTATTGAGTTGTAAACAGTTTAATTGAACAGGCCTAACACACACACATTCGCCCAGCAGTTTATCTAAATGTGATTTTTTGATGTTTTTGGAACATTCTGAGTATGTTTACATGGAAATCATAACAAACAAACAAAAATCATGAAAACGAAATCTATGAGTAAACAAAAATAAGAACAAAATAATTCATGACCCGAAATGTACTGAGTTAATCGAAAGTACTGTTAAACTTGGAAACTCTTATATTGCTTTCGACACCATCATATTTTTGTGGCGTTAATAACCGTAATAAGGGCGAGCCCAATGACCATCGACAATAGCAAGTTCTCAATAAACTTTGTAACGTAAAACTCCATTGATTCCTAGTCGACATCACACATTTTTTACGTATTGAAGATTTCTTTATCGAAAATTCACTTTATCGCTCGGACATTGAGGTTCTTCCTTAAGAGACGGCGTTTAGATAATCAAAAATGGAATCGAAATACTCATGAGAACATTTCTCTGGGAGTAGTTTTGGAGTTACCGCGCGTCAAAGTATTAATTCAGGAATACGAATATTTCTAATTTAGATCCATATTGCTTTTTGAAAAAGTCCGCATGCAGAAAAAGGCAAAAAAAAAGTTCCTTGGACATTTTCGTCTCGGACTTATGGTTCGATTGTTATCGCTGTCCGAAGGTGCAGATGCAGAAATCTTAAGGGTTATGCTCCTCTATTCTCCCCTATAGAACTTTAGAACAACTTTTGCCAATTTTGAATCTATACCTGATGTTTTCCTTATTTTATTCCTACAGCTCCAACATTTTAAATAAAGATCCACACCAGGGGCGAAATGTTGTTTTTTACAATTTTTTTCTTAATTTATAAAAATTGATGCCGTATAATTGATACAAATAATGAATTCCGGTGCGGCTGGTCGGATCGTTAAATCGAGGACAGTTTTGCAAAAGCGCGGACGTGCGAGCCACGCGCTTACTCCTAAACGCGTAAACTGCTAACGGCGAGAAGCAACCCGATAATACCGCTCAAGGCTGTCTGCTTCGCGAGCATACTTGGCGTTTCTATGCGCGCAAGGAATTATGCCCGAGCACGGTTGCAATAAATGTGCACGTACAGCGAGTACAACGTGGAAAGGTAATGATCACCAACGGTCCGCCACTTTTTCTTTCTGCCGACTTTAGTTGAACTTAAATATCTCGACAGATCGCCGAATATAAATTAATGAGCCAAATAAAAATTGACATCTTATATCAACGATATACTGCGATAAATTGTTAATGAGTACGAACAGGAGGAGAACAGGTAGAATCGCCCGTTGCGATATACATGTTGGCCGTAGAGTCGCGCTTCGAGGAAACCCTCGTTCCAGCAGTCGGTAAAGTCGTTTTTCGAGACCGTACCAAGACGTATGAGCCAGGACTGCAGGGTTCGTAATCAATGCTACACTTGAAAGGATGCTATAATCGCTGTCGAAGGTTGTGTGGTGAAATTGTTAGCGTTCGCTATCGCCTATGTTGGGTTTACTCTTCGGGCACAGTTATAAACGTCGATACGTATATTTTGCCTCGCACGCAACCTTTACATAATACCTGCATCGGGTGGCCTCATCGTTGAAAAAAAGGTCGTAATATCATATACATACAAACCGTGCGGTCTCGCATGGGAAACATAACGATCCGGGCTGCACGGATCTTGATATTGCCCGCTCTGCGCTGAGAGCCTCATCACGTGTAATAATTTCACTTCACAAGTTTATTTATGAAACGCTAAGTGCACACTGCCGTATGAATATTAATAAAACTGATAGAAAATAATTTGTCTGAACTGTACATTTTTTAACCTTTACATTCATTTTTCAACTTTTGTGTTTTTTTGTTTTTTAATTTTTGTTTCACGTAAAAAAACTATTTTTAATTCCAATCAAATTAAATCTTTTTTGCTTTATCCCTATGCTACGTTGGCGATATTTAATTAATGAATTAAATAAAAATCGGTTTTTTTATTTCTGCACTGAGAAAAAATTACATGGTAAATAGTTCCCAAGGGGGACGTCTACATTTTACAGTTACGACAATGACCAAAAATTATAGTTGTAACTATAATTATAAATTAATCAATTGAGTATATACCATCACAAACTATCTGTATAGACGTCCCCCCTGGGAACTATTCGTTATAGTAGGAAATACCGTCCTTTTTCTCAGTGCGACAAACCCTGCCGTCACAATTCAATACGCCGCTCGCGACCGACATACAGGCTTCACGGGATAGCACACGATTCGTCAATTTTTCAATATTTTCGCACAATATTTATACGATATGTCTATACTAATGTACACCCGAAACATGAGTATCAAAGAAAACATTTCGCGAATACAGACATAGGTAAAAAAAAAATAATCGTCAAATTAGATTCCGTTTCGGGCGTCTCAGCGTTATTTATTAAGGTGAAGTGTAACCGCTTTGAGTGCGCGAGAGATAGTTACAATTTCGCGACCCAAAAATCTCCCAAGCCGTTTATTTATGGGGAAAATGATGAGACTAGTGAACTGCAGAATTACTGTGCATAGTTTACAGTTCTCATATTTTTCGCTAAAAATTTCGTTAAAACCGTCTTGGTGGATTTTGGATTGCAGTTTTCGTTACCGATCGAGGAGTTGGCACTTCACCTCAAGGTGGTACTTAAGGGGTATAAACCCACTTCCGCGCTCGGTTGGTAACAAAATCTATGTAGAATGTCGTTTTGAGACTGCAAACAGCCGAGGGAATAGAAAATGGTTTTTCCCTGCGTCTGCCGATTTCCCAGCAAAAAGAATTTTCGTTTTCCTCGGTGGACCGCGGTCTCAAAACGACGATCAGTACAGTTTTTGTTACCGGCAGCGATATTTCACATCACCTGAAGGTAATGTGGTGTACTCCCCCGTCCACCTTCCCTGTGCCCAGTTGGTAACAAAAAGCGAAATTAATGCCGTTTCAACACCGCAGACAGCTGAGGAAAAAGAACATTGTCTCTCTCTGTGTCTGCCATTTGCCCGGAAAAAAAATATGTTCTTGTTCCTGAGCTATTTTTTAAAAATAATGTTTATTTCACAAGTTATCACATATTGGAGTTATAAGGTAGAAATTATACATGAAAAAGACCTAAAATTTAACCCGAGATATTTAGCTCTTGCTCTTTGAGGGAGGGACTCGCAGCTATACAGTTGAACGGGCTTGTATGACCCAGTGATGGTGCGTGATACATAGGGGAAAACGGGGCAAAATGGCACAGCGGGGCAAAACGGGACAATGAGAGAAAACGCAATTTTCCAATAACTTTTGAATGGTGGCGATGGTGGTACGTGGGGTAAAACGGGTTTGAAAATCCGGATGTATCGTTGGGACAAAAAGTGGCATCCAAAGATTATTGGAAAATTGAGTTTTGCCCTCACTGTCCCGTTTTGCCCCGCTGTGCCATTTTGTCCCGGTCTCCCCTAACATTTTTGGCTTTGTTAAGATGGGAATTAGCCCCACATATTTTTTTTCCATATCTATGGATCGTGGCACGGGGAAAAAACTGTTACTGAGCTGTCTGCGGTCATAAAACTGCGTTCATTACAGGTTTTGTTACCGACGACGGTATTCCACATAAAATTTATGAAGAAGTATTGTAAAACGATGGGACCATACATAAGAACTCGCGAAAGTGTCATAAAACTGTTATCAATTCGACCGAGCAATAAACCATGCTGCCTGGCTTCTGTGGGAACGTTCGAACGAGACGAATCTGTCCAAGCCACATCGCTCGGACACGATGCGCCGGACACGCTCGGAAATGATGCGCTCGCTGCTTAATCTCTCAGATATCCAGAGTACGTGTAATATACAGGGTATTCTGTACGATAAAACTGCGGCGGCCTCGCGGCGCACGCTTCATAATTATCTATATTATAGATAATTATGAATAACGCTTTAAGGGGCGTATAATTAACGCATCCGGTATCTACGGAATTGAAACTAGTATTCTCTTTATCGGGTCTGCATTATCGTATAGGTACTTCGGAGAAATTATCATATAAACTTATTCACCAAGCTTGAAGACAACTGAGACTGTCTCGTCTTTAAGGTTGCATGTTGAAATATTCGACATTGAAGTTTGCAGTTTACGCCATATGTCCTAACGCATAAAGCATTCGGCCAACGGAGGCTCGAACCAACCCTAGACAAGCGGAAATGACGTTGTTGATGGATCCCGGCTGAGGGGGTGATTGATGAACGTCCTCGCTTTGAGCGTCCTCCCGTTCGTAGCATCACCCTCGCTTTTCGCCACCGCACGATCGGACCCTCGCTGACCTCGATTCTCTTGGTGAGAACCGATCGTACGGCCGGGGTAGTTATGACCATGTCATAACTACCCCGTTTCTTCAGCACACCGCTGCTGTTCTACCGCTACATTGTCTTACTATCATTAATACTATTATTATTATATAATGACATTTTATTGTAAGGGCATGTGTGAGGCCGCGGTCGGTAACAAATCTCCTTCCCTATTTTCTTCGAAATTATTGGCTACGAAAATTTCATTTGTTTTTGGCCGAAATGTTAAGACTCTGGAAAAAATAGGATAAGCGTTTTGTTACCGAACGAGCGCGGGGACGGTGAGCCGAAACATGCTTCACATGGTCTTAATGGGATAAATTAAATTCGTTTCTTAAGGACATGTGAAACGACTCAGTCGGTAACTACAATCTGTAATGAATGCGATTCAGAGACCGTAGACTTTTCGGTAAAAAGCAAAGCACTAGCGGATGTACAATTTAATACCGCGTCCGATGATGTTTCCGTTTAATCCGAAACGTCAACCGGTCTTAAATGACATTGATTCGAAAAATGCATCTTAAGGTAGTCCTCGCGAATAGTGTTCACTTCGCATAAGTTTAAGAGAAATGAGAGGGATTTGCAGACACTTCTGAATGATATAAAAATCTGAAAAAAAAATCAAGCATATTACAGGTGCTTAATTTTGCATAATAATAAATTAAAAATGTTATTAACGAATTGCTGAAAAATTAAATTGCTCAAGAAATCTCCTGGAAACTTAACTTTTTTTTTAATGAAAATGATTTGTTTTTCACTTTTTTGAATACGTGTGAATTTTTTCAGATTATTAAATTCACTTTCATTTTTTTTTCTATATGAGAAAAGTGTGTGGAAAGTCACAAAATTCGAAGTGAATTTAAAAATCTGAAAAATGCATAGGTATTCAGAAAAATGAACGAATCATTGTCATTAAAAAAAAAGTTAGGTTTCCGGAAGATTTGTTTAACATATTTATTTTTCATCAATGTGTTAATAAAATTTTGGAATTATTATTACGCAAAATTAATCTTTTTAGCACCTTTACTATGCGTGATTTTTTTCGGATTTTTATACCACCAAGAAGTGTTTGCAATTCCCTCTCATTTCTCTGAAACTTATTCGAAGAGAACATTCCCAAGGACTACCTTAAAATAAGGTGACCCTAGAAACGGCTCACCCTCAAAGATTTTCGGAAAGAATCTAGTGTGGATGAGAGCCGAGCTCTCGGTGGAATATGATCGTAACGAATCGATCTACCGCGGTCCATCCGCGACAGACAATTGGCAAAAAAGGCCTGACCGGTTAATCCCTACACCTGCAATAACGCTTTCGTAGCCCCACGACGGAGGGCGTGGGGCTATGAAAAAAAAAAAAATAATGAAAAAAGCCTCGAAGGGCCGATTCAATGGCTGGCACGATGCATGCCGTAGCGTAGGTCACTGCAATGCGGCTGCAGCTGCTCGCAGTCGGTCAATAGGCACCCAGCCAGGCGACCGTCCAAAATCTAAATAAGCCTCTCCTCGTGCCACTTATTTAAGCTAGCTGCATACTATACCTGTCATAATATTACTCCCACCACGAATAAATTACTACTTATCGCACTAGAATATATTTCAAATTCACAGGTCGTTATCAGCAGGCAGCTGGCTAATTCAAGTTTCACCCCATACTGCTGCGGAAAATGTGTCGGTACACATCGAGCCTGCATTTGGATCAATTCCCTCGTCCGTAGGAAAACACTTCCGATTTGCAGTCTCAATTTTACACTTTTGCACTTTCGATGTCGAAGACAAAATATATATATATATATATGTTTATGGAGGGGTCCATATGAGGACCGAACGTACATATTGTAAAACCAGTATACAAAGGTCTACATTTCGAATTAGAACCGTGAAATCCTATCGACATCGTAATGTATATCATGGAAAAAAAGATATTAGCAAATTTAGTTTTCTTATATGTAGTGATTATATACAGGACCATCAATATTGATGGAGTGTTACATTTGGGGACCTTTATTTTTTGTGATAAATTAGTAGCTGTGCTTTTTTCAAATGTTTTTTCCAAGGTTAATCATCGAAAAAACAATTTATTATAATGTCTGGTACCCGTTCAACCGGCTCAGGCATTTTTTCACTCGTTTTCTGTGTCTTCAAACATTCGTATCTTAGCTTTCTATCGAATTACGAGAAAACTCGTAACTTATCGTACTCTGCAAGGAAAAATACACCAGTTGATAGACTTCACGGAAACACGAAACATGGAATAATAATTAAAAATAGTTCTACATGTATTATACGAGAAACTAGCGGTGAGAAAGTGCCACGTCTCAATATCACTTTGCGGAAAATTCTTGATCCTTCAATGGTACATATCGGGACTATTCGGAAAATATTTCCGTGTTCGCGCTTGTAATTTCCATACTTTTCACCTATTTCAATATGCTAATGTAAACAGTATGTCGATCGCTAATGACCATCGCAGTAAGAGGCATTAATTAAACAGTAGTTATTATGATTATAAAATTACTTATTGCAGTGGTCCTCACAATACTCCTTACAACTCAGCTCGCCGGTCCCCGTAATGACCCTTACAACATACAACTGTGTTGTACCGACTCTTATGGGGACCAGCAGGTTATGGTGTAAGGAGACTTATGAGGACCAGTAGGTTGTAAGGGTAATTGTGGGGACCAGTTGCCTGTGAGCGAGGTAAACATCTTCATTAGCAAGATTCCTACAAAAAAAAATGGAAAATCGACTTATTACAGGACCAATAGCCACAGCAAAGCCTGGACGAAATTCTGGAACGTTACTTGCTGGTGTCATACGCTGCTTTGAACTTTTCGTAAGGTGAAATTATAGTTATGCAAAAAAATGGTAATGAGTATTGAAACGCAAGCGGAGGGACGCGTATTTTGTTAATGCGCTTGGATGGCGCGACACTTGCAACATGTGTGCTACGAGTCGTTTCAACGCACTTGACAACACGCTTTTTTGTAGAGTTAATCGAAGAGAATTTAGCTGAAATATTTGAAAGTTTTATACTGTAGATTTTTTCCTCCTGCTCTATTTGTATCTCATTTATTTATTTTATATTACCTTTCTCAATTGCCTTCAGTCTTCATTCCAGCACTCTTGATAAATTAATACGGGAAGTTGCCGAATGAACTTTTCAATCATATTACCCGGAAACCGCTTCGAGCGGATGACGCGCTCTTGAAATTCGTACGGAACACTGCACGGATATTTGATTTTCAATAGTATAGTAAACTATCGGGAGATCTCTAGGGTACAGTTTATGTTCACTCTTCCCAAGTCAAATAATAAATAGTACGTCAACCGCTAATGACCATCCCAGTAAGGGACATTAATTAACCAGCAGTTATTATTAAGAAATAACGTATTGCAGCGGTCCTCACAATACTCCTTACAACTCAGCTTACCGGTCCCCGTATTCACCCTTACAACATACAACTGTGTTGTACCGACTCTTATGGGGACCAGCAGGTTTGTTGTCTGTTTCTGCTCCTTCGAAACTCTGGGTGTTTCTGTTGATAGTCGCGAGTTGACATTGACTTCTCGGAAACCGAGGCGCGAATTGTATACTACGGCGAACTGAAGCCGAAAGATTGCCGCGTACCCATATTACTATATTGAAGATTCTTTGATGTAACGGTGCATATCAGGACCGGGCAAAAAATATTTGGGTACCACTGCCTGTAATTTTCATAACAGTCCACCTTTTTATGAAATCAATTATTTGTGCCAAAAAAATTATTTTAACGATACGGTATTATTTTGGTGCAATAGATTTCTAGCAAACAATGCAAAGTATCGGAAGCTCTTAAAAAGTACAGTTTATGATTACTCTTACTTATTATCGGAGTAATGTAATGCAGCGGTCCTCACAATACTGTCATTTTTCACTATCATTGCAACCTAGTTGGTGCGTCCCCTTGCCTTGAACAATTCACACAATGTTTCATTACATTAAAAACATAGCCCGGAGCTTTATTGACAATAACGCTGTAAAGGGAATATTTTTTTTTATCCATTCAATAAAATGCTGAAGAATTCATTACGATCCGTTCATTATATCTACAAGACAACTGACTTCCAAAGTTAGTTAACTAGACTATTTTCGATAAGTCGTCTGCAAGAAGGTAATCGAAGTGTGCTCTCTTATTTACGTTTATACTAAATAAATCTGGTATATTCATTTCATTGAGAAACAATTGGTTGCATATTAACTAATATGCGATCGTTCAATTCCAACGCATTTTTCATAACCGTGTTCTTGGTCGGTCCTCGAATTAACCCATCGACATAAACTTCGCTCGGTCCTCATTTCACCCACTTTATATTGTGGGGACCGGTCCCAGCATCTACCCTTTCATATAGAATAATACCGGGACCGTCCCCATATGTGCCAAATGTCCCCATATGTACCGCAAGAGTTCGATTTTGGTCCCCATATGAACCCCTCTATAAATATATATATATATATATATGATTCAAACTTATACAAAAATGACGAAAAGAAAATTCGTTAGATTATCTAACTAACGAATTTTCTGTTCGTAATTTTGGTTCCTTTTTGTATAAGTTTGCAATTTCGAGCGTCTCAGGCTGGCGTTACCTCGCGATCAGTTTTCATCAATGGAATCGGTCGACTGGAAAGATAATTCTAAGATAAATATTCTTGGCTACAAATGTTTTTTTTTTTTTTCAATCTTCACAATTATGCACACTGATACAAAAAACAAATGACTGTATCGCGAATTTTTCTCCGAAAATCTTTTGTGAAACGCCTAGAGTAAAAGGGGTTGCAAGAGGTACGTTCCTCGTTCCATCCAATTTCCTGGAGAATCATCCTCTGCGGGGTTTTCTCATATTGACGTCGATCGATTGAGCCTGTGACCTTCGTCTTTACATAAGCCGCGGCGATATCGCAACTGGCTGGCGCGCCACCTTGCAACGGGTACCTGCATCCGAACTAAAGGGATTCCTCGGAAGATTTCGAATCGGATTGTGGGATTTACGGGCAATCCTATTGATCCGTCGGTGACAATTTTTTTTTTTTTTCTTTTGTTTATTCCTGTCCCAAGCCTACAATGATTGGCACACGAGTCGATGTCCGAACGCAGTCTCGAGTAACTACCGAGCTAGTAGATATCTATCCCGCCGTTAGCGGGATCTTCGTTACCAAGAGTAGTTGAGGCGCGCGGGTAAACTCAGCGAGTAATCAATCGACCGAAAAGGTTATTAAACTTTTGGTCAAGGGACAGATAGAGGGAGACAGATAGATACAGAGAAAGACTGATTGATTTTAGACGTTTCGGTATTTACACCGTAATAAAAAATCGTATGACATTTAATGTACCGGACAGGAAGTTTTCATGCAAAAACTGGTATATTAAATTACATGTACACTTGTGATGAAAAATCAATGTTCAGTGTATTAAAAACATTGGGAATATTTTATTTTTAATATTTTTCCTTAATTTTACAATAAAAGTACTTTAATTTCAATAATTTACTTTAATTTCAATGAAAAAGTATATTAATTTTCATCTTACATTAAATTTAATGTGACAGTTTTTGCATAAAAACTTCCGGTTCGGTGCATTAAATTTACAATTTTTTTTTTTTTACAGTGTAGTAAAATGTTGTTGAATCACGACTATTCGACTATATGCGATAATATAAATGTTGTTGTACGACTATTGAAGAATTAATAGTCGTATGAGACGCCGTATGACCCTCATGAAAAAAATCATCGGTAACCATTGGAATGACGATTGGAATATGACGAATGATAAATTGGCGTAACCCTCGCATAACCATCGAGTCTTTCAATAGTGACAATCGCTTGGTTAAATAGCGACCATTGGATTTCTGAACAATAACTATGCAATTGCTATATCGCAAGACTAAAACCGGAATGCCGATGATTCAATGATTATGGTTCTGACAGTTACTATTGATCTCAAAGGTAATGTTCAAAATAGTTACTATTATAGTTAATCCATCAGATATAGAATCGTTATTATGAAATGTTCACGATGCACCATTTCTTGAGAATGGTTGCAACGAACGCACCAATTGTAACCATTTGACGACCAATTATATCTGTTCGGAAGTGTAATCAAAATTTCGCAGGCCTTCAGCCCATCTGGGGCTTTTGCACTAGAGAATGTTCAACTTGGTTACAAGGTGTGAAACTCTTGTACTTCGTTGAGTGGCCGAACTGTACCAGCTGTATGTATTCGTTAATGGAAAAAAGTGAATTTCATACAGAATACTGAAAGTACGGTAGAACAATGGGGTTAAAATTGGCTTATTAAAAGTTGACGTATCGATGCCATATTGTGATCAGTAAAATATTGCGAATATCGAGTAAGCGTGGTTGTACCAGGATTTATTTCTTTGACAACTTGACCTACTGTTGTCAAGTATCGTCGTGGCGACACATCTCAAGATGACGTCGTCTCACAGTAGGACCAGCAAGTACCCCCACTCGGCGGAGCCGTACAATGCCTCGAGTGAGCTTTTTGTTCTAGTATAATAAAGAACTCCCTCTCTCTTTCTCGCCATTGGTCTACCGTATCGTTTTTTCGTTGTCATTTTCCAGACCGCTCACGGATACTCACGAATACTCGCTCATACCCACACTGATAAAAAAAATACGGTTGAATCAACTAATATTCGGGCAGGGACGTTCAACTAAATATTTTGTCGGTACAGCTAAAAAATTTGTTAGTTCAACAATTATTTTGAGTGATTTCACCGAAATATTTTTGAGCCATTAAAATATTTTGTTCGGCCAACAAAATATTTATTTGAACGTCCCTGCCCGAATCTTAGTTGATTCAACTGTACTTTTTTTTATCAGTGCACTGATATTCCCGGATACTCACGGATACTCGCGGATACTCACAAATACCCACGGATACTCACGGATACTCACAGATTCTCACACTGATAAAAAAATACGGTTAAATCAACTAAGATTCGGGCAGGGACGTTCAATCAAATATTTTGTTGGTACACCTAAAAAATTGGTTAGTTCAACAATTTTTTGGTCGATTTCGCCAAAATATTTTTGATTCATTAAAATATTTTGTTCGACCAACAAAATATTTATTTGAACGTCCCGGCCCGAATCTTAGTTTATTCAATTGTACTTTTTTATCAGTGCACAGATGCTCACAGAGGCCTCGCAGATACTCAGGGTGTGGGCTACGCCAGGGGTATGGGCACATATGACCGATGTTACAAAACTTACGCGGGTGTGTGAAACGCGCGACCCGCCACAGCTCGCTAATATATATTTAACCATAGAAAACTGTAGAATAATATACGGTATGCTTCGGCATTATAATTTTTCGTATACAGAAAAAAAAAATACAATACTTTCCCTCCCTACATACTTCGTAGGGGATGAAAAAGTGAAGAACAGAGTGAGCCTCTAAAGTTTTTGTCTGCTCGAAGCCATTGCGTGTGGCACGTTTCGAGTCTCGGTAACGCCGAGTGAAGATAAACCCATGGTTCGCGAATTTGAGGGATATACCGTACACAGCCCTCTCATGTTATACAGAGCTGCGGTGAGTTGTAAGAGTCGCAAAAAGTGAAGAGGCTGCGATCGCACCCTTGGCCTTGGCTCGCGAGAGAATGCTTGTCTGAGAGGGTTGACTGGCTTGTCGACAGAGCAAGGGAAGTGAAGGGGGGGGGGGGGGGTGGCAATACGAAGAGGGTGCGTAATACAAGACTCGAAGAACAGCGCAATAAGTAAAAGAACGCCGCAGTCAGCAGAAATGGGTATCCTAACTGGAGCGTAACTGTTAAGATGAAAAAGAAAAATAAGTATTGCATTTCGGCGTTCGAGTGGATGATGAAAGTTTTTTTTTTATGTGACAATATCTTTGGTGATACTCCTAATTGAAAAATGTTCTCGAAAAGTGTTACGGCCGCCCGGAGGGACGAATAATAATGTGGGCCAGAGAGTGGGCCCTCGAGAGATTAGATCGAGCCAGAAGCGTAAAATCGTCGAGTCAAAATAAAATCCACCCCATAATAAAAGGTCGCGTACGGCTAATGCGAAACCACATTTGCGACTTGAATGATCTTTTTGTTACTAAATCTTGTGGTGGGCCTAGGTAGATACAAGCCGGAACCGTCACACAGTGAATCTATGAACCGCTGATTGGATTGTCAATATATAATCAGATCACAATTAAAGACTTTTTGTACCCCCATAGAAAAAAGTATATTCTATAATATATTTTCTATATATTAAATATACTTTTAATGAAAAATTGTATATAATCGGTAAAATCGAATCAACAGATGTTTATTAAGAAAGAGGTATATACCTCTCATTCAATGTTCAATCGTGTCTATGAATCTCGGACTTTACACATTTAATCGAGGTGCAATAAAATTTACCTTTTAGATGTTCGGGGTTGTCAGCAGCGCCGGCTCTCATTATGTCACTGAGATAATGTTCCAAGGTGCGCATGCTGTCCAGAGGTGAATTCCCGTTGGCCGTCATGCGTTCCTGGAACAATATAAACGTACTCTCTCAATATCCCAATTATAATAAAACTTCAATGCCATTCTGCATGACAAAGTGACATTCTCACGGGATTAAATACTCGAGTATGTACTGAAACGAAAATGATTGTCATTTTAGATGAGAATTTATTTTAGATTGTGGTGACGTCACAAGCGGTCACAGATCGGTCTTCGCTGGACCAAAATGACGGTTATTTTTCATCACTGGCGGTAATTGACAAATTGAAAAAAAATGTAAGAGAAAATAATGGAAGGGACTGAGAGGACAAATATTGATTGAAAGTAGCGGTTATGTTGGCTCATGGCTTTGCGTGCTTGCGCCCCTGCGTGAGTGTATGTGAGTATTTGTGAGTATTTGTGAGTATCTGTGAGTATCTGTGTGAGTGTTCAATCGACATGAACCTTATTATTATGTGGATATAGAACCGGCCAATCAATGAACCGTTGTCGAGTCGTCGTATTTTTAAAACGGACTAATTTTATTATCAGGCAATTAATCTCTCGTATTCCAGTTCTTTGGAATAATTAGAATCCCAAACGAATAGTTATATTTGCATTACTTAATTATGATTGATGGCAGTAAGAAAAAACCCATGATAAGAAGATTCTGCAAAAAAAAAAAAATCTAATTAATGTAGATGAAATGATCCCGAACGAATAATAATGTACCAACTACTGAATACGGCAATTACTAAACGGTTACTGACACTTGACAGCTCCGTGCATTTATTAGTTTTTTATATCATAAAAGATACGTCAACAAATTAACAGACGTTCATACATTGGAATCACACGTAATGTACCACAGAATGTCCGGACATTGAAAAGTCACTTTTTCGTACAGTTAACGCAAGTTTTCCCAAAGTCTCGAAATAAACTTTGCCGCATTGAATTTGGTACCCAATGCATTACGCGTTGACCACTTTTCGCCCGAAAAGAGCTTATTCGAAGTATTTGGCGCAGGTTACCCGCGTTAAATTTGGCACTCAATGCTTTTCGCGTTGACCACTTTTCGCCCGAAAAGAGCTTACTCGAAGTATGTAGCGCAGGTTTATAAACTTTCGTACACATAAATGATAGAAATCGTAATTGTTGAGAAGTGGGAAGGAGCACTTGGCAGAGGGATGGAGTCTGCACAGCAGTTTATGTCGACGGCTTGCCTGCCACCGTTTCCTGGGTTCCTGGTTTCCCTATATTGATTTTACACAGCGCGGTGTGGAAAACAGAGAGACAGAGAGGGAGACAGAGAGGGGGGGGGGGGGGGGAGAGGGAGAGGCCGCGGGGTTGGGAGAGTGCAGAGGACTACTGCAGGTGAGGGAGAAACAGCGGATGAATAGCGAGAATGAGAGTGAGAAGAATCATGTGCAAGCATCGGAGGGAAGTGAGTTCTGGTGAAAATAGGTGAAAGCCGTGAAAGCTTTCATGCTGCAAATAGTCAAGTAATTGGCCCTCAATAGGGAATAAGCCACTAAGTATTTATACTTCGCTCTCCAATTGTTCCATATACTTGTATAGCCCGATTTTCGATACCTATACGATAAATCTTTGGATATACTAGCAAAAGACAAAGTCACGATCGAGAGGATCTATTTATCTCGACTTCGTTTCATATGTTCCAGTCTTTTTCAAATTTATTCAATCTCATCCCGTTTAAGACTGTTCAAAGCGGGCTTACATTCTGTCAAGTATGTTTAGGTAATTTTGAAATAACTTAAGTATATTGTGTAAAGTATATTTAAGATTTTTGAAAGGAGCGACTGTCAATATTGAAATGATTTTTTGGTGATAAGTCGTTCGTAAACAATACATGGATGTTGGTACGAACGCGTTTTCCAGACACGTAGATGTGTGTATGTATATATATATGGGTGGAACGTGTCTTCAACTAGGAATATTTTCTAAAATCAATGGGAACTGCTCGATTTTCGTTTTGTAATCGTCTCCCTAATATTTGAACTTTAGAAAAAAATATGGTTATTAAGTAGGTAGGCTGGCATTTTTTTAACGCTTCATTGGTACTTTTTACTTGTTACACTGAGAAAAAAAATCGATTGAGTCAACAAAATAAGCGTTTACGGGTGGCGAAACAAATTTTTGGTTGATCGAACGAAATAATGGTTGTATTAAGTAAAGAAAAATTTGAATCGACGGCCTGTTAGTTCGATCAACGAGGTATTCCTTTCGATCAACCAAACATTTGTTTCGCCACCCGTAAGCGCACATTTTGTTGACGCAATTGATTTTTTTTCTCTGTGTATGACATGCTGCCGTGCGTGATGAACTCAGTCATAAAAGCTGGCAATTATAGCGCATAATTATCAAGTAGTGAAGGTCAACGAGTGGTCAAACGAAATTACGTTGACTTTGAAGCACACGAGGCCAATGCATTTGTAGGGTAAACCAGCCAACAATTTCGAATAATATTGATATTTATTCTATAAGTACTATACACAGACTCGACGTTTCGTTAAGATTTTTATCTCGATACGATTATGTACGAAAGTCATTTCGCAACCTCTTATCTCGTAAGAGTTATGGAATGAGTAAGTAAAAAATAGAAAAATGAAGTAAAAATGTAAAACATTTGGCCCGACGAGGTAAGGCTATAAATGTGGGAGGTGAAAAGAAGAAACAAACAAAGCTCAAAAGAGAGATGGAAACGAGGAGAGTTGGCTTTCTACTAGGGAGTCCCGCAGTGAAAAATTCGAATCGGAGTCTGTTGCAAGAACGCTAGGGGGAAGTGTGAGGCCGAACCGGTGAGTGGGGGGGGGGGGGGGGGGGGCGTCAGAAAGCTATGGAGAAGTATAAACTCCGACAGAGAAGAAATGACGAGGAAGGAAATAGTAGTGGAGGTGAGAGAATGAAAGAAGAAAGAGAGGGAGACTCGTCGGTGAAAGGGCGCGAACGACTATGCGTACTGTCGAACAAAAAGTCACTCTAATTTCGTCTCGGAGTGGCATTCAAAGAGTTGTCGGGGCGGCAGGCTCGATTGAATGCGACTTTAGAACGACTATAGTGAGTTCCTAGTCGTCGACGATGACGAATTCATCTGGCGAACGCTTTGTTTCCAGTTCTACCAGCTTCGTGTATCAAAAGATTAAGTCTGTGTATGTTGTGAAAGATACGTTTTTACTATTGTCGTTTGTTTCGTATTTATACAACGGATATTCGTCGCGCGGTTTTTTCATGAAACAAATGAGATTTAATAATTTATATGATACGATAAGAATCCGGTAAACACGATTATATTACCACGACGTTAAGTTTAAATTCCATGTGTGTAAAAATGCTCTACTCAGCACTATAATGCTGTTTATATTGAAAGGTTACACGATTGTGTTACTGCCATGTAAGGTATATTGTAAGTAAATAATTGCCATATGCCAAATATAACAGCTACATCACTAAAATGTAATTGAATGTACCAATAATCGTAACTTGAAACTTGATTTTTGCTTCCTCATAGAGGAAGCTTTTGTTATGGTGAAATTGAATGTTTAATGAAAACGTATTCAGAATGTTCAAAAATATCGAGACATCACATTTAGAAAAAAGTCCGGATGTATATGTGTCTGTGTGTGTGAGAATCGGACGCGAAAACTTTAAACCGCTATAACTCAAGAACGCCAACGACCAAGCTGTAATTTCACACACAGCACGTGTGGTTAACAGTCAATGTTTCTGCAGGAAGTACGGACGGCAGAAATACGGACAATGCTTCCTCATGGAAGCGGCTTCGCGAATAAAGGAACATTTTGAGAAAGCGATATGAAAATTTACATTTCCAACTTTTATGAAAAAGCGACATAACAATTTCAATGTTCAACTTCTATGAGGAAGCGATATGGAAATTTCAATTTTCAACTTTATGAGCAAGCGATATGAAAATTTGAATGTTCAACTTTATGCGGAAGCGATATGAACATTTCAATTTTCAACTTTATGAGGAAGCGATATGAAAATTTCAATTTTCAACTTTATGAGGAAGCGATATGAAAATTTCAATTTTCAACAAAATGTAGTAGCGCTCTGAAGTATCCTCAGAGGGGATAAAATTTCAGATGTCTCTTCCACTTGCAATTTGGGGGCGAAACCATCTGTTCGATGTTTAAGCGAAGGGTACTGTCGTCAGACGTAGGGAGACCAAAAAAACTACGCTACGTTCAGAGATTTTTAGTGATTCATTGCGGGTCAACGCTCGGTCATTTAAAGAACCCCGGCCTTGTCGCCGGGGTTCTACGCTTTGCCGGCGAGAACCGCCTCATTAGTTGGCCATCTAGCGGCCGGATGCTACAACGTTTTGTAACATGTAGCTAAGTTATCTGCAGATTAGTAATAATAACAAACATTGCTATAAGTGTGTCTCGTTGCAGTATCATAATGTTATTAATCCTTTACAATGATAAGTGACACTGCCCATAGCTGTACCGTAATGAACACGAAGTCGGGGTCACGTGTTGCTACGGTAAAGCCTGAGTGTTGCCCAGAGGTGTGACTGATGAAGGGTTAAATTACATCCCTTTAACGTTATTTCAATAACAGTTACGAAATTTTTGTTACACAATCACAACGGCAAAAGGACGTACAACAGTTACAATGCGTGCATATAATAAATGATACATAGTATGTTAACTCTATGTATCGTACTCGCCACGCATCAAAAGAATATCATTGTTACATTAACATGTAACTTCCGTGTTATATTTCCGTAATAAAAAGCGTGCTTACAGTGAAGCTGTTTCGAACTTTCGAGACAATAAACCTCCGCGCAAGCTTCCCCACATACTAATATTTCCTCCGTCCATTATTTTATTATTAATTTTCTAGTACAAGCGTTATGTCCGAGTAGATTGTCAATGAGCGCGTCCCACATATAGCGTCACTAAAGAGAAACATAAGCAGTGCCGAAGGAACTAATTCCACTGTTCGCCTTGAAAGGCTTAAGGAATTTATTCGATTAAGGAGACTCGAGAGTTGGCTAGTCCGTGGACGTCGTAACAGTATATACGTACCTACGAATACTGCTATCTATACCATTAGTGATATTAGTATTATACGTTTCTTTTATATAAATAACATCACAGTGCTGAGTAGAGCATCTTTACTCACATGAAATTTACACGTAACGTCGTGGTAATATAGAATATAACCGTGTTTACCCACGAACACTATTATCTATACTATCAGTGCTACCTCCCGAGTAGACATTTTTCGAGCGTTACATCGGGCCCTGAGAGGTTCTGATAAGGGCTTATCAGGCCTGCTCAGGACCCGATGTAACGCTCGAAAATTTCTATTCGGGCTGCGGCACAAAACTGCATATGTCCATTAAAAAAATATGAACTCGCATTCATTCGCACGTACACATTAATTTTTGTTCCGTGAAAACATAAAAAGAAACTTTGAGGAATAACGCTTTTTGTGGTGGTCGCCACAACGTAGGGCGTCGTTTAAAATGGTAGTAGTGCCGTGTAGTATCGAGAAGCGATGGCTTCAGTGCGGGGTGCGATAAGTAGGTCACCCCGTTGGCGCTAGCACAGTCGAGGGGTTTGGTCAAGGCAGCAGCAGCAGCAGCAGCAGCAGCGGCAGCAGCAGCGCCAGCAGAGGGTTGGTGTATCCAACCTAGTTGATTGAAGCGGTTGTGCCGGGAATACGCGAATGGCGCTGGCGCTGACGCTGGTAACATCGCCAATATAATAATGGGCCAAAGTACTTGGCAAATCGGCGAGTTAGCTGATACTCGTATAGTATAAATATACCCGAGGCAACTGTGAGGAATCGATACTTGTAGTCCCAGGCAAACCGTTGCTAGCTGTAGTGCAACATAGCGCCGCGGTCTAGCTGCTTAAGTCACTATCGACTTTTCAAAAGTCACGTTGCTGGTTTACCCAAAAGAACAACGAACGTCCTTGCATGTCTCTATGTATATTTATTGTACCTTAAGTTTCGATCGAGCGCTAAAACAAGATGAGTTACAAAAATAATAGCCATCTTTAAAAAATACTCAGAAAAATTACGGCGTACGATACCCGTTTGTCGGCACGTTTTATTCTATCTGGGTAATTATGAAGAAGTAAAAATATACATAAATATGCGGCCGATTTTGACAATCGTGACCCTATATTAGCGGAGACGAGCATCTTTCGATACTCGACGAGCTATTCTCGTACAGGCTATGTAAGAATTCATTAAATCCGCCGAACACCTAAGAATAAGAATCTAATAGTATTACGCATCGATCGATAAGACACGATCGCATCTTTAGGGATTCGGGTCTGACCTCGTATTTTCCGATAACAAGGAATACGACCAAGTTAGCAGCGGGACGGCCGAGAATTCCGGGCGAAGCAAGGATCCCCGGGACGAGGGGCGCGCCGATTCGCGCGCTCGTGACTGGGATCTTCTATCCCGCATCGCCGCTGGACAAAAGTGTGGGTCGCGCTCTAAAAATCTATATCGCCCTCACCGGGTTGACCTATATAAAGCCCCGGCACTAGGTCACGCCAATGCAGCCAGTTTTCCTCGTTTCAACCGCGCGTATTATTACGTTTTTTTTTTTCAATATATGTACGAACATATATAAATCCTCAATTTTTGCTTCCCCGTGGAAGATTTGTTTTAATGAAACTTTTTTTCCCCGACTACGCTAAAAAGGTCCTATTTCATGGCTGAAACGGGGGTGGAAAGTGGCCGAGTCTTGACGAGCGGGCGAAAAGTGATTTAGCGGGCAAAAAGTGATTCAGCGGAAGGAAATAAATTTTTTTTTAATTGGAAAGAAAATAATATAAAATAGCAAGAAAATTGCAAAGAAATTCCGGCTAGTTACCCCTGCAGATTCCTGAACGCGGCAGGCATAGAAATATGGCCACTTTTTAGTTAATAGCGTATGCCACAAGGGAGCAAGTGCATTTTCACCACGTGTGAATTTCTGATCTCGCTTCGCTCGAGCATCAAACTTCACACTCGGTGAAAAAACGCACTCTCCTCTCTTGTAGTATAATATACTATTTTATTTCACTCGGTGGAAAAATTGCGGTTTTTGCGCACGCTTCGCGTGCCGAGACCCCCATTGTCACAGCTTGTGAAATAAAATTTTGATCGATACTCGTGCGAAAAACGTTTCCTGAACTCGTGTGATTGCAACACTCGCCTTCGGCTCGTACTGCGGAAACTCACACTAGTCAGAAAAAGTTTTTTCGCACTCGTATCGAAATGTACTGATTTCAAGACTTCAATGCTCAGAGTGTTCGAAAACCTCGGAAAATCACATTTGAAAAAATATCTCTGGATGTGCGTTTGTGTGACAAGCTCGGAAAAACTGAAACGCCTAAAACTTGAAAACGGCTTGAGCTATCAGATTAAAATCGATCACGCCGTTAGGGAGGTTGACTCTCACTGTTAAAACTTTTGGCCAAAACGGCTTACGCTCATTAAGATTTTACACGGATTTGAATTTCTTAAAAATAATCGTGTGCACACGCTGAAATAAAAATTACAATCGTCAAATTTCCTTACTTTCAATATACATAATAGAACCTCATTTTTTAACCTCACCCCTCTGCCGCTATGATTTCAAGTTTGATTCGATCAAGTACACTGAGAGAAGGATCTAGTAAATATGACTATATCGCTTGAGAGATATTACCATAGTACATAGGTGTAGGAAACTATGGCGCCACCTATGGTAGGAGGTACCGGATTTGTAAGAATTTTTCGTATATATTACGGTAAAAATTCTTGGAAAATCTGAGACTTTCCATCACAGGTGGCGCTCCACTGCCCTACTACTATGTGCACTGGTAATTTTTCGTCGATGATCGGTAGTTTTCAGGGGCGAGTAGTGGCCGAGTGGATTGGATCTCGGGCTCACACGCAGTGGGCTCGGGTTCGATTCCCGGTCTGGCACCAATGGATTTTTCTATGTGCTTTTCTGTGATCCCCAGTGGTTCGGATTCCACTTTAATTTTTAGGTCCCTCTTCTCTTCTCTCAAAAAGTGACATTAACCAAGTCACACACAACCCACATAATTAATAAAACATTGAAACGTTGGCCGATATGGTATATACCCGGTGGCCAGGTTAGCGCCCTCTAGTGGTTCTAGAGGGTATAACCAAATTAAGTAGAAGAAGAAGAAGAAGATCGGTAGTTTTCACTAGATCCTTCTCTCGGTGTAGGATACTATGGAATATTTCCGCTCGACATCGGATTATATAAAACGTGCGTATACGAATATAATAATTTGAACGGATAATCGGCCCGGTGATGGCGTCGACAGGGGAAACGATTATTCGATGCGTAGTAGAGAGAGAGAGAGAGAGAGAGACGATGGCTGGGAGGGAGGGAGGGGGAGAGAGAAAGAGAAAGGGCAAGACAGACGGAATGCGATGAACAGAGGAAGGAAGAATGCTCGGTCTCGTTGGGCGAGTGCGTCTAGGAATAGAATTAGCCCGGCCGAGTAGAAGTGTCCACACGAGTCCTGACCGACGAACGTAAATGCTCGTTCATCTAAATTCAGAGCGACCGGCTCGCCGTTGTCTTATGTTACACGCGAGTCAACCGCGCATATTCATGACTCATTAATCGGAGACTCGCCGTCGCTAACGATAAGATCCTCACGAAAGCGTACCCATAATTTTGCGTTTATCAGTCCGCACCCGCGGAAGCGTCCATCTCCACTAAAAATGAATATTTTTTAGAGAAAAAAAAAAGCTGTTTATATATAAATACTGGTGCTTTTGGGTGGTTCGGGCGTTTCGCGCGCTCGTATGAAGAGTCTCCAAAAGACTTAAAATCATCAAAGCCTGGACAACAGCCCAGGAGGACTTCCAGTAGGGGAGACCGAGGCAAAATGGCACAGCGGGGCAAAACGGGACAGTGAGGGCAAACTCAATTTTCCAATAATTTTTGGATGCCCCATTTTGTCCCAACGATACATCCGGATTTTCAAACCCATTTTGCCCGACGTACCACCATCGTTACCATCCAAAAGTTATTGGAGAATGCGTTTTGTCTCATTATCCCGTTTTGTCCCAGTGTGCCATTTTGTCCCACTCTCCCCTAATCAGCCCCCTCCTCGATCCACTCTGCTCCGGGGACTTAGAATTTTTCAGGCTGCGGGGCCACACAAACCCGAGTAGAAATTTTCGAGCGTTACTTCGGGCCCTGATAGGGTCCTGATAAGGCCTTATCAGGCCCCTGTCAAGCCCTTATCAGGCCTTCTCAGGACCGTATTAGGGCCCGATGTAACGCGTGAAAATTTCTACTCGGCAAGGGGACTTAGAATATTGCAGACCTGGGGGGGGGGGGGGGGGGTCAGCTTCACCAAACCGAGAGAGGCTACGTATATAATGAAGCTGACCTTTTTCTTTTACAATAAGGGAGGGAAGGGTCAACTTCATAAAAAGGGACCTCCCTCTCCGTATGGTGAAGCTGCCCCCCCCCCCCCCCCCCCTTCCGGTCAATTTGTGTCACGGCAACGGCGGCGAGACTTTTATATATTACAGAGAGATATATATGTGAAACAGATATATGTACATTGTGCGAAATGGCGATAAAATAGTAATTTAGTATTCTAGGGTGATGAAACGTTTTCTGACGAGATTCAATTTGCAGCTTGAGCCGAAGGCGAGTGTTGCAATCACACGAGTTAAAAAAAAGTTTTTCGCCCATGTATCGTACCAAATTTTACTTCGCAAGGTGTGAAACTGGGGCTTTTGCGCATGCGAAGCACGCGTAAAACTGCCATTTTCGTACCGAGTGAAGTGAAATATATAACATGCTAGCAGCAAAAAATTATTAATACCACATACATTTTTGGCCTCAAGGTGATGTAACCCCTTAACGTTATATTGTGAATTAATTGTCGAGAACATACCGATCTCTGGTTCGGAAACATGCGAGCACATGGCAGCGAGTGCCTCGCCGGTTTCCCCGCAATCTCGCCGGACGACAGAGTAGGGCGTATTCGATAAACCGATCATCCTCAGGGCGATCGAATTTCTCGCTATCACGGAAAGTAATCCGGTGATATGTTACATTGGAAAACAGAAACAAATAAAGCCCTCCCCCACTCAACGAGTAACATAAATGTACAGAATAATTTAATTATCGGGGAATGCGGTGAAACGTTATTGGGGAAATGCATATTCGGAATATGCTAAATCGCGAAAACGGTCCTGGTGTGATTTTTCGGTTTGTGGACTGCGAGGTCAGGACTATACTGATCGCGTATATCGGCGTTGCTGTACACCGCGACAAGTCGAGTATTTCCGAGGCCGGCTTTCGGATTTACAATGCAAATCCAGAAGCTGGCTACCCCGGATACCCTCGAAGACAAAACTAGACTGTGCCTGCTGGTAACTTTGGTTACGCGAACATCGTGACGCGAGCTCGGTAACCAAAGCTACCGAGCTCGTGAAACGAGCTCGGTAACTTGAGGCCGCGCTCAGCGAATCCGGAAACTCGGTTACTTATGGACAGAAGGTACATTCAAGGAATACACTCGATGCGCGCACACCAAGAAAAGAAGAAATGCACTGAGAAAAGAAATCGATTGAGTCAACAAAAAATGAGCGCTTACGGGTGGCGAAACCAATTTTTTGTTGATCTAACGAAATAATTGTTACACTAAGTAAAGAAACATTTGATTCGACGGTCTGTTAGTTCGAGCAACGAGGCATTCCTTTCGATGAACCGAACATTTGTTTCGCCACCCGTGAGCGCACATTTTGTTGACTCAATTGACTTTTTTTCTCTGTGTGTATATTATATTTTGTTCGTCGATCTGATGATGAACGAAACATTCAGTCTTTTGCGTGATCCATCAGTGCTGAATTATTTAACGTGCAAAAGAGTCACAGGTTGGGGAAAAAGTATATGTAACAATTCCACAGTGTAAAAATAAATTGTAAATTTAGTGCACTGGAACTTGAATTTTGCTTACATTAATTACATTGATTGAACATTGATGTACTTTTGTTGTAAAATAAAAATTCCAGATATTGAAATACCAAATCTTTTGCCCGAAATTAGCAATAACTTTCATTAAAAATACAAAATTTACTGTGAAATTGCAACGCACATGTGTCTAAAATTTCGGACACAATTTACGTAAAAAAGCTTCCAATACCGTTCGTTAGTTTTCGAAGACATTTTGTTTGCAGTGTATGAAAATGACGTGACGTTTACGTCGTTAATAAATGTATCATGACATAACCGAACCATCTTTATTTCGGCATTGTAGTTTTTATTTACAGTAATAAATTAAGTGCACAACGAGTCGCGAGTACAATACACGATAAACAAGAGCAGTGTCTAATAATTTGTTTTCACATTCTCATCACATGCGAAGTATGTAAAAAGAAAATGTTGTAATAGAAACAAATTTGCGGCATGTCCCAGAATGCAAACAAAGCATTTTTGTCATTCTTGTCATTTCGATCTGTCCGTCTGTAAATCTGTCCCATTCGAAAACGCAATAACTTCTCGAAGAGACTTCGGATTTGCATGTCTTATACAAATGAAATGTAGAGTGGAAAAAAAAAAATATACAAAAATGGTAAAAAAATTGTCGAAACATGTGAAAAAAAAATTGTAAAAAATTCGAATAAGAGCTAGTTTGATCCGCAGAAAGCGTACACCCAGATAGCCAGTAAAAAAAAATTAGTGGTGCAGTACAGCGGTAGCTGCATTATCTAGTAAAGTCACTGCAATAAGATACAGACAAACCATCGGTTATACAAATACGTGCTTCGAGTAAAATATGCATCGAGTTTAAAAAAATAATTTATTTCTTTGATAATTAATAATAATTTAAAAAAACACATTTTAATGGACGACGAGGCAACTTGCAGTTCTACACACTCGCCCCGCCCTGGCCGCGACTCGTATATGATTTTTTTTTTCAACGGCGATTGGAAATCTTTCTCTTCAAGTAGTCGAACTAACGAACAATCGATACAAGCTGCAGCGCAAAGTGCAGCGTAAGCGAATAATAATCGAGAACTCGTAAAAAATCGTTATCTGAATCGACTTTAAAGTCCGGCGTCGCTTCGAGTCGGACGTACAATCAGCGCGTTAGTGTGGCGCACGCTACAGGCAGTGCTCGTGGTTAATCGTACGTAAAACTTTTGCAACGTCTGCATTTTATATCGTGCTCGGTTGTACTACAACTATTATATTGTATCGGAAAATGCTTGCGGTACATCCTAATTGTTTCACTGCCGAAGTTTGGAATTTCAATTCAATTTGCCATTCTGAAAATGGTTTATGCAACGAGGCGCAACGACATCGTCCCATCGCACGTTTACGTCGTGCACCGTCGCTTCAGTTTAAAGTCCAAAGAGCTTTACGCACGCGTTCACATTCGCAGTGATGAATCTTCCAAGGCTCTCAAGTGCACGAACTGCGGGAACATTTGACTCTGGCGTTTCGAGATTCGGAGTTAACATGAGTTTCCGAATTCGGTTCTTGCGATGACGCGTCGTCGGTGTTTAGACATACTGGGCACTTTGGAAATACGAGTTAAGACAGTGCGAGCATCGCAGCTAGTCAAATTTAGGTTGTACACTGAGAAAAAAAATTGGTTGGATTAACCAAAAGTCGCGGTGACATACGTTCAAAGCTGTTATTTGTTTGGTACAAATAAAGC
Source organism: Exephanes ischioxanthus (assembly GCA_958510785.1). Lineage (NCBI taxonomy): Eukaryota > Metazoa > Arthropoda > Insecta > Hymenoptera > Ichneumonidae > Exephanes > Exephanes ischioxanthus. The sequence goes on from OY294025.1 coordinate 8,342,362, forward strand.
ATTGTTTTGTTAAACGATTATTTGCTTCAATTTATTCAAAATTTGTCGATCGAAATGAACATTCTTGTTATACCAACCGAATACACCTTTGAACGTATGTCACCGCGCATTTGCTTAATTCAACAATTTCTTTTCCTCAGTGTACTATGAAAATATTTAAATATCGCCATTTCAGTTTCGAAAAAATTATAAAAATAATATGATGAGTTATTCTTTGAAACTTTATCGCCTGTGTCTTATGGACATCCTCCTGCCCATAAAATGATTAATGCTATTATTATATTTTAAATATTACCATTATTGTTATTATTATTACTTTAAATTTGTATATATATAAAAAAATGTAGCACCGTATGTAACAATCGAATATGTGTTATATTGTATGTATGTTAATGATGACAATAAAAAAGTCGATATTTACCGATACAGAGAGGGAAGACATTAAGTAAGGATGGCGGTGATCAGGGATGAAGATGGTACGATGAAAGTAAGATTGTGCGAATGTCGGGCATTTATGGAGGCTCCCGAAGAATGGCGGAAGACAACTTTGAAACCAGGAACAAAGTTGGCCCGAGCTGTACAACCGGTTAATTAAATGTTCGGCGAGTGTGCCACAGAGATAAGGAGTGGCGTGCAAGAGTGCGTTATTTGCGGCGGGGCTGATTTTCTTCGCGAGGTCACTAATATCGATAAGACGCCGGGCCGGGGCTGGTCTGTCCAACTGTAACTTGCCTCGTCGTCCATTAAAATGTCTTTTTTTTTTATTAATAATTTTTACCTTTTACTTATGAAACTCGGAGCGTCATGAATACCGTCCCTACAATCGCTTATGTGTGTGACTATTGTGTTAAAAAAAAATGCTGCATCCTATTTCATTGTACGCCCATAAATGTGTCGCTTATTTGCGGGATCGTTGAGTTTACTCGCGCCGAGTGACACCGAAAATAATTTGGAATTAAGAAATTCATCCGCCTCGTCGGTTCGCTCAATTGATTTGATAAAAAGATTTTTTTCTCACAAGGGTCATTAGAACGAACTCCCTAACGGCACGTCTTCCATATCCTCTGACCTTTTCATATCGTCACGTAATCTCGGTGAACGAACATGGTTCGATCGAGTCGTCGCACTTTTGCGTTGGGAAAGACGTCCAATGAATAACTTTGGAGTCACGAAACTTTTTTTAACTCCGCGCACGGGAATCCGTGAGCGATTACCATTGTCTTGACGCTCTTACGCGACTCTCTCACAATGATATCCGGATCGTGAAGGCTACAAGTTCGTAGTCCAAGAAAAATATACAATCATCGATAAGATTGTTCGTTGGGTGAGTTTGCGAGAAGAAAAAATGTCATCACGATAGTAGAATTTTTACGCGAACCTCGATAAACGGCTATGGACGTAAATTCATTGAGATTCATCGAGGGTCTCGAAGAAAGTTGATTCGCGAGCGCAACCGCGTGCGCCAGCGCGCTCGCTCGCTTGCTTGCCTGGCTGGCTGGCTGGCTCCTCTCGCCATTTCTCTTGGGTATGGCATGCAAAGGACTATTTTCGGAACGGGGCGAAAATAGCTGAGCTTAAACTTCTGCTAGACACACACAGATCTGCCTAGAGTGGAAGACGAAAGCGGCCTAGCGGGTCGCGAGGGAATTGGGTCAGAATTCGACGACGAAAGATGTACCGAAGAAAGTTTTCTCATCCCCTTTCTAATGGGGTAATCTGCGGTAGGGGTTAGTTCTGTACGGGCGGTAGGGTCCGGGCTGTCGGGCGAGGAAGAAAACCGTCCAACGAGCTGCCAGTCTTCGAGGAAGAACGAGTCAATGGATGCAGGCTGAAGAGGAGTCGGCAATTACTGAAAAGGAGTCGGAGACGAGCTTGGTCGAACGGTGTTCGGTAACGAGAATTTTCCTACCGCGTAACGATACTGGCGGCATAATTAAAGCCAGCGTGTCCGTCATTCTTCTCGTTCGACACCGTTCCTGAATATTGGCGATTGTTATCTTCGCTTACACCCACGAACTTTGGGCGTTGGAGCGTCGTCATAGCCTCTCGGACACTTCGAGATAACATTTCGATCGTGAGTTTGACGAAGAGGATAACTTTCTTTTTTGCTACTCAACGTTCGGGTACCTGCAACTCGATTCGTGGATGGTGTTAATTCCAGCGTATCGACTGCAAGGTGTCAATCCAACCGGGGATTGAAATTCAAACAGGTAGAGGTGATATTTCACCGAGTGACTCTCGAATGATAATGATGACACCATGGCCGGTGCAACCGTTCCGGACAACTACGGCCGCGTGTTCGTTGAGACAGCCGGTGCGAGCGATCTAAATTTAAATACAAGACTGAGCAAAGTCGTTGCATAACCTGACATACAAAGTGCGCTCAGACACGAAGAGTACGTATGCGACTGTGCGGCCAGGAAGTATTTCAATCTGCATGAAATCGATTCGACACTTTTCTTATCAGGATTCACTCGAATCACTGTACAGTAATTCAGGACTCGTTGAGTGTTTATGGCAGATTTATTAATGGATTCATAATTTTGAGTTTGCCTTGTTTGGGCGGTTTTTCTTCAAAAAAAATCCTTCGAGGTCTCATCCAAAGTCGCATTTGGAATAATAGTTTCAAAAAATGTCAACGAACAAATATTCGCGTTATTCCTACCAGCCGATTCTATTCTGATATACCTTCTCCCATTTCAGCATCAGCGGTGCACTACGAGCGCCAGAAATTATTCAGCCCCAACGTGGGCATGTTGACTTGATTTTGTGCGAAGCGTCATTGGACGGACAAAGATTCTCACATGGTCCCCCTCCGAAGCGAGTTTAGCTCGTTCTGCAGGGTCTCGTTCGTGACAGAGTTGAAAATTTCTGGCTGGAAATTACGACGAGGTAGGGTTGAATATTTTCTTTACGGGACTCACCTGCTGATAGGGTAGCTGAAGAAGATCGCGTTCGTCAGCAGCGGTGACCTCGAACGTAGGAGCAGGCTGAGGCGGATAGAGATTCCCTTTGCCGGGGTAGGTTGTACTCCTGCGGAACTTTACCGGACTAATGTTCGACGAGTGTCCCTGATTGGCACCGGGATGTCCGGGAAACGTGGGACTCGGTTTCCGACCTTGATGCCCAGCCGCGGCAGCGACCGCAGCGGCGGCGTGCAGGGACGAATGTAGTGGTGGTAAGTTCGGCACGGATCTACCCCTGCTCCACGGTGAGAGGGCAGGACTCGGTGTGGTGGCCGGTTGTGGACCTCCGCTCCACTGCTGGGCCGCTTGAGGACCACCGGACCAGGCGGCGTATCCTTTCCCTTGAAGATAAACTCCTGGATGAGTGGAGGTTGGCTGCTGTTGTTGCTGCTGTTGTTGTTGCTGCTGTTGTTGTTGCTGCTGCTGCTGCTGCTGTTGCTGTTGTTGTTGCTGTTGTTGCTGTTGTTGTTGCTGCTGTTGCTGCTGTTGTTGTTGGCCGACTTGAAGCCCGTGTCTGGCTACAGTCGGAGCTCCGGCGTTCCCACCGTGTTGAGAAAAATTATGACTAGCGGTGATGGCACGCCGAGCTCCCGCACTGGAACCAGCGAACAATCCCGCTGGTCCGCCGGTCGGAAAATTCTGAAAGGTTGCGATGGATCCGTTTACAGGCAGGGCGTGAAGTCCCGTGTCGTCGGGAGCCGCTGCCCATAGACTCGGAACTCTCACTGGTTCCGCGAACACTTGGAGACCCGTCGTGTTCATGCAACTGCTGATGTCCTTGTCGACCGATGACGAGAGAGATTGCGGGGTTGCGGCGACCATAGCATTTGTCTCGGCTTCCGATGATTCTTTCGACTTGTCCTGCGTGTTGCTCCCATCCAGTACTCCAGGCGACAAGGGTGCCTGCTTCCCACTGCTTCCTTGCTTCTCTATCAGCAGCTCGTCCTGCATTGTCGCAATCTGCTGATGATGGTGATGATGATGACGATGATGGTGATGATGGTGTTGCTGCTGCTGTCCGATGGCGTGTTGCTGCTGTTGATTGTTGCCTGTCACAGACAAATCGGTCCCACTGCCACTACCGGCCGAAACAACACCACAAATTCCTACGGGGGTTTGTCTGCAGGCTGACGCTATCGAAGGGCTCCCGCTACTACTCAAAAAGAGGCTCGTCGCGACAAAGTCCCCCATATACCGTCGAGAGTAACGATCCTTTCTTTCAGAATCCTGAAAGGATGAGAACTCCGGAGCACACAATGCTGAGCCACCGTCAGGCCGTGGTAGTTAATTTTGTTTTTTTTTTTTTTTTTTTAGGCACTTGAACAATTTCGAAGTGCCCTTTAGATAAATTCCTTATCTAATTGACAGTGCTGTCGTGTCGTTAACTATCAGACTTTTAGGATGTTATTGAAATATGCGTGTACCAAGCTATTCGGGGTAATCCCTCCGGCCCGATAACCAGCGGGACGCGTTACTCGAGCGAGTCGAGACCGACCCGGACGTCGTCAACGTCCCCGAGCCGAGCACCCGAGCCGGCTATCGATCGTCTCGCTCATCAAGACTACCCACGGCACCCGGAAGACAGGATTCTACCGATCTGACGGATTTTTTTCTTTCCCCCGATTGTTTTACCGTGAATAATTTTTGTTGTCTCGTTCTCCCAATCCTCCTCACAATATTGTCGTAAAAATGATTATGCCGTTGGATTATTTTTCGACTCGCTACCGCAGCTTGCCCGGTTCGAGTTACAGAGGACTCGCCTCATACCCGAATGATATCCAGAATAATCTCGGAGGTGTCGGGAGCATCGTCGCCCTCGTATTGTATATTTTGCTCGTGCTATCAAATCCGTGCTTTCGGTTGAAAAGTTATCGAAACGACGATCGGTGAGGCTCGAGCGACTGGCGCGAATTCGTTATCGTACGAAATCCTTGCCCGATGTTAAAACTGCAAAAATAAAGAGTAAAAACGAAAAGAAATCTAATCACGTTTTTTTTTTTTTTTTTTTTTATCGACGACACTACCGGATCCTTGACACTCGATCGAGGAACCCGACGATATTACATACGGCACTTGCTGTATAGCAGTAACACATGTAACAAGAAGCAACACAGAGCTCACAACACTCGGCTACTGAACTGGGCTACCAGGATTATTGGCCTCCGGCACCAATCTGGCACACGCGAACACTGGCTTCTTTATCAGAGCACATTCTTTCACGCCTCACACGCGTTTACGTATTCAACATTAACCAAAAACGAAAAAAAAAAAAGCACAAAAAACGAAAAAAAAAGTTAATTTTTTTTTTTCAATCTTCTCCTGTCATCCCCGTAACCCCTCACCGCGCAAGGGATGCTTATCCGACTTGACGAATCGAGGGACGATACCGAAGACCGCCAATCAGCGTACGCTATGCGACCTCCTTCGTGTTTTCGTTTTTGTTCATCAGCTCTCGGCTCCGCTCAGCTTTCCGACGCCGGTACTCGCGCGTATCGTCGTCTCGAGTCTAACGCGACTACCGCTGTACTATGCCCCTCCCCAGCTGCGGGCTGGCGATTCTCGCTGCCGCCACTGCCTCGCCTGCTGATATATTTCCGCCTCGTGGAGGTGGCAATTGGTCGTAGCTAGTGGATGTCGCGGTTGTCGTGGTCGCGTTCTGACCTGGGTGTTCGATGCTCCCGGTTGGTGACTCTACGATTTTTTTTATTATTTTTTTACACTCGCGAAACAGTTTCCTCCCACTTAACTTGTTAGTTGTACTTTCGATTGGACACGGATTATAATCCAATGGCGATTGTTTACAGGTGGAGAATTTCTTTCAAAAATACCACCGAACAATGTAGTTGTCTTGGATGTTTTTCTTTCGTTTTTTTTTTTTTTTGTTTTCTCCACTGTTCGGTTTTACTACCTGCAGTAGCGATACTTGCGTCGGTGATGACAGTTGCGATGGCGGTGGTTTGGCATTAGAATCGTCGAGTCTTTCGTGCCCCGACGTGTCTAGTTTCCGGTGGATGTTGACCCCGCTGTGATCTTTCCGCTGCTTCCGCTGCCTCAAGTGTCTCTTGTTCACTGCTGCTGCTGATTCTCGGCTGGTGGCGATTTGGCTGGTGCTGCTCGCTCCTGGTCCGGCTGACGCTGGCGATGGTGCCCGTTGCTGCTGCCCGCTGCCGATGGCTGGTGCTGCCGTGGCTCGTGCGCCGTCGCTGTTGGACTCCTTCTTCTGTGTGTATGCACCAAAGGTATACGAATATGTGCTGCTCGTCCCGACTACGAGTACGAGACTGAATGCACGGGATACGCACGCGCCCTGGTAATCGCAGCCCCGCAATTCTCGACCATCGCACCATCAACCCACGACGACGACGACGACGACGACGAGGAGGAGGAGTACGACGACGACGACGTGGCAAACCTACCGACAACCCCACCGTCAGCCCAACTCTCACCGACTCTCCCCGCGGTGCCGGCGACGCTCGAAAACGGCGGAAACTTTTGCTGAGCACGTGCCGGGATCGATGACGGGGGACCCCGTGCGCCAGCCTCACGCTTTACTCCTCGCGTCTTTGCGGCTTGCGAAGAAACGAGCCTTGTTTCTACCTACCTCCCTCTCGTTCCAGCCCGACGGGAGTACTTTTTCTTTCTTTTTTTTTCTTGCCCTACGCGCGACTCGCTAGAGTCTTGGAGCAAACTTGATTTTTTTTTCACCTGTTTTTCTGATGATGACGAAATATGCATGGCGCTTAGGGTATTGAGATTGTATTGAAGTTATCGGTTGTAGGGTAGAAGTTGTGAAATGGTAAATCTGCGATACATAATGGACCAATATTCACCAATTTTACCGTCTTTTGCTGTAAAGCAATTTAGATTTATAATAGACATTTTTTAGTCACATATAAACAAGAATCGTTGTAAGTTATTGAATATTGTGCTGGGAGTAAGATAAGCGTAAAGGACTGAAACGGCCTTGAAAGGGCGATTTTTTGTATTGCCCATTATTGCGAAACGGAGTTATTACGTCTGGGTAGCTAAAAAACGTTAGTTTTTTTTTTTGTACTGGAACTTACGTCCTGAAAGTAATTGTGTATGCTGCAACATTTCTAAACATATATGGAAAATGTTTCTCGTAGTCTGATGCGAAGGATTTCCTCACTCAATCGCTTTATCGGTTGAGATCTTAAAAATCCAAGATAATTTGCATGGCTGGGAAAATTAAGTGGACTCGCCATCGTTGTTAATTGCACATTGTATAAGGTAACACGAAATACCACAGTCGGTAAGAAAAATTGCTATGGGTATAGCTATGGATGGAGTTGTGATGTACATTATCAATCGTCGGTAAATTAAGTGCGCGCGTACCTTGTACCTTATACCTTGTACGTTAGAAAAGCACTTTAAGTACCGAAATTACTTTGTACTTAAAGTACTTGCGGTACTTCGTACGTTAAGTACTCTTCGGTGTTTTGCCTAGCTCTGAGACTCGAACGTTCAGACTTTTCGGGCAAATTGCTTGCACTCTCACTCGGCACAGACTCTACCTCTCCGGGGTGATCTAACGGGTCGATACGAGGATGTCACGTGGGCGATTATTTGCCTTGATCGTATATACGTTTAACGCCGTTCAAGCTGGATTGCTTAACAGGGAGATGTTCCCGCAAATTCAAATTGGCGGTCTTAGCGTAGACTGATGCCGCCATCTAACGTGTATAAGCGGCATCTTCATCGTTTTCTATAATCTAGTAACTTTTTGGCGAAGATCAGTTTGGCGGCATATCCTACCCTTTTAAGATGTGGCCAATGCAATATGTAACTTGAAGATCGATATTTCGATAAAAAATTGCATTGTTCATTAACGTTTTAGAAGCGGATGGGGGTCGATCATGATGAAGAAGATCGAGTATATTGTTGATACTTGGCGGCAAACTTTGGCAAATATCTACCAGAGGCCATTATTAGAGGCCATTAGCTCTAGAAAGAGCAGGTAGCATTATCGCCCGCCGTATTTTACTGTTTGACGGTAATATGCCTTCGACGCCAGGAATTACGCTCGGAAATTGGATTTAAGCGCGGCCATTTTGTCTGTCTCACTAATGATTGGAGAGCCGTAGTGTCCTAGAGACTTCGAACGAGATTAGGTATTATAAAAGTCTGATCACTTTGGACCATCTATCCGTCGCATTCGTTCTCTCTATTCCATTTTGGCTTTATTATCGTTCTTTAACAACACCGATTCATTTAAGAAAATAGAAGAAAAAAATGCTATTTACGCGTTCCTCGATATTTATTCGTATTTTCACGTAAAGCCGATCTTGTCATTCAATTCCTCGAATACAAGGTCGTTATACTGTCAAATGCGACTATTGATACTTTCTTTTGTGAGGCTCAATATTTGAGTCCCCTTTTCATTTCCGGAAGTTTAATCTTTTCTTCTTAATAGAAATATTTTTTTAAAGTTCCGTTTAATGTCTAAACTTTCGTCTTGTTACACCGCTGTACAAGACTACAAAGGTTCGACCCTTTGAGCGTACAACTACACTTGCGGTTGCCTAATCGCAGTAGGCAAATCTCTCCTTGTCTTTAAAAAAACAATAACAAACAAATTCACGTTTCTTGTTTTCATAATTTCCCACATTACATAGCTTTACGAGTTCTAGATTCGATTCGTCGACCTCAAGACGCCACTTCCGGTCGCCAAATCGCGAACTTCCAGTCGCCAAATCAACGGCTCTTCGTAATAAGTTTTTCTTCTTCATAAGAATGGTGACAAACAAGGCACATTTTATATGTATACAAATTTTATTTACTTATTTACGATTGTTACCTGGGTCCACGAGGCTACAAAGATTCGATTCTCCGAGAACATTTCCGGTCGTCAAATCTCAACTGTCAATACTCACCACAAAATTATTATAGAACAGCAAGTCCTAGCCTATCAACACTGTAAAATCAATGTACAATTCTTGATTTTTTGTCTTTTTTTCAAACCAAACTCATGCAGAATATTGCGCAGGTCCGGAACAAAGACGGTCGAAACGACGGTTAATCTTCCTTCGATCCAACATATCGTCGAATCGCGTGTGACGGACGCACGAAAAAAACAGCTCACTTTTACAGACACCGCTTTGACACCTATTTGTACCACATGAAATATGACGCGTCGTATTCTCAGCCAATCGTCGAGCTCCCGACGCATTCGTGACTTCCGTAATTGAAGTTTTCCGGCTAAAGACAGAGGGCGTCTTCGGTCTCCATTGTTACGCCAGGGCAAAAGAAAAACTGTACTGGGATTCTGAATTGAGCAAAATATATTTGAAACAAGGCTGTAGAATTGCCGACGATAGGTTCAACGAGACTCCACGACGTAACGTCGGATCTCCTTTGGTAAGTTTGCAAATAATTTTACGATCCGTTTAGAGCTCAAATTCTGACCGTTTGCGATCATGTCAACAACAATATCCGGCGTTCCCTCGAGTGATCGTTGATCGTTATGGTTTCGTTAATAATGGCGCCACGGCCTGCGAGTATTTTCTTTCAAATTTCATCCCGGCACCAAATCCGACGAAATTTATCGTTTTACTTGCGATCATTTTTTTATAATTTTTTTTTTTTTACCTTCCAGCGAAGACAATATGGTGGGAACGCAGCAGTTCAACCTTCGATGGAACAACCACACGAGCAATATTCTTCAAGTAAACAATTGTTTAAAGTGACAAAAAAAAGAATGACGCCAATCAACCGAATGTTTGAAGAATCGGAATTGCGATTTTTCAACGACTTTTCTTTTAGGTCTTTCTCGAGCATCTCTCATCGGAGTCGCTAGTGGACGTTACTCTCTCGTCCGAAGGAAAATTTATCAAGGCTCATAAGATTATACTCTCCGCTTGTAGCCCTTACTTTCAGGTAAGAAAATATACGCATGTATATATAATATATGAATTTTATATCGGATAACAATTTTGTTTAAGCTACGGATGTGTTCCATTGCAGGAGGTATTTGCCAGGCATACCGACAAACAGCCGTTGATAATTTTGAACGGTATAAGATTCGAGGATTTGCAGTCGATGATAAAGTTTATGTACAACGGAGAGATAAGGGTGCACGAGACGGAGTTGGAGGCTCTGCTAGCTGCGGCTGAAACCCTACAGGTTTGCGAATCGAGAGGCACCCTCTTTAATATGTATTTGCTATTTTTGTTTTATCGATCCAACAAAGTTGAAATTTCCTCTTCCATTGCTGTTGCTTGAGAACAAAAGTAGTTACGCTCTACTTTTGCACAGCAAGATATTCGAGCGACGTAGCTCGAACACCTTCGGAGGCAAAATTTCACGTTGGAGATGAAAATTCGAGAGTCTTATCGGGTGTACAGTTTTCTAAAATTTCATTTTTGCAATTCAAGAATAATAATAATTGCAGATAAAAGGCTTGAGCAACGTGAGAAGCAAGTACGAGAGAGGCGAGATAACGTCTCTCACCCCGGCGGTACAAAAGGGCGCCTCCAAGGTCTCTCAACCTCCGCTATTAACGAAGGATGCTCCGTCTGTGAACTCCATCAAAGGCACTGTCGCGCTTTTCTCGCCCACCGGTGCGACCAGTCGCGCTCCAGACAACGTAACCCAGCCTCTCACCGTCGCGACTCCCCCGTCCGCGATCGGAGCCCGCGCGAAGCCGGTCCCGGCGAAGACGTTGGACGTTACAGCTCGAGTATCGTCCAACGTTTCGAAGTTGTCTGGCAAAGCGATCAGCATTGCTCCTCGACCACCACCAGCGCCTGTTTCAGCACTCTCGATCGCGACTATCTTGCCCACCGTTCCCTCGACGATGATTTCAGGAGCCAGCAATGCCAACCATGTACGCGCCGTGGTGCCGATACTTCCACGGCCTGCTACTTCGTTACCCTCGATGAACTCGGCTACGACTATTAAATTTTCTCCAATTTCGGCGATATCGACCGGCACGACGACGATGAGCTCGTCCGTAATTCCCATTACCTTCACCACATCGTCGATCGAGACGACGAGAATCGGCTCGGCATACAGTACAGTCAAATCGGTAGATACGATTAGCAAGGTCAGCAAGGACACGACGAGCGTCGAGACGAATTTTTCACTCGATAAAAACTATTGCAATCCCGTTACGGAAATATCTCGTGTACCGATCACCCCTACGCCGGCGTCAAGTACGATTGCGAAGATCGATGAAGAGGCAGAAAAAAAACCTGCGGAAACCGAAGCACCGAGAGTACGAAAACGGCGAAAGATGTCTCACATAGTGGTAAGTTTTTCGATTCTAACAAGCGAAATCACGGTGTCCAGAGGCCCTTGAAAAGATTTTTATTTATAATTCGAACGTAGAGTACCATGAATATTTTTATTTATAATTCGAACGTAGAATACCATGAATATTCAAAGTTTCTTAAGTCCTGGAAAATCATGAATTTTTTTATGTGAAATCTGAAAAATGCAATTGACAAACTTGCACTTAAAAAAAAAAAATTATTATCCCCTCATTAAAATTCGTTCGTGGTTTTATAAATTATTTTTCATTCAATTTTCAGAACGAATTGGCGAAAGAAGCAGTTTTCACGAGCAACGGCAGAGTGCTCTTGGAACCCGACAATGCTGTCTTGAAGACAAACAACAAAAATTCAATAACAGTACGCACGGATCTTTCCGACAGTGCAGAGATTGTAGAGATCGAGGCACCCAGTCAGGTAAGTCGATAAATCGATTAATCTTTTTGAGCCTCCACCGATCGCTTTTTCATGGGTAATATTTATACATTTTTCAGGCGAGGAAGCTCAGGGTAAACATACAGTCGAAACATCCGCAAGAGTCGCTCCTCATAAAACGTAAGGACAAGGAGACGAAGGAACCGACAAAAATTCCACGACCACTCAACGCCTTCATGATTTTCGCTAACGAATGGAGAAGAAGACTCGCCGCCGAAAATCCGAGTAGGTTATCAAATAAATTTAACTACAACGGAATTTCGTAGTTAAACAAAAAAAAAAATTATAATAATTTGCAGCGGAAAGCAACACAACGATCTCCGTGAGGCTCGGTAAAATGTGGAAAGGTTTGAGTGTAGACACGAAAGAAGCGTTTTACCGACGCGCGCAGATAGCTGACGAGGTTCACCAACAGAAATATCCTGGATATTATTACAGTCCGAGAGAAGCGAGGTTGAGAAAAAATTTGAAGCAGGACAAGATATCGACGAAATATTCAACAAGCTCAAAGGTAATTTATATTACGATTATTACTGTCGACGGGTGGACGGTTTATTAAAATTAAACTTGAAAATTATAACGCCTCACGAAAAGTCCTCTTCGGACACGCAGAATTTGGACGAGCTCACGATGATCAAAGCCTACATGAACGGCGAGAAGCGAACGAGCGACGAAGAAAGTTACACCTTCGAATCCGACGAAGACTACGGCGACGAAGAAGAAAATGATGATGATGAAGGAGAACACGAAGGAGAAGATGATTACGACGATGAGGAAGAGGATGACGTTATACTCGAATATTCTGCAGACGAGGAAGAACCCGAGGAGAAACCTAATCTGAACATGCTCACCACAAATACGACAACCTCGACGAAATTGATTCAATGAAAAATTGAAAAATTTTATCTCGCGTAATTACAAGTTTGCTGTAATTATAAAATTATTATTTTTATATTCCGTCAAACTCGACTGTTGAATTTTTGACGTTATTCCTTGTCGATTCAAGTCATTTATTAATTGTTTTTACGCGCAGCTCGGTGACGACGAATAATAGCAGATGCGATTAAAATTCGTAATTTTCATATCATTACGAAACAATGTAAGAAGAATCCTTTGTTTTGTTGCTGTTCGAGGGTTGTGCAAACTATACGCTATTTTATTTTTCGAACTTCTTAAATTTTATTGCGTACGTTAAGTGGCGTTCAGTCGTCGTTAATTTCCATGAAATTTAATCGGCTCGAAAAAAATGTTTACGTAATCCCATAGATCAGCCGAACATCAGCAATGTACGCTCTGTACAATTTTTTTTCCATTTTAAACACAATAATCACTATTTGTAAAATTTTCTCGCGTTCCTCGTACGACACAGGTGCTACAAATTTGTGTATATCGAATCAAAAATAAAATAAAACATATGTAAAATATCAATACTTATAAAATTCTCTCGCGTCCCTCGTACGGCATCAGGTGCTGCAATTTTATGTGTATCGAATCAAAAATAAAATAATAGATGGGTATACAAATTTCAATCGTCATAAACCATTTTTTTATTGACGCACTTCGCACATTATTATCAATCGAATAACAAAGAAAATTTATTCGTCACAATTTTCACAATGACAAATTGTTCGTCGATATTCATACATCCTTGACAGAATTTTATTTTTGCCTCGGGGATTGAATCAAAATATTTATTTACTATTATTATAGAAATTTTAAGTAGCGATACCTAAGGGGGGAGGGGGGCGGGATGATTGACGTCTAGTAAAATCTAACTTCGACTATGAAATATATTCTAGCCACAGCCTTGCCAGCGCTTAATACTTTCAAGTACAATACAACGATAAAATGTACCAATCGCCATTCGACTGTTACATTATTTTTTTTCTTTTACTAAACTTCGATCGCAATAAACGTGAGTTTTTATGTATTTTTCTAATATTGGAAACGATTGCACTCACATATTTTTTTCTTTTTTTTTTTTTTTGCTGACAATACGGACTGAACAAGATTGGTTCAATTCAACCAATATGAAAGAGAACAATTGAACGGTACAAAATTTACAAGACTCGTAGGAATATTCTATCACTTATATGATCTGGCAAATAAACGTATGAGCAGATCTGTGCCTGTGAGCAAAATAAATTCGATGAACAATTCTCAATAATTCGGTAATTATTGTAGTGAAAAAACCTATTTGTCCCTTAAATAGTAATAGTCGCAGTCATAAAAATTAGCGTTTACGTTCCAATTGTATTATCTAAAAGAAATGAACAAACTGACTAATCGAATTCATTTCGTCTGTGCCTAATATATGGTTCGAGGCGATGTGAAACCTACCCACCGATCTGACAGAGTCAGTTTCGCATTGCCTTAACATTTTATTCGACAATCTCTTACGCACAATATAAAAACGACGATTTTTGTACAAACTTGTAAGTTTCCGTTCTCGTCAATGGATAACGAAAAAAAAAAATAATCTAATGCGCTTCAGTTTTACATTTCTGTTAGATATTGCTGCAACTGACCCCTGTCTCACCAAAGAAAAATAAAAAATAGAAAGAATCCGCATTGCCGGATTCATTTCACAGTATATATACTGTATATATACATGTAGACTAAAGCTTTGGTAGAGTTACAATGCTTAAAGTACGAAAAGCCTTGAATGGTACAAAAGTGTGTCGGAGATTCGTTAGTCAAACGCGTTGCGATCGTCAATGAGCAGCAAGAGATAATTTTTGACATCTCTGAGCTACAATAAAGATGTGTCGCGGTAGAAAAAATTAGGCTTCTGGAAAATTCATACGGAAGAACGAAGGTTGATCGGTAAATTGGAAAAAAAAAATATATATACATAAGTAAAAAGTAAAACTGAGATTCGAGGTTTATACAATTTTCGGCAAATTTGTCCGACTTTCGACTATGCCCATGTGACTAGACACCTTGTCAGAGTTGTACCAAAGGCGTTTTTTTTTTTTAATTATCTCTACGACGTTCGCGAGCACAGTTCATAGAAATGTCCGTTTCATTGTTGCTTTCAGTAACGAGATTCGAAGGCTCGCGCAACGGCGCTATACAGCGATTGGACAACTGTCGTTGGGATTCACTAACTTCGTAAAATATTGTAACGAGATTGTATCCATTTGATTATTATGCCTACTTTTGAAAATCGCGAAAACGATATTCGCGATTCTCAACCCTTATTATCAAATCGCATTATACGACTGATATATAAATGTTTCGAAGATCAAAGAAGATATTATTCCTTTGTTTTCAGGTATTTTCTCATGCGTGTGCCTGAGAATAAATGTACTTTGCGGTGATGTGTGACAATGCTCCGAAGGTACAACAATTTTTGTTCCCAAAAATTCTAATGATTTACGATACAACGAAATTTGCTGTTGCAATTTAGTTTACTTCTGAAGTATTCCCTGTCGATAGATAAAAGAACTGCCAGCCCGTTGCTTTTTGTGATGAAATAAATCGTTAGGTAACAGGATTGCCCTGCTTGATGACAATCTCCGAGCTTTTGTTGCTTTCAGACCAAGTTAATCATTTTTTGAACAGCGAATGTCGCAAATTGGCAAACAATTAGAATTTCTAATTCCAGGTACCTGTTTTACCATCGGATAAATACCGCTTCGCCTTAAAAGAATCTCCATTGATCTCTTCGGCACGTCCAAAATACCTAATTAATTTCCTTAACTCGCAAAGATTTTACTCTTTCGTCGTTACAGGTACTATTTGAGTGCATATAAGAACATTGGAAACTCGAGTGTTTGCTTCACCGATAAACAGTGACAAACGGAATTTTAACGCAAGATACTCTTGGATCTCTCTCGCTTACACCGTTATCGGCACCTTGTATTCCTTGCTAACTACGTAAAATTTGTGCTTCTTGCCGAAAAGACCCCATATTACAGCGACGTTTTCGATAATAAGATTGAAAGGTATAGTGGCGAGTGCCCCGCATATGCATAGCAGGTAACGTCCAAAACCGAAACGATACAACGAGAATGATTTAACTACACCGAAGATATACATATAAATACTCACTGCACCGATGAATGCGCACAAAAAATCTATCACCGGTGGACAGACGATCGGGCACAAACCGGCCAATACAATATTCGAAGTCGATAGTGGCAGTGTCACCCACGAGTAACAGGAAACTGCTAGAAACAATTTTTTTTTCAATGGTATGGCCTTCGAGTGTACGACCAGTAGGATTCCTTGAAGCCATCTTTTCCGTTGTTGCACGAAATCCCACAGCGTGAACGGTGACTTTTCCCACATTTCACCGTCGATGAAGTTGAAGCTGTAATTCTGCGTGAACGCCTTCATCGCGAAGAAACAATCCTCGGCCACGGAACCGTCGAGACCGTTGTCGAAAGACACTTGTCGCTCGGCTGCCATCTGCGTGAAAAATGGAAAATAAAAATTTGGTGATAAGAAAAGCTCGATCGTCGGACTCGCGACAAGCTAGATAGTGTCGCGCATCGACTTACGGCGATAATCTAGAGTCCGAAATAAAAATATAATAGAGATGAACTATTAGTATTGTAAAGGATTAATAGCAATATCTAATCTTTGGAAACATGGCTTATAATCGCCGTATTTTCAGTTCGAAACTTAAGTGTAAACTCAAGTTCGTGCTCTCCAGTATAAATTCCTCTCTCAGGAGAATTCTAGATATAGTTTAAAAAGTAACTAATAGAACAATGTTTATTCTGAACTCATCTGGCTTATCAGAGTACTTATCTTCTGGCTGAATATATAGACATTAAAGTGGTCGAGAAACTGGAACGCACTATCAACCAATAAGGCGGAAGACGAAAAAAAATCGTTGTCTTTCAGATAAAAGGGTTAAAAAATGAAAGTAGGTAAGCAAATACAATCATGCAAGCTTTCCCGGGAGTTACAAAAATCATGTACTGCCATTCCCATAATAAATTATTAATATTTCGAATCAAGCCATCTGGCCAAACAATATAATTCAATGCATCTTTAAATCAGATACACCTTAATCCACACTAGTTTCTTCTTTAAAACGTATACAAGGAATTTTGTAAAACCTTTCTACTCAATTGACTTTACTGCAAGGAGTATCTTAATTTTTGTACCTCGGAGTTACAGACAGCACTACATAAAGCTGCACAAAACTCTTAGTTACCTGAGTAACGACGTAAGATCCCTTCATGCTGAACAGTGGCTTGTGAAACATGGTAAATTGTAATCTGAGCTTTCCCATGTCATCCGCGACGCGAAAGCTATCAGCGAGCGTGGTTATCCAATTAACCACATCCTCATTCGCGTATGTAATCAATCCCTGGCCAAATTGATATTTTCCGTCGAGAACAAAGTTCAGTATACCGCGTATGGAATTTTCGGTGAGGAGAGTCTCCTCGTCGAGATGCACGATCCAATCGTGATCGGCCAATTCGTTTACAGAATTTTCCAAGCAATATTGCAACGCTCGAGCTTTGAAAAGAGCTCCACTGCTCGTTCGATAATTCGGCGGCACGACGACCTCGCGAATTCTCCGATGAGACATCAGACCGATCGGCTTGTCGCTCACGACTTCAATCTGAAAGTTCTCAAGACCGGCTTCCGTGCATTTGTTCAAATTTCTCGTCACGTTTGTCTTCACGAGCTGCGGATAGTCGCCCCGGGTCACTACGCGGATGCAGATGAAGGGCGCCAGTAGGGGCGAGCCTTTCAGCTCGACCTTGTCGGGAAATGCGTTGTAAATCGTCAGCCCCACGAAGTTGAAGAGAACTTGGGGAAACGATAGAAAGGTCAACAAACGCAGGATGTAGAGAGTCGCCGCTCCTACGTAACCGTATCTCGTCCATGGATCGAAATCGTTCTTTGGCTCGGAATCCCATCGAAACACACCCGATGCGTACTCGAATGTAAAGATGACTATCGCTAAGAGGCAACAGTGGAAAATGTGCTTCGTTATACTGCTGAGCATTATTCCTGAAAAAAATTGAAAAAACAAGTGTCAGAGAGCTTGGCGATATACAATGAACGATTTTTTTTTTTACTACCCTACTACAAAATTTTAGCAGAAAAGAAAATTGGTGAAATTTGTAACTTATTCAGCACATAAGAAGAAACGAACAATCTTAAAAACAATTATCTCAGAATTGAGAAAATATCTGGAGGCCCGGAAGGAAAATCACTAATAAAAATTGAGACACAAATAATACAAAATTAAACAACGTCAAAGCTGATCAAATGAGTCAGTGCTGAGCAAAATATACATATTTTTAAATGGTTTTTACATCACATTCAAAATTTTGTTTCGATGCAGATATTACAATGATCGATTTTTTTTTATTGACCCACTGCACCATTTTGAAAATGATCAAAATTTGTAAATTATTCTGCAGATAACAATCTTGATAACAATTATCGCAAAACTGAGAAAATATCTGGAGGGTCCGAAGGAAAAGTACAAATGAAAATTGAAATACGTATAACAGAAAATTAATCAAGGATCTGGTCAAATGAGTCGAAGTTACGCAAAATATACATTTTTTTGTATGCCTTGCACATTTTTTTCAAAATTTTGATTCGATAGGGATGTACAATGATCAATTTTTTTTTTTCACTACCCCCATGCGTCACTTTAGCAGAAAACAAAATGTGCAAAATTTGTAGATTATTCTGCTGCTAAAAAGAAACAAATAATCTTGAAAACAGTTATTACAGAATAGAGAAAATATCCGGAGGTTCGGAAGAAAAGTACTAAAGAAAAATTACATACAAATAATAGAAAATTAAATAAGGGCCTGATCACATGAATAAAAAAAAAGGTAAAATCTGTATACATATATTTTTATTGTTTTTGAAATCATATTTGCAATTGGTGTTTAAGCAAAAATGACTAATTGCTTGAAAATCAAAAGTTAGGAAAAAAAAAGCTCGTAACTAAGAAGTAAAGATATGAACAAAAAATCACGACACAAAAATATATAATTAAACAAGGGCCTGATCAAATGGATAAGAGTTGAGCGAAATATACGTTTGTTTTTTGTTTTTAATGCTTTTCAAATTATATACGTAGGAGCGGATTCCTCGAGAACCTAAATATCAGGAAAAGAGCGAGGCTGCTGCTAGGCAGCAGCTTGAAACAGGTTTTTTTTATGTTAGTCAACGACCAGCTACGAAGCTGAAATATCGTGATTCCCATTAAAGACTATTTTCCCAGAGAAGTTTTGATTATTTTGCACTCCGCCGGAATCGATTCCTACATATATTAAAAATTTCTATTTGTTCAATGAAAAAGCAGGTCGAACTTTAAGACTACAATTTTGCTCTAAATGATGATACAACTGTAAATTCTAACAATATAGTCAAAAATATGAAAAATTATAAAACTTAACGTCCAGCAATCATGAAATAATAAATCGTTCATCTGTGTTAACAGCGATGTTTTTCAGCCTGGACAATGCTTGAATAAAATAAAAACAACTGTATGAATCGCCTCATCAAAATGCGTGTATAAACTGGTAAGCATTCAACTCTATGTGATTCACTTTAATGATACACAAAAATTAGGCCTGTACGGCCTTTATACTAAATGAAGCTGGACAAGCTCCGATCTATGCCTACTTCATATTCTGCAAGACCAAATACATTGTTTTAATTTCTTGCCCTGTCAAAGCAAGCTTGTCAATGTGGATATATTTTTACAAAATACTTAGGCGTTTTCTCATGTTTACTATAAACGAACGGGAACATTTCAGAGAACGTCATTTATATCTAACGTATACGGCTTTAAAACATTTACATTCGTTTTTCTCGATAAACGGGGCGTAGCAATGCCATCAAGCTTCGAAGACAGATTGCAAATTTCCGACAACACAATTTGTCAAGAACCATCGAGCAGGAAAGAAGGAAAAGAAGAATGATAAAAATACCTCGTTACTCGTTTACAAACATAACCTCCGTCTCGCTCACTCCCAATTCGACCGAAAACTCCAAATCGCTCCCAAGGAATCTCAAAATTTCCCTATTGTTGACACTCGTAATCGTCATACACAAAATCTTTCATACACAAATCCACAAACTCACAAATTAAATCACAAAACAAATACAACTCACAAAACAAATGAAAAGTTACAAAGAACGTCGATCTCAAGGTCTGGAGCTTTCGTAACTGAATATTCACAAAAAACGTTCGAGCGCTCGATGGAAAAAATACATAATAACGAGGAAACCACTCGACCGTGAATCTATCAGATCGCCAAGGCCGTCGTCAACCTTGTGTTACGTAAATAATTGTTCGATTTAGTAACTGTACGTTTTTTCATTCGCTTAATTTAAAAGAATAGCAAAGGAATATTGCAAAATAATTTAAGTAAAAAATAACTATTTCGATCTACCTGTTTCGTACAGATTAAAAATGTTGTCTGTTACTTTTGATTTTTATCTTCTTAAAGCGCTAAGAGCTCGAACCGCCAAAAAATCATCACTGGTAACGACGCGAATTTTTTTTTTGTTCTTTTTTTCTTTTGCCACGGGGTCTTCAAAATTCGTTGCAGTCCCGTTCGTTCGGAAGTTGAAATCGTTCGAGGTGTATGTAAAAAAAAATTGTTTTATTCCTCTTCGTTGAGTGACACCTCCGCCTCTACGCGCGATCGCCAAGCCCATGAACGCTTTCGTGTTTGGCGCTGATGGTCAAAGTCTGAACGACCGGCGGGGAGGGGAGCGGGGATACAAAAATTGACCGAGGCTCCACTTGCTGAAAGGGCGAGTCGCGGGTCAAACGGGTGAAGATATACAAAATAAAAACCAGGATACTTTCATAAATTCATATGGTAGAGTCTATTTCATAGAAATAAATTAGAGTTATTTTGAATTAATCAATGGAGCTTAATCATGTTGAACATGTTTCGGTGTCAATAGAGCTACGTCGGTTGGCGGCCAAACTTTGCATATAGCTCGACCCCTCAATAGTCCTTGCGGCACAGCCCCGTAGATTCGGGAATCGGCGGAATTGCTGCTGTTGTCGCCCTCGAGCCAGACGTGTCCTTCGGGTACCTTTTTTCGACGAGAAGAATAAACGACAATTTAGTTTTTACAACCATTTTTTTTTTCCATTTTCCACCCTTTTAATTTTGCAACTGTTTGTTTGGTCGATGGAATATCGACCTGTGATCGAACCCGGGCCGTTAAGAGGAAGGGAAATATCACGGTCGGTAATGAAAACTCTAATGAACTTTTCTCAATGGTGCTAACTTTTTTTTTTTTTTTAGAAAAAAGAAAATTCGAGCCGCATGCGCACGGTAATTTTGCATCCGGCCCGGATTCATTCGTTTCTGGAAACAATTAGCACCATTGAAAAAAGTTAATTTGAAAATTGCAACTATGTCGCTCGCACGCACAGTTGCTTCACTTCCCCTTAACAGAACAATAATCAACATCTACAAGGCGACTTTGTAACAGTCTGGATTAATACTCGAACTTACAACGTGTGTTGTGAAGCCGTAGCGAACTTTGTCTCCGGGCAGGCCGGTTATTCGCTTGCATATGTGCTGTCGAGGATTCGACGGACATTTGGCAATTACGATATCGCCCTTTGAGAGATTTTGGAGTCTCGGCGATAGATGCTCGGTGAATAATACATCGTTGCTAAATATCGTTGGCTCCATCGAAGGTCCGGTACACTGGAAACAATAAAATCATTCACACTTGTTACATCAACGCTTATTCGTCACTATGACCCATAAAGGATAAAACAAAATAAAAACGTAACGGTAAAACGGAGTAACAACAAAGAAGCGTTTCAAAATACATCATTAAACGACTTTATCTACAGAAACATAAAGAAACAAAAACATTTTTTATTTCTACACTCTCCGCCCAGATGGCGTTGCTTGCGACGTCCGGAACGTCACAATAGTCGTGCATCGCGAATAACCTCAAAGGATGTAAAATGACGAAAAAGTTTTTTTTTTGTCTATGTAAAAAAATTAATAAATAAACTCACCACGACAAAGTCGCCGATATACTCGAGCGCGCAGTGAGTCACGCATCCATACTGCAAAACCGAACCGACAGCACTGACAGCCTTGAGGGCGTACTTGTTAAACATAGCGCACCAGTCTCAACTGACATTATCACTGCGACCTGTGTCTTTCAATATTCTTCACCTGCCAGCATTTTCAATTAATTTATATACATATATACATATATATATATGTAAACAAAAGTTAAATTTTGTATCCTGAAAATATAAATCGTATAATAATAATAATCGCCTTTGAGATCTCGCCCCTCAGTTTTAACGTTGACGAGGCGACTCTTGTCAGTTTTATCAATTGATCGACAGATGCATCTTACCGCAGCGATGTTTTCGTCTCGTGCAGAGGCTCCACTGTAGCTCGACTCGTTCGAGTCTCGCCTCTCCAATCCGTTCGCTATCTTCGTGGTTGTTCACGCGCTGCACTCGGCTTTGCGATAATCGAAAACTTCGAAACTCTCGCGAGAGATCGTCAGTCGAAGAAAACCCCCCCAACTGTGCCAGTGTGTGCCGTTGGCCGAGGACGCGAGAGGCACACGGAGTGTTCCGACGACGACGTGCGGGGAAAAGTGCGTGAGAGCTAACTCGCCGACGAGTTTTGTAACGTAAAAAAAAGAAGAAAAGCACCCGGTGTGTGAAATTTTTTTTTTCTTCGGACGTTTTTTTTCTCGTGAATTAGTCGATCGTGAAGGGAAGAGAACAGAGCAGCGATGTGGCGAGGCGAGCGTTGCCAGTGTTGCCAGTGATGGCATTTTCTTCTTCGACGTTTCGATGATCGCCAGCGGTCTGTGTCGGAAACTATAAAATATTCTTGGCTGGCCGACTAGAAAATTTATGAACGTCGTGTTTTCTAATACACAAAAATATTTTCCTCGGGGCATAAAAAAAGAAAAAAAATATACATATATATATATACATATATTTGTGTTTGTATACGCGAGCCAGGCGAGTGCGCGACATGAGCTTGATTACCGTCGAGCTCAAAGATTTTTTTCAAAAGACTCTCGTCATTCGATGAATAATTGAACGAGAAACCGTTATTATTTATTTATTTTTTTGGAAAGTGAAAAGTGACATTTTTCGTTGTTTCTTATCGAATAAAGGTAAGTGGCGATATCCCGAATTTACGAGACAAAATTCCTGACGAATAATTTTTTCGAAGAAAAATCTAAAAAATAGTTAAAATTTTGACCCGAGCGATGTATTTTTGGTTTTTCTTTTCTATCGGCGGTGATTCACTTCGTTTCACGAGTCACCCATTGTGCCGAGTTGGAAAAATTTACCCTGAATATTTGACGTTGGATGGTGACGGTTGGTGGGGGGGGAAAAAAAATTCTCGTTACCCGTGAAGCTGTTTCACCTTTTCATTCTTTTTTTGTTATTCCCAGATGATTCATTTTGGTCCGCGAACACGTTACACGTGCATGATTCACTGGAATATCCAGTCCCGAAGGCAAACGCGTCTGTACAGCCTCGTAGAGAATGAGAATTTTGATTAGTTAATTCGATAATAAAACGACGAGTCGACGAGAGGATTTTCTTCTTTCATCAGCCGCAGAATAAACGTTCGATGAAAAGAAGTCCAGTCGATGCCAATGATCTCGCGAGTTAATGACCGGACGACAAGCCTTTGTAGAAGGCAACACGCCGAATTCTCATTCGACGAGAATAAAATCGCGATTTTTTGTCGTTCGCAGCATTGTAATTACGAGGTATAGGTTAACTGTTAGATAGTTACTTTTTTGTTGCTGGATGGTATTTGTATCGTCAGTATTTTTACCGCGGTCACTTTTCTTTCATCACTTTTAGATATTCGAAAAAAATTAAGAAGGAGCGCGATGCAGACCTGAATTTTTCGATTTAATAACGATATTGTGTAATTAAAAAAAAGCTCGATGCCTGTGCTTTAGGATTCAGCAAATCACCACTCGAATTTCAGTGTCTCACTTCTGGCATCCAGAGAATTGGCAACTGATACTCGAGACAATAAAGTTTGTCTAATCAATAAACGAGATAACGAAGCACTCGAGGATTAGGATCGTTTTTTGACATCGATCATAGATATTCAATTACGGTCGATCGTAAATCGTTGTGAAGAAACGCGAGCGAATAATCGTGATGCATCATAAAACATTGTGGAAAACAGAACAGAGATTGAAATTGAACTGCAATAGCGTTGAAAATACCGTGAAAACAGTTTCAGAGAATACAACTCGTTTGTATTATTGTTTGGTCTTACGAGTAGATTTACTATGTAAACGACTCTAGTGAGATTGATTGCAGTCTGACTTCTCTGTGCGTATTTAATCGCGATAATGAGATTATTAAACAATCGACATAGCGATAAGATTTCACGAAATTCATTGTAAGAAAAATCCATAACAGCCGTTACGGTGTTAAAGGAAAGATAACGTATGAAGGGAACCTCTATCAAAAACGATTACTACATCGATAACGATATTAACGACGAAAAGAAAAAATTATATTAATACCTTCTAAATATTGAAACTGAAGGAAAGAAAAATGTAAACTTCACACCAACCGCAGTCTTAATTTATTTAATGCTTCATTGCACTAAAAAAATATATACACATACATATATATGATGATAAAGGTGTCGACAATATTTTTATCCGACCGCTAATATTTCTTTTGATTTTCTTTTCTCTGCACAGATATAATCGGGGACAATGGGGCGCTATACAGGAAAAAAATGCCGCCTTCTGACGATGCTATGGCTCACAGCCTTTTTCTTCCTGGTAGAAATAATAGTCGGTTACGTGACAAACTCGATGGCACTCATAGCCGATAGTTTTCACATGCTATCCGATGTAGCGGCGTTGGTCGTCGCCTTTTTGTCTGTTAAGGTAAGTTTTATTTTTTTTTTTACGGTCGCTCTGTTCTTTGTTATAAAATTCGATTTGCTATCGCCCAGTCAGTAGCCCAGTTTCGTCTTGATCTGGTAATAATCGCGGCCGCTTACGCCACGACAAACGGGCCCGAGATGAGAACAAAAAATCACAGTTATCTCACGATCTAGATTCCCCGCGATAAATAGCATATAATCGGAGTTCACGTGTCCTCTGTAACTTGATATCTTTTTCGAATTGATTGTGATCTGATTTAAAATAAACTTGGACCGAGGGTTTGCTTGTCCATAATTCTTGATAGATTGTTTGTTCAATTAATTCAATTAACAAAAATATTTATACATGTTTTACAAACAAATTTCTGAAGTAGAAGGCGAAATATTGAAACGATTTTTTTTTCTCGTACCATTTTTTACATTTGTATCTAAGAATTTTTCCACATCATCAGAACATCGCTACGAACGATCGAGCGTGGGGAATTTTCGACCCAATGTTTGATTACCGAAAACAAAAATAAAACACGATTTTTTTTGCCCAAAGTCGATGGAAACTCTACTCACGAGAAAGCCTTATCTATACGCATGTTTCGTATTAGGAACGAAATTTGTTATTGATATTTTTTCGTATGTGGTTATTTTATTGCAGATGTCTCCAAAAAAATGGTCGAAAAATACGTTCGGTTGGGCGAGAGCCGAAGTTTTGGGTGCCTTGGTAAACGCCGTGTTTCTCGTTGCACTGTGCTTCAGTATAACAGTGGAGGCGTGCAAGAGGTTTATCGAAGTTGAAGAAATTCACGAAGCCAAACTTCTCGTGGCTGTCGGGGCACTTGGATTGCTCGTCAACTTGATTGGACTGTGCCTGTTTCATGGTAATTAAAAACGTGTGCAAAACGCAACGCGTTACACCTATTCCCCAGATATCCAAAGCTGCGGAAGCAATTTTTAGTCAGCAACGATACGGCAATAACTCATTACCCGGTGCCGATCTTCCGCAAGCGACTTAGCGATGATTGCATGAAGGTGCGTTCGCATTTGCAACGCAAATGGGCTGCAACGGAGTGTGAGCAATTGACGACAAAAAAATTAGGGAAACAATTCAGCAACAGATACTCTGTTATCTAAATGCGTAAATTCACAGTATACACATTTATGATATTGATATTGATAATTTATTAACGCATTGCTCCTTTTACAGATATATAAAAATAGAACATTTCAATAGCTATATGACTCAGTATGTGATCGCATGCGTTCTCTTCTGGCTTCAGAAAAAATGCAAAATTCATAATAATAGTTACAAATGAATAAGTTAGATACATTAAGTTGGATTAAATTAATTACAAAATAGACAAAAAAAATATAAGAATTATAGATTCTCATTACCGATTCGAAATTTAATCTTTAAAAAATCGAACCGATTTTTTGAAAGTTTATTCGAAGTCGATATATTGTCTCACGATGAGCTATCGGTGAACTTTCGGCTACAAAATACTATCTGGGAAGTTCCACGCTTACGTCCGATTATTGTTTGAAATATTCGCCGAATGTATTGTCAGGTAACACGAGAAGCGAAATAACTCCGAGACTCGAGGAAGTTGAGCTTGTATTGCCGCCCTGTACTCCTTGCAACCTTCCCACGACGTCCTATGTAGGTCAGCTCCCTTAAAATCCTCAATTATTGAAGAAAAAAAAAAGATATAAATTTCATCGACGTAGTTCGAAGTGTATTCCTTGTCTTCAAAATATGTTTTGTTTAACATTTACAGAACACGGTAGCGCTCACGGTCATTCGCACGGAATATCCCGAAGCCACAACAGGCTGAGTACATTGGTTGGAACGGACGATAATGAGAACGACGAGGCATATCGGCCGTCGCCGCCACCGGTCAAGCGGGCTCATGGACACAGTCACGATGCTAGTCAGATGAACATGAGAGGAGTCTTCCTTCACGTACTCTCCGACGCTCTGGGATCCGTTATCGTAATCGTCTCGGCTCTGATTGTTTGGCTCACCAGATGGGAGTATAGGTGCGATTGTGACAATAATTCCTTATGATATTTATCGTAAACCTCTCATGTAAACTTTGATTTTTAATTTTTATTTTTTTATTTGTTTTTATTTAAAGTCGCATAATCTGCTATACGGTTATTAGCGACGAGACCTACTACTTTTTCATTTAATGGGAACCGAACTACTTTGGTGGTTACTCAGTATGCTTGAACGTTAACTGTACTTTATGGGTGTCGGTAACGGTCGGTCTTCTAGATTTGCTTCACGGCGCCGGAGCTACGTCACGTCAATTGCTGGCTGTAAACATCGGACGTCTGCTGACATGTATCGACTATCGCACGATAGATGCCAGGAGCTTCGTCGCGTCACGATATCTCTCCGATACTTCTTCTCGATACTTTGTTTTCGAGTACTCTAGCCTCGAGACCAAAGTGATCGATGCTGTAAACTTGTCCCAAGCTTCTCTCGGCATATTCCGAACATCACCAAAGCTTCAAAGTTTACTTACCGTAACTTCTACTTGTATTCTCTTGACATACCTCGAATTCCACTACCTTACTAAAAACTTAAGTTAATTTACATCGAACTTCACTTAACACATCGCAAACTCAGAACTACTATTACGTCCCGCAACATCCTGAATAATTCTTGAAAAGTCCTTGAAACTTACTTCTTTGAACTTATGCTAGACACCATAGTATTATACACAGTTCAACTCAACCCACTTATACCTGTTTATATAAAAGTATGTTCGGCTCTATCTACTCTGCGCTCTTACACATTCCTTCAATACACTAATTCGCTCACTCGTCAATTCGAAATTATTCTCTTTAATACCATCTTGGGGGGTTTTTGTTTTCCCTCATATTCTCTTCAACCAACTTACAAAACCGGGGTAAACTTTTTACCTTGTAGAATATTTTACTTATGCCATAAATTTTTGAAAAATTAATCTTTGAACTCAGCTCGTATATTAACGCTACGATTACAACCGAGGCTTCGCATCTGCGTAATGACTTCGAAGTTCCATTAAAAAATAAACACATTATAATTACACATTAATATCTGATTTTCAGGTTTTACATTGATCCCGCGCTATCCCTCCTGCTGGTATTGCTGATTTTGCGATCGGTTTGGCCGTTGTTGCAAGAATCGGCACTGATCCTTTTGCAAACGGTGCCAACCCACATACAGGTATGCCAAGCTCTCTCTCGTTAATGAAAAATGTATTTTGTACTTTGTTTGTGTTAACATTTTTTATAATTCTGTCGCAGGTCGACGCGATTCAACAACGACTCCTCGAGAATGTTGACGGTGTATTGGCTGTTCACGAATTTCACGTTTGGCAATTGGCCGGCGATCGTATTATCGCTTCGGCTCATATACGCTGTAGAAATCTTTCAGAGTACATGAAGATTGCCGAACAGGTTAAAGAGTTCTTCCACAATGAGGGCATACACTCGACGACTATACAACCCGAATTTATCGAAGTAAGGGACGCTTGTGAACACGTCTTTGCGCGCAATATTGATCATTTCTGTCAATTATCGTTTTTGTACTATGTTTATTGAATATCTATAATTAATTATCATTCGTTCTCAGTATCATTCGAACAGCGAAGTCAAAGAAACACCGACCGAGGACTGCGTGCTCGATTGTCCAAAGACTGACAAACCCTGCAACCAAGCTACATGCTGTGGACCATCGAAACAGGTGAGTTTGTGAATAAAAAAAAAAAGACAAGCTGTTTCCTTCCACGAAATCCCATTCCGACAATCCTGTGAATTTTGGTCCCAAACGAACAGTATTATTTGAAGAGAATGGCGACTAGCAGCCCCTCGTCGTCCCCTAAACCTCGATGCCTCGGACGTTGCTTGGAAGGCATCAAGTCGGAAACTTGTACGGTTATAGGTAAAATTAACAATCAACGGAATAATTGAATTGATTACATTTATTGATTTTTGTTGTGTTGTTTTGTTTTTCACGGTCTTCCGCCGAAAATTATTTAATCGAAACAGATATTAACGAATTTCATTAATTTTTCTCTGAATTTACAAAGGAGACTTGTCTCTTTCGAGTAAGCACAAAAACTCTATGCTGAAGAATCAAATGTTGAGGATTTCCATTCCTGCGTTTCACAGGGTTTTTTTTTAGTGATAAATGTACCAAATTACGTTTTATTGACGGAAATCGCTAGAACTCATTTCTCCCGGACATTCTCACCGATAATCTTGTTCAGTATATAATCCATTGAAGTATCAAACTAAATTCAACCTCCAAAGTCTATAGAAGAATATAGTTTTTAAAAAAATCAGTATTTTTTCTCCGATTGCCGCGTTATCGTTCGCTTCCAATCCATCAGCATCCCGTCCGATAACAGATGTAAGGACGATCGTATGAGAGACAATAAAAAAATAAAAATTGGACGACAGGGTCGTGAAACTCCATCGCCGGGGGAGACACCGTACATGTGCCGTCAGCGCAACAGCCTCGCCCGTTCGACCGGTTCGATGGCGGAGACCGAGCAGCAAGAAGTAAACGAGATGGAACGTGGCCATTTGCTATCACCACCCGCTGCCCATCATTCCGTCCAGCTGCCGCTTCCTCTCATCAACTCCCCGACGGTCTGAAGAATGAAAAAACTAGTGAGAAGTTAAAAACGAAGAAACAAAAAAACGAAAAAAAAAAAAATATGCCTACCTCCATAGCCGAATATAACGCGACACGCATCACGACTACGACTATTATACAAACGCAATAAATTAATGTAACCGAGCACTCATCTCATTAATAATGTGAAAAACGCAGAAGGATTTTTTTCATTTAAAAACTAGATACGGTTATCCTCATTGTGATTAGAGCGATGAATTCAATCTAGGAAAAGAAATCGTCTGTAACTATAGTTTTTTCTTTTTTGCGCTCGATCGTGCAAATGGTATGTATATTTGTATCATTAGTGTAATTAATCTACAGACGAGCGCTGTAATTTCGACAATTATTCGAGAGATAATATTTGTAAAGAGTCTTTTGCGAGTGTAGGACTTTTGTGTAGGTTGTTTCTTCCTTTTTTTTTTTACATTTGCTTAACGCGCGGGACTAGGTGAGCCGTTTGAAACTTTCATTGCCAAAGGCATTATAGATACCAAATGAACGTGTTTTCTTTTCTTACTTTTTTTCGTCGCTGTTCGCGGTGACGATTCGACGTTTATCTTCGGTGTGACCGTTATGACAATGAGTTTTATTTTTATTTTTTATTTTGTACAGGCGATTGGCTACTGGCATGGAAGCTTTGAGACGACGCGAAAGCCCTCCAAGAGTTAAATCGTTATCCGTCCTCGATATTTGTTGTCGAAAAAATAATTTGTCTCGGAGCGGAAACAAAATATCAATTGAATGTCTACATTTCGATTTGTAGACCCAAATAGTGTCATTGTGGATCATTTATCTTAGCACCAGCTTCTGTAACGAGGTTTTGTTCAATCGAAAGTCACGGATAGTATTGTTTTTGTTCTATGGCCTCAATTTTAAGGATGCTTCACACGTACATGCCCAGTCAAAAGTGAGATTCTATGATTTAACACGCTTAAAGTGAGAGAGCTGCGTAGAAGTGTCATAAACCGGGCCTTTTACCTCACAGGTGCCAACAACATTCATTTTGCATAATAATAATGTCAAAGAGTTATTAACAAATGGCTAAAAAAAATTGATCAACAAATAACCAGTAAACCTTTTTTTTCTCTTTTCAAATGGATTCATTGATTTTCTAGAAGTCACATACATTATTTCAGAATTTTCCATCATTTTTGAATGTTCTGTTTTTGAAATTTCTTTAAGGCCGTAACTACGGAACGTTTGGCGCAATGGCCTCGGAACTTTTTGTGTGTACTGTAGAATCGTGATACTGAAACATATCCGAAATTCATGCCTCTACATTGATTTTTTCATTTTCGAGAACAATTTTTTGGAATGATAGAAAATTCCGAAAAAATTCATATGAATTCTAAAAAATGAAGAAATTAATTTAAAATGAAAAAATAAAAGGTTGTCTGATTTTTTTTTACACAATTAAATTTTCGAGCCGTTTGTTAATAACTTTTTGGCATTATTATTATTATGCAAAATCAAAGGTCTTTTTCGAATTGTTGGCATGTCGCGAAGTACTGAAATTTTCATCGCATTACATTTTTGGTTGGGAATGTACGTGTGATGCATCCTTAAATTTTCGACATCAAACATCACAAAATTGTAACAGATAACTTTTTAACTCCGTTAAGATTTACTAAACACATTTACCGCACGATCGGTTGATTTAGTTCAGTTTTGAATATGATCTAAAAAAAACTGTTCCATCATAATGAGATCTAAACTTTCATCTCCACGATACGATCGCGTATACAAAGTTAATTAACTCTGTTTAAGAGTGGTATTTTATTGGAAAAAAAATGAACATTGTGCCCATCGGTAAAGTTTACTTGAAAGAAGTGTTTGTATATTCACCGTATTTATCAAAAGATTTTGTTTGCGTTAACGATCACCTCGAAAATTGCATCGTTTGTATCTCATTTTCTGTGGTCGCATTTTTTTAAACCGCATTTTTTGTTAGCTCACGCTCATTAGAACGAAAAAAACACAATCGCTGTGGCACTGATCAATCGTCGCGAGACGTAATTACGAATTTGCAGCCAGCTGCGTGTCTGCGTTGTTGATTGAGACACGAGTTTACCTCGACTCGATAGAAGTTTTGCTGCAAATTATAGATCATGAAATTTAGCTGTACAACAAGTAAGGGTGACAATTTTGCCACGCCTC